>CM076579.1:325497885-325996625 GCA_034641835.2 Pinus albicaulis | reverse complement strand
AAAGGTCTGACCTTATCCTCGGACCCAAAATTTGTTTTCCCATTACTCCAGCGAAAACCCAAAAAACCAAAAACCAAACATACCTATCTCTTTACTAGCCTAAAATCAGTTCTTATTCTAAGTCATCTCGCATTCTATTGCTTATTTTCTCGAGATTGACGGAGAGAGCCCTCTCCTGTCCTCGTAGGGCTAGCTACGAGGCTGAGCGTGGTTTGATGTAGCCTTGAGTTTTACTTCATTTCAGCCTGAGGTAGATTTGAGTGCTAACAATGTGGACGACTGCGAGGATGATAGTGGGACTGCGAAGAAATGGCGAAAAAATGCAGAGGAATGGTGGAGAAATGCTTTGGTGGAGGTTGGCGGAATGCAAAGAAATTTAAACGTGAACCTTGACATTTAACCTTAGAACGAGATATATATGGATGGACGGGCGAATATACGATGGAACACGTGGAATGAGCGACGTGGCGGCACGGTAAAATGGCGGGTTGATTTTGAATCTGGATCGTCCGATCTCAGGAGGAGAACGACGGCTGGGAACGCGTCGGAGGGCGATGAATGGTGGGCCAGGGGTACGGTGGCCATGGATTATCGTGTGCGTATCTTCGTGGAGCACTCACCGTTGGATTTCCCACCGCAGGTCGGACGACGCACAGCGATATCACTCTGCGTCCATGGACTAACATTAATGCGCGATGGGAGGGTGGTTTTCCAGCCGTACCGGTGCCACGCGTCGGATGATGTATGGAATCGCTCCGAAAATGAAAATACCGCCCGACCTCCAAACGCGGTGCGATGGAGACCAGCGGTTTTGAACACTGCTCGGGCGCGGGGACCACAGGCGGAGGGGAGAATATGGACCGTCGGATCATCGCTCGAATGGACGGCGGATCTTTGATCGGGCGGTGAACGGGTTGAACGATGGTTGTTGCGAGGGCGGCAATCACCGTCCACTCTGTTTAGGTCGACGATTGAAAACACACCCGATGAACATATGAGATAAGCGCTTCCTGCCCTGGCGCCTAGTCATGGCGCTGGGTCACGTGGAGGAAAATATACAGGGGGCTTGGCAGAAAGGTCCTAGGACCCATATTATGGAGAAAATGGGTTTTTCGGCCCTTTTTAATGAAATTTGAGGCCGAAAATGGGTAACGATAGAGGGAAGAAGGGGAAATTTGGCTAAACAAAGGGTGTAGGAATGGTTTAAGAGGATGTGGGTATGATTTAGAAAGGTTAAAGGGGAATTTTGACAAGGGGGAATGAAGGGTTAAAATGGGGTATTCTGCAGGGATACAAGGGGAAAATGCAGGCCTTCGGAGCACAATCCTTTGCAAACAAAGAGGCTTTTTAGATGTAAACAACAGAGGGAAATAATCAAAGGGCAGAGAGCATGAAGAGGCTTCAAGGATGATGTGTTTTCAGGGGAAATTCATTCATTGAAGGCTCAGAAACAATTTAGCCCCTTATTTTTCTTGCCAAAAAATGTATAGGGGGCTAACAAGAGTCATCATGCACCTCTGCAGAACATGACCAATAGGGCGTCGTCATACCATCATCGGCAAGGAGGATCATACCCTCTCACACAGGGGATCCAATACGCAGCTAGGAAAGCTGATGGAAGAGCTCCCCCCCAGCAATCATTTACAAACCAGGGACATGGACCTCAATATCCCCACTCCCTACCACAAAACCCACCGATGAAAAACAACACGCTGGTGAACTTTTTGCAACCTTCCCAGGCCCAAACGCGCTAGTCATACGACGAAGAGAATCCTAGTTATCCTCCTAATGTGGCAAGGAAAAAAAAAAAAAAAAAACAAAAGGGAAATCTTGGACAGGGGGGTAATAAAAAAAAATGCCCTCCACGATCTGAGGCTGGGGGAAACCCCCACCGAAATCAATACCAAGAGCCAAGTAACTCCCAAGGGAAGAACAAGAGGGCTAATCTTCAGACTAACCACTCTTGCACAATTTGTGATGAGTATGGCCATTAAACTCATCACTGTCCTGAACTCCCCGAGCTAAAGAAGCTTTAGGGTAACCGAGGACAAGGGGGAACCACACAACAAATAACTGTAATGTAGAAGCCTTTCCCCCACCAAGGGGAGGTTAGTACCCAACAACAAAAAACACCCCCCGACGATTCCAGAAACAGCAGCCATGAAATCTATATGACGCGCGAGGAAATGTTCTTTCAAACATGGAATCGAAGTTATGATACCCCACCAGACACCAGTTCGTCAGGGGCTAGCACGAGTGCACCTACAACACCATTTACTATATCAAAAATTCCTATTGAACCTTTTCCAAAAATTCTAAGGGACCAACAAGGCAGGCTATACACCACTCCAAATAAAACCATAATTATAACATCGTGGATGACTTAGCCCAGTCCCCTGCTGTCATGTCAGCTTTGGAAGTCCCTCCTATTTAAACAAGGCGCAATCGATCATGCCAATTCATGCCTAATGGCTTTTGATTTAGATAAATCCACCCCTAGGCTTCCTTCATTGGTCACCTTCTAGATATCGGTGTCAGTCCAGAACATGACTATGCATCGATGTATCATTGATGAGGGTGCATCCACATGCTTCATGTCAAAGAGCGTTTGGAAAAAGTTAGCATCTCTCGAAATAAAGCCAGTGGACATCACACTTAGAGCATACAATGGGCGCCCTTTTGCTCCCGTCAGTCTTTATCAAAATGCATCGATCTTCTTGGCCGGAATGACGGTTCTTATAGAAATTGAGCTCTTGTACGCTTAGCTAGATTACAATATACTCATTGGTCAGAGTTATATGTATGCCATCTCTTCCATAGCATCCTACATCTTATGGATCACGATGTTCCCTCACGAGGACCGCATCTTCACAGTCGACGAATTCACGTACCACGACAAGCAACCCCTGACGAACGTCGATGTCATCCTGCCCTATGTGGAAACATCTGCTGAAACGCTCACACGATACCAAGAATATGGACCTGGCCAATTCAAACCGTCGTCTATCCTTGGATAATTCCTAGGTGATCCCCCTGTCATACCAGAATAATTCGTCGATATCACTGGGTATCTGGTGTGCATGATGTCTACATCAAGCACCGAAGCCAGCTAGGAAACAAAGTCTAGTAGTAACGAAACTGAGGCCTCTGGCACGATGGCCTCTCTATCCTACATCATCTCCCAAACTCCTTTTCTATACCCTCCACTTGGTTTTGTGTCACAACAAGTGTTGGAAATGGTAGTGTTGCCAAACATATCTCTCGTAATACCAGTTTGGTACTTGGTCCCACCTGCCATGTCAGGAAGCACAAGTATCACCTCTATAGGATTAACCCCCCTCACTCTTGAGGAAGCCCCACCAAGTAAGGAAACTTTCGCAACCATACCATTTAAGGAAACTCACGTCGCAAAGCCGATTATAACGACCAAGAAAACCCATAAAAAAGGGAAAAATATAGAAAACCCCATCATACCAAGGGAATTACAACCTTGTGCAGCCTGCGAGATAGTAGGCCACCCTACCCATATATGCATGGAGCTGGACGAATTGAAACCGCTCCTAAGTTCTGAAAGAAATATCGTACCGACAAGTTCCCGTAAAAAGGAACTAGCCACAAAAAACCAAGGCAAATCATTGCGTACCAACCACGCATGTGTTATCGGTAACAATTATGGGCATTACACTCATCATTGTCCAGAAATAACACGATATAGGGATGCCTTACATGCCCTAGAACAATCATATCAAGAGGATCCCCCCATGCAGTCAAATGGGGAAGAACCTCGAGTCATATTATACCTTTAGGAGGCACGCCAGTCACCAGAATGCCCCCTGTTCATCTTCCCTCCTCCCATCCTATGTTGTGCACTCTGCGATGAACGTGACAATTTCATTGACGACTTTGCAGCCCTAGATTTGTTCCAAATATGGTATCCGATTGACCGTGTGTATTATGTTGGCCTATGAGAAACCCAATATTCATGCCAGATGTGTTTTGGAAATCACCCATTACAACATTGTCATTACATCCCTCAATTTCGCTTAGCGCTAACCAGCCTAAGCACACCCATAGTTCGCCTCTCTCTAGAATATGGCTTAGACACAAAATCCATGAATAGCTCGACAACGAGGATGTGACAAGTAGGTCCATTCTATTCCTGTCAGTGGAAAAGCGGTTAGTTGGGGAGCCCTTAGTCACCCCCACCTACCCTCCATGGAGAAGATCAACCTATGGGTTGTGTAACGCACGCAACCATTTGGTCGCCAAATGCCCAGACCTAGAATCGCTATGCAAATGGTTCCCGATCACTTTCTCAACTGAGCGGGAAGGGAATACCTAAGAAAGACATTCTTTTCTGGTGTGTCAAGGAAACCATCATGATCAGCATTGTACTTATACCCATCGAGTGCGCCCACTGATTGACATCACTCATTTATTAGAAACACAGTGTCAAGATATCATCATTTTAGAGCTTAGAGAACCTAATGGATGGAATATTGCTCCCAGGCAGCCTACCCTATTTCAATACCAAAACATTGGGCGAGTAAAGAAGACGCATAGACCTAACGGAACCCATGTCCAGTCTCAGGCAGCATGCGGGCTATGCGACATAATCGACCACCAGGTCAATCAGTGTAAAGAACTGAATCACCTCACAAATAGCTTTCGCATAATCTCCCCTCTCCCTCAGAAGCATCTCTCTAACCAAGAAAAGATCACGCATTGCTATTGTAGGATCTGCTTACATTTCCACCATACAATGAAATGTGAGCACCTCCCAAAGCTTCAAGCAGCAAGAGCAGCATTAAGTCTACTCTCCCCAAGAGAGCTAGACCTCCCAAAAACTTGGAGATGGCAGCAGCGAAATCTTTCCCCTGCACCTGATCCATTCCGAGTGTCCACTTCAGGAACGAAGAGTAGTGTTGGTTCTCACACCATCTACTCCATAAGCACAATGGTATTGTGCACCATTTTTACCGCCCATAACCATGAAACAGAGGCATGCCCATTAATGGAAACATTCAGGCACCTCTACACTAAGCACAACTTCCAAATCCCATAAAGTGCCAATTCTCTTAGTACGCCTTATGAGGAACCTAGACTTACTCTCACGCAAGCCTCCATGATGGAAATTCCTCCCCCACCAAATGTCGATGACACGATACATCATATACGATTCATATCATCGTGTATTGGAACCATGACTTGGGTTGTCTGCTCATATTTCATAGGTGTCGAGTCAGTTGTAACTACGAGAGTAGTGGTACTAGCGACGATGCAAACCCAATCTATCTGCACCATGTCGACCGTGTCTGCTTCCACCACATCGACGATGGAATGTAATTCATGTTTATCAACCAGCTCCATTAGGACTGAACCATTTCCTCACGACCTTGCATAGACCCAACCCCCCTTAGGATCTTTATTCCACTAAGATGAGGATATTCTTGATGCCATGATGGAACCTGATTATCCGTGGGATGCGATGCATCACCGCTCATTTTTTTTTCCTAAAAAAATGTTCAACCCTAAAAAAACAGGAAACCAAGAGATTTATGATATCGAATCAAAATATTTCATTCCATCGGGGAAATTCTATTAGCTCAAAAATCCCATTCGAGCGCCTGATGTGTTCGAAGAAGGGAACATGTCAAACATTTCTCCCACCATCAAGGTGAATATCTCTCGAAACCTCGAGAAATTCGAAGAAATTTCACTGGGGGCAGTATGTTCCCCATATGAGATAACCTCTTACACCCATTTATTGCAAGAGTATCTAGATATCTTCGCATGGGACTACTCGGAAATGTCAGGGCTTAGTCCCACTATTTTAAAGCGCCATATTGACACTTGCCTGACGTACCACTAGTACGCCAGAAACAATGTGGGCCCGCAGGCTATTTTTGGCGCAAAGTCTATTTTTAGACTATGTCTATTTTTAAACATATGGATCATGGTCTATGAGTTGCAGGATGTTATTTATGGATGGTTGGTCAAGTTGGTAAAAATAGATGGACCTCTATTTTTAGACATACTGGCCGGAGTCTATTTTTAGACTGCCATTCTAAAAATAGATCAGTCGAATATTATTAGCTCTTAATAATATTTGGACTATAAAAAATATCTTATCCTCTTGCAGCACTTTAGTTCGAGCTACGGATGTGGCACATGCAGCTGACAGAAGGAATTACGCTATTCCTAGGGTTTAGTTGAGCTATTGCATGGTTGACTTCAGTTAGAACTCATGTGGCAGAGTTTGGTGGAGTTGATGAGACAGTTGATGGAGTTGTGTTCGGTTTAACTTAGTTGAACTAGTTGTATTTAGTCTAAATGATAAATACAATAGTGATGAGTGGTGTGAATTAATTATTAATTAATTCACTAATTATTAACTCATAAATCAACTAAATAATACATCAGCTAACTGCAGTGCATGGACAGTTCAGTGGAGACCAGTGTTAGAGGTGGGTGAAAGGGTGAGTCTACTATCAGTTGTGACTATAGCTATGCATGAGATTTGCACACACATTGATTGAGATTTCCAATGAGGATTGCGCAGTACAAGCCAAGGGGATTCGAACTTGGATCTCACAATTAACCATCTTGGATTGCGCAGTAGAGGCATGCTAACAGGTGGAGGAGATTTGAACTTGTGACTTGTTCATATCTGAGCTTGTGTAGTGTGTAACAATTGGAGATAGTGCTAAGAGCTTGTGAGGAGTTTGTGCTATGTATTGTTACATGTTCTCTATCATTATAATATACAGATAGTTGGGGGTTTTCAGCTGTAAGCTTTCCCCATTACATACTGTGCTGATATGTGTGATAGATTATTGTTTCAATGTGCACATGCGATTGCTTTTAATTCCGCAAATTGATGATCAATGGTAGAAGAGGTTATGTATTATGCATGAAGCTCAAATAGTGTGTAATCAGGATAATCTCGGTGAATAACTCATCTATTATTCAAATTTCTACATGGTATCAGAGCGAAAGTTGATCATCGGATCTATTACAGTGATTACATTTTATTTCTTTAGATAGAGTCTGTAAGAGGGCCAGGTAGCCTCTGGATTCATCCTTTTGTTTAAAGGTGAAAAATCCAGTAACTGCCCCTACAGTCTATCTCTGTACTAGAAATACCTTGTTCTCACAATTTCAGATCAGAAGTAGTTGAGTTTTGAGCTGGTGGAATTCGAATTTGCAGCAGTGTTTTCTTGGTGTCGAAGTTGAGATGTCTTTCAACGGATTGCGATTGGAGTATGCCCTTGAGGGCAGCTCAAATTATATTGCATGGAAGGACAGGATGGAGGCGGTGCTCGATGAAAATGGGCTGAAGGATTTCATAGATGCTGAAGTTCCAAAGCCTAGCGATGCAGCCTTGGTTGAGGCTTGGCAAAAGAAGACAGCAAAGTCTCGAAGGATTCTGTTGGAGGGCGTGAAGGATCACATAGTGTCCATCCTGCATGGAAAATCTTCTCCATACTTGATGTGGAAAGCGTTGACAGATTTATTCCAAAGCAAGAGCGACCAGAGGAAGTTGGCGCTCAAGGATAAACTCATAAACATTAAGATGGAGAAAGGAGACAGTATACCCAAGTACCTCACTGTAGATGATGAGGACTTGGTGAGCTTGGCTCTCCTTGGGCTTCCGAAGAGTTGGCATTCCTATCAGGACTCTGTCAATGGTTGGGAGAAATTGCCAGGATGGGAGCGACTTTGGTCGAATCTTGTGCAAGAGGAGATAAGGTGGAGTACCAGGGACGGATCTTCATCAAAGGCATCTGATGAAGAGAATTGCGCTTTGGCTGCCAAAGCAAAGAAGGGGAAGAGAAAGAAATATTCTCAATCCGGTGCGAAAGGCAAGAAGCAGGACATGTCCAAGGTGAAGTGCTTTCACTGTCACCAGCACGGACATTATGCCACAAATTTTCCGCAGAAGAAGAAAAATAAGCAGGTTGCTGGATCTGCAGCGGGAGAGGACTTAGCCTCGCAGTTTGAGCTAGATTTTTCGCTGATCGCATGCTTGGTATCAAGTGTGATGGGTTCAGTTTGGTTCTTGGACAGTGGTGCGTCTTTTCACATGACAGGAGATCGAGATTTGTTTTCTGATCTGGATGAGAAAGATCTTGGAGTGCACATCGAGATGGGAAATGATGGTAGATACAGTGCGACCGGTATCGGTACCATTTCCTTTGAGAGGGAGTCTGGTAAACCCTTCGTATTGAAGGAAGTGATGCATGTTCCAGGATTGAAGAAGAATATTATCTCTGTGGCGATGTTAGAAGGCAAGGGATATGATGTTATCTTCAGCGAGGGAAAGGCTTTCCTGCGCAGTAAGACAATTGGAGAAACCCGGAAGATAGGGGTTCGAGTCAAGAACCTTCATCAATTGCAAGTAGATGGCTGCGCAGCAATGGCATGCAAGGCAGAAGGAGTGGTGAGCCGGGATGATGGTGAGCTGTGGCACCAGAGATTGGGCCACCTTCACCATGGAGCTTTGAAGATACTGTAGTAGATTTCTACTGGGCTTCCCAAAGGTACACTTGCGTAGTCAGATCAGTGCAAGGGATGTACTTTGGGAAAATTTGTGAAAGCCACCTTTCACGAGAAGGATAGTCGCGCCACGATGATCCTTGAGAGAATTCACACAGACGTGTGTGGACCTTTCTTAGTAGCTTTGAAAACAAAGCACAGGTACTATGCGACAGGAATTCGAAGGAAGCTCATAGCACCTGATAACCCACAACAGAACGGGGTTGCTGAGTGAAAGAACAGAACGATCGTGGGTGCTACACAGGCGATGTTGCATGATCAGGGCCTACCCATTCACTTATGGGCGGAGGCATGAAATACTGCAGTATATGTGCAGAACCATTGTCCTCACAGGATACTTGGCATGAGTACACCTGAGGAGGCATTTTCTGGTAAGAAGCTTGATATTTCCCATTTGAGGATTTTTGGTTCACCTGTTTACATTTATGTGACGAAGGATGCCAGGAAGAAGCTGGAGCCGACCGTAGAGGTTGGGATATTTTTTGGGTACACTGATACGCCCCACAACTATCGTGTGTATTTTCCAAACAGTCGCAAGACTGTTGTGCGACGGGATATCAAAATTCAGGAGGAGAAAGCCATGAAGTGTTCACTTGAGAGGGAACCACACTTACATGCAAAGGAGGAGCTATTAGTTCCTAAGGACGAGCTTCAGGATGTGGATCAGCCACAAGAGGAATTTCATGGAGTGGAAGAGACCACTCATGCAGCGCCAACCATCAGAGGGCGGAAGCGCAATACATAAGTTGAGCGATTGGCTCAAGATGCAGAGAAGGTTGTAGGACCACCTATAGCACAGCGCAGACAGAGATATTCACCGGATCGGTACACTAGATACATGGCTCTTATGAGAAAATGTGTCAGGACAGAGCCATCCTCTTTCAAGGAAGCTGTGGAGGACCCCGCATGGGTAGATGCCATGGTGGAAGAGTATGATTCGATTGTAAGAAACAGTGCATGGGATATTGTCCCAAGGCCAGAAGGGAAATCAGTGGTGGGTTCGAGATGGATCTACAAAGTGAAGCAGGCAGTTGATGGGAGTGTGGAGAAGTACAAGGCAAGATTTGTTGCCCGAGGCCTCTCACAGATAGAGGGGATCGATTATGAGGAGACCTTTGCACCTGTCGCAAGGTATTCTTCCATACGGACGATTCTTTCTCTCTCAGCGTAGATGGGGTGGCACATTCATTAGATGGATGTGAAGACTGCGTTCCTCAACGGAGTCATTGAGGAGGAGGTGTACATAGAGCAGCCCGAAGGTTTTGAGATCTTCAGTAGTGAGTCACATGTGTGCAGGCTCAAGATAGCGCCAGAGGGTTGAACAAGCACCGTGCTTGGCCACTAGCAGACAAGCAGAGCCACACCATCGTGATTCTCCAAGAGTGAGGCGGATCCTAACTTATACTGTGTATTGCAGAGGGTAAGTTGCTGATCATTGTACTTTATGTAGATGATTTTATTCTGACAGGTGATGAGTTGTTGATACTTTCATGCAAGGAGGATCTTGCTAGAGAGTTTGAGATGAAGGACTTGGGCCTCCTTCATTATTTCCTAGGATTGGAAATCTAGCAGCGCTGTGATGGAATATTTGTTTCTCAGAGTAAGTATGCTCGGGAGATACTGGATAATTTCAACATGCATGGCTGCAAGCCTGTTGATACTCCTCTTCCTGGAGGTTGGAGGAAGGAGGATGCTACTTCAGCGGAGGTAGTGGATGCCATTGTTTATTGACAGTTGGTGGGGTCGCTTATGTATTTGGTCAATACACAACCCGATATATGCTATGTTGTTAACCAGATTTCACAAGATATGGTTAAGCCAACCAAGCTCTTCTGGAAGGTAGGAAAGCATGTATTGCGTTATCTTAGAGGCACATCAGGATATGGATTGTGGTACAAATAGGAGGATGAGGTGAAGATATGTGGCTTCACGGATGCAGATTGGGCAGGGAGCCGAATGGAAAGAAAGAGCACATCTGGAGGGATCTTCAGTATCGGGTCAATAGCAGTTTCTTGGTACATCAGGAAGCAGAGATCTATGGCACTTAGTTTAGCAGAGGCCGAGTATATGGCAGCAATCTTGGCTGCATGGGAGGCTATATGGATGAGGAAGATCCTGGTTGGGTTGTTCGGGTCACACTTGGAGCCTACTGTGATTTATTGTGATAATCAGAGTTGCATTAAACTCTCCGCTAATCCAGTATTTCATGATAGATCCAAACACATCGACATCAGGTACCATCATATCAGAGATTGTGTGCAGCGGAGGATCATGTTACTTTCATACATTCCCACGGAGGATTAGGATGCTGATATCTTAACGAAGGCGCTCACCAGGAGAAAATTTGAATACCACATAGGTAGGATAGGGGTTGCAGATAATCCATATCTTGTTGAGATGGAGTGTTGAGAATGCAACAAGATGATGGAGCTTAGTGAAAAGAAGTCGCCTTCACTAAGTGGGCCCGCAGGCTATTTTTGGCGCAAAGTCTATTTTTAGACATATGGTTCATGGTCTATGAGTTGCACGATGCTATTTATGGATGGTTGGTCAATTTGGTAAAAATATATGGACCTCTCTTTTTAGACATACTGGGCGGAGTCTATTTTTAGACTGCCAGTCTAAAAATAGATCAGTCGAATATTATTAGCTCTTAATAATATTTGGACTATAAACATTACCTTATCCTCTTGCAGCACTTTAGTTTGAGCTATGGATGTGGCACATGCAGCTGACAGAAGAAATTACGCTATTCCTAGGGTTTATTTGAGCTATTGCATGGTTCACTTCAGTTAGAACTCATGTGGCAGAGTTTGGTGGAGTTGATGAGACAGTTGATGGAGTTGTGTTCGGTTTAACTTAGTTGAACTAGTTGTATTTAGTCTAACTGATAAATACACTAGTGATTAGTGGTGTGAATTAATTATTAATTAATTCACTAATTATTAACTCATAAATAAAATAAAGAATACATCAGTTAACTGCAGTGCATGGACAGTTCAGTGGAGACCAGTGTTAGAGGTGGGTGAAAGGGTGAGTCTACTATTAGTTGTGACTATAGCTGTGCATGAGATTTGTACACACATTGATTGAGATTGCCAATGAGGATTTTGCAGTACAAGCCAAGGAGATTCAAACTTGGATCTCACAATTAACCATCTTGGATTGCATAGTAGAGGCAGGCGAACAGGTGGAGGAGATTTGAACTTGTGACTTGTTCATATTTGAGCTTGTGTAGTGTGTAACAATTGGAGATAGTGATGAGAGATTGTGAGGAGTTTTTGCTATGTATTGTTACATGTTCTTTATCATTATAATATACAGATAGTTGGGGGTTTTCAGCTGTAAGCTTTCCCCATTACATACTGTGTTGATATGTGTGATTGATTAATGTTTCAATGTGTGCATGCGATTGCTTTTAATTCCACAAATTGATGATCAATGGTAGAAGAGGTTATGTATTATGCATGAAGCTCAAATAGTGTGTAATCAGGATAATCTCGGTGAATAAATCATCTATTATTCAAATTTCTACAAAGGTTAAGGTTATGTTAAGGTTAATGTTAAGGGTTATGTCAAGGTTAGGGTTAAATTAATGTTAAGGTTAAGTTTAGGTTAAGGTTAAAGTTTAAGGTTAAGTTTAAGGTTAAGGTTAAGGTAAGGTTAAGTTAAGGGTAAATTTAAGGTTAAGGTTAAGGTTAAGGTTAAAGGTAAGATATGGTTAAGGGTTAAGGTTAACCTTACCTATAATTAACCTTAACTTTACCCTTAACCTACCCTTAACCTTAACCTAACCTTCACCTTAACCTTGAATTTAACCTTAAGCTTCCCCTAACCTTAACCCTAATCTTAACCTTCCTATAATCATAACCTTAACCTTGACTTTACCCTTAACCTAACCTTAAGGTTTTGGTAAGGTTATGGTTAAGGTTAAGGTTATGAGTTTAGTCAGGTTAAGATTATAGTTAAGGTCAAGGTTAAGGTTAAGGTTAGGTTAAGGTTATCCTTACCCTTACCTTAACCTTAACCTTGACCTTGACCTTAACCTTAACCTTAACCTTATCTTAACCTTAACCTAAACTTAACCTTAACTTTACCCTTAATATTACCTTAACCACAACCTTAACCTAACCTTAACCTTAACCTTACCCTTTACCTTATCTTATCTTTACCTTAACCATAACCTTAACCTTGACCTTAACTATAACCTAACCCTAACCTTGACCAAACCATTAACCTTAACCTTAACCTTAACCTTAACCTTAACCTTAACTATAACCTAACCCTAACCTTAACCCTAACCTTAACCTTAACCTTAACTATAACCTAACCCTAACCTTAACCCTAACCTTAATTTTAACCTTAACTTAACCTTAACCTTAACCTTAACCTACCCATAACCTTAACCTTTACCTAACCTTAACCTTAACCTAACTAAATCCTTAACGTTAACCTTAACCTTAACATTAAGTTTAACCTTAATCTTCCCCTAACCTTAACCCTAACCTAAACCTTAACCTGAACCTGAACCTAACCTTAACCATAACCTTAACCTTAAATTTACCCTTAACCTAACCTTAACCTTACCCTAACCATACTATACCCATAACCTTAACCTTCACCTTAACTTTACCCTTAACCTAGCCTTACCCTTAACCTTAACCTTAACTTGACTAAACCCGCAACCTTAACCTTAACCTTAACCCTAACTTGACCTTAAATATAACCTAACCCTAACCCTGACCAAACCCTTAACGTTAACCTTAACCTTAACCTTAACCTTAACCTTGACTTTACCCTAAACCTAACCTTAACCTTAACCTTATCTTAACCTTAACCTTAACCTAACCTTAACCTTAACTTTACCCTTAAACTTAACCTTAGCCTTAGCCCAACCATAACCTTAACCTTAATCTAACCCTATCCTTAACTTTACCCTTAACCTAACCTTAACCTTAACCTTAACCTATCCCTAACCTTAACTTTACATTTAACCTAACCTTAACCATAACCTTAACCTTAACCTTATCTTAACCTTACCCTTATATTTAACCTTAACGTAACCCTAACATTGACTGAACCCATAACCTTAACCTTAAAATTTAACATTACCCTAACCTTAACCATAACCTTAACCTTAACCTTAACTTTACCCTTAACCTAACCTAACTATAACCTAACCTTAAACTTAACTTTACCCTTAACATAACCTTAATTTAACCTTAACCTTGACCAAACCCTTAACATTAACCTTAACCTTGACCTTAAACTTAACCTTAACCTTAACCTTACCCTTAACCTTAAACTTAACCTTGAACTTAATTATAACCTAACCTTAACCTTAGGTGAAGGGTAAAGCTAAGGTTAAGGTTAAGGTTAAGGTTAAGGTTAGGTTATAGTGAAGGTTATGGGAAGGTTAATGTTAAGGTTTACATTCAGTTAAGGTTAAGGTTAAGGTTTGGTCAAGGTTAGGGTTAGGTTATAGTTAAGGTCAAGGTTAAGGTTAGGTTAAGGTTAAGGTTACGGGTTTAGTCAGCTTAAGGTTAAGGTTAGGTTAAGGTTAAAGTCAAGGCTAAGTTTATGGTTATGGGAAGGTTAAGGTTGAGGTTAAGGGGTTAAGGTTAGTGTTGGTGAGGTAAATCACCTTTGCGGATAGAGGCGATCCCACTAGCCCTAGTATGGGTCTAGCCACAAACAAGACACACTATAATATTGATTCATAGTTAACGAATGGACAAAGATTCGATAGATGACTTATCAGAGGTCCTATGCTATTTTTGTCATAGAAAGAGTGGCTCGCTCCTCACTCCTGGTTTCACAAATCACGATCCACCCTCTTTCATGCTCAGAAACCTGCACACACACAAGAAACAATGACGATATACAACTTACTAATTCATATTCATAACTATAAATGAGTTGAAGAGGACTAAATCAATTGAATTACATAAACAATCATAACACAATGATGGAACCAACACCATAGTCAATTATATTAATAAATTAAAGGAAGAGTACAACCAAGCTTCAACGTTGTGGTCTCCTCCAACAGGGTTCAAGCGGAGCACATCTCATAAAGGATCGTCGGGAATTCAGACGAGACTCTCTCTATGGAATTCTCCTTGGTTCTACCTTCTCTATAGCAATTACTCAGCTATAGTATTCTTCTCCAAGTTCAGCTCCTTGGCTATATGTTTAGCTAGCTTTCATAAAGGGAGAAGGCCTATTTATATAGAGGGAGAGGGAGAGGTTAGGATCCCTATAATCATGGAAGGGAGGCCTATCTTTAAGGAGTGTTCCATGGGAGGTAAAAACCACTACCTAAAGAGAGAGATCCGTGGATCATCAACTTAACCACTTCCAGTGACTCATCCCTGAGGTGGTTAGAAGGAAACTTCCACCTCTAATTTTTTAAAAACATTCCTAAAACAGCTTGGCATGGGGGTTGCACTGAGATAGAGTGCCAGGTGTTGCAGTCTCCAGTGAAAATCTTCCACATTGGCTCGAGGGATGAACTGGCTACCCACGGCAAGGCGAAAAAATAGGTTTTGTGTGCTTTTTGAGGAAATTTCCAATAGGAGAAATGATGTCCTTATGCAGAAGGATGCAAAAAAGGTGTTTGAAAAGTATGACATTGTTCACAAGTCACGGGAAAAATCCTCCAATATGCAGGATGAGGGATTGCAGGGATGGTGAAAAGATGTTGTGTAACATATGCCCCTTAAATCATGAGGTCTTAGAGAGAGGGAGGGGTGAAATGCTTTATGAGAACGTGTTCGACCCAAACATTGCTATCAAAAAACCTGCAAGTACACATACAACTGATATCTCTGATACATGATATGTGGCATGGGCGCAACCATCCATAATAAAGTACATAAAAGTAAGATCCAAGGTATGGATTCAGCCATCCAGCAATAAGGATCAAAAAATAGACTAAGGTATGGTCACAGCCATCTGATCAAAGGAGTCATGTAACAAGTCATAGTAATCCACAAAAAACCCGCAGCCTGGATTTCATCAGACAAAACCTAGGGTATTGCACTCCATCTCAACCCAAACAAAGTACAAGTTTGACCATGCGAATAGATGAGTTGAAGTCGAACATGTAATAACATCGTCTGATTACTAGCCAATAATGAGAGTTGTTAACAGACGCAAGAGAAACCGCCAATAATGACAATGACTCTTAAGGTACAAAAGGTACAATCCACGGAACGTGAACAGTGATCTACCATCGAACACCCATAGAATAATCCGATTGAAGGCCATTGATGTCAACCTTTCGACGGATACAAAGAACCTTCCATTAAGGCATGCAGGCTCCAAGGCACCTAAAGGGAGTCTCTTGATCATCTTCTTGGAAAATGAGCTGAAGTCGACAACAAGCGACCTGGTCAAAGGAAGGCCATGATGTTTCCCACATCATTGACATGAGACAGAGGAATATGATGTTTTTTAATCAGGACCAATAGAGAATCAGAGAAAGGTTGAATATTACAGAGGCAAAACTTCTCTTGAACATATCGGTGGCAGACACTGGATTTGGCAGTATTTGACATCAAGGGATCTGAGGTCATGGTGATGCGGCAAAGAGAAAATGAGAGGTAAAAATAGATTACCCAAACCCATGGAGGCAAAATAACGGAATGAGATGTCCCCAACCCGACACGAATGCAGACAAGTTCCATGTTCAAGAGCGACATACTGCCAACACAACTAAAATATGGTTCCATTTTCCCCCACCATTTCTGGCAAGTACCCCAATTATTTTTGTAAAATATCTTGAAGGGGATAGCATATGCTTGCGATGTAAGTTTGTCCTTCAGAAAAATCCAACCTAGTACATTTTACGAGCCCTAGGAAGGAGGAACTCGAGTAACGTCATAACAACGCAGTCCGATGTCATCATTTTTTAATGAGTCTGACAAAGGGAGAACTTGGCATCTTTTCATGTTTAGAGAGTTTGAAAAGAAAGCGGAAAAAAAAAATCCAGCAAGGTCGTTTTCGTAAATATTCTCTCAAATCCGGAAAGGTAAATAACAACATCCATGAGAACCTCTTAGTCGCGATAGGAAAATGTATTCCTTTTTCATAAATAATCTATCCCAGCCCAAAAAATGGGTAAACTTACACTGGGTAGATATCGTTTCGCATCCATTTAACGAGTTCAAAACGACAAAAGTCTCGGCAATATTTTCAATTTTTAAGAGCCAAAAAAGAGCTAAAAGTTGACTCCTCCTAGAGGAACGAGTGGTATAAAGGGAAGCAATTGGTTCCGGTAATGGTGGAACTACTCAGAACAAGTAAAGGTTAAGAGGCTAGCTAAAAAGACCACTCATCGCAGCAGTTCCTCAGGAATGGGTAAAACAACCAAGTGAAGGCGTATGATCAGCCAAGCAGATGGTAATGATGGAATGAAAAAAAACAAGGCTCATCTGGAAAAATAGGCTGATCAGCCAAGCAGATGGTAACGATGGAATGAAAAAAAACAAGGCTCAATTGGAAAAATAGGCTGATAAAATGGCAATCAAGATAGGTAAAATGGGAATGGTTTCATTTTTACACAAGCTTGAAATCAAGAAACTCTACTTGAAGTTGGTTTCATTTTTACACAATCTTGAAACAAAGATAAATTATGCTTGAAACCAGTTTCATTTTTACACAAACTTGAAATGGAAACAAACTATGCTTGAAATTGATTTGCATGCCCCCAGGATGGTGACTCAAATACAGGTGCACATGCCCCCCAAGCTTCAGTCCATATGGACAGTAGATGGAGTGAAGGTTCAAATTACGAGATCAATAGAAAGACTCGACTGGGATTTTACGAGATCTGTTAAAGACTCGAATTGAACTAGAACGTGTTTTATTGTTTTAACGAGGTTGTCATATTAAAATAACTATCCTCATGGCACCTTGTTTCATTTTTTAAGGAGATTTACATAAGAAAAATGAATTGTGCTCCATTGACTTTTCATTATGACAAATAAGAGGTCATAGATTCCAAGAGGTTCACTTCTGATGGGAGAACAACATCTTGAAAATCAGGACCCAATGCCCCCAGCACACAACGCACAATGACACTATCACTGAATGCGGGCATGAGACAGGTAGCCACATAATTAACCTGTGGTAGGGAAGATACAACCGATGGATAAAGACCCGGAAAGGACGATGGTGGACCAGATGTCATGTCAAGACCAAAGAATGAAAGCTGATCAATGGTCATGATCCGACCTTTGTGTATAAAATAGATCACACGAAAGAGGGAAGAGACAACCGTGCCCATGGCATAAGCATAGTCGTAGCCCAAGAGTAAATTAAAATCCAAGGGGCCTGGAACAACCATCACGTCTATATAGAAAGTTTTCCCTCCCAAAGTAATAGGGAACTTCGGAAGGATCCCTAACGGTTGACTGGTTCCTGTATTAAAATCCAATAGATTCTGGGTAACAGGCATAAGCGGTGGAGAACCAAATTCTTGCCAAGTTTTTGAAGACAAAACACTAACAGATGTGCCTTCATCTATAATCATGCTAGGTATGACCATATCAAATATTTGTATCGTGATCTCAAAAGGCACATAAGAAGGAAGTTCGTATCCCACAAATCGACTCCAATCGAAGGAAGCGACCAAATTACTTGGAGGGGGTACCATTAAACTGATATGGTCATCCCCTGCTGTCACCGGAGCAAGAGGAGCATCCTACTAGACTTCCATCGCAGGAGCGGGAGGAGCAACTTATTAAGTCCCAGGGACGGGAGGATCTTTCTCCAAGTCCGAGGAATCTGAAGAATCAAGAAGAACGTGAGAGGGATAAAAACCACTCTCGATGGAAAATACCTGATGAACCACTAGTGGGGTCAGATCAACCGATTCCATGACCAATGGTTGATCAGGAATGGATTCCTGAATTTTAATTTCCGGGGGAGCGGGATTAATCATGGATGAATATTGACTGATCATTGAATCGACTAGTAGAGGACTCAAAGAAAGATTCTGGTAACCAGCTGGAAGGCAAGGTGCAAAAAAATTATGGTTGTCCAATACTCTCTTGGCTTCATCCATCTATGGACAAAGGTGAATGGGATGATGCCCTTCACACAAATTACAGGGATTGGAAATCTTACCCTATTTCTTACGAGTCTTATCAGTACTAGTCGAAGATGTCTACCAATATGACTTCTGGAAGCCAGAGGCAACGACGGATGACCATTAGACCATGCTTCAAGTACCTTGGGAATTCCAGGGCAGTCTCAAAGAAGATGGTCACCTTTGCACAAAATGCAAGGGAATTTGACTTTCCATGGAAGGTTGGATGATTTCTCAAGGAAAGGTGTCTGAGGTGTAATAGCTGCAACATTAACCTCTCGCTTATTTGACTTCTGCTTCTTTGTCTTATTCTTCTTCTTCTCAGCCACCTGGTTACTAGAATCTAGACTTTCACGAGGAGAAGTAGAAGAGGATGATGGAGAAACAGGGGAAGAAGCAGAGAGGTCCACCTTAGAATCAACATGATGTTGTTCAGGTGGAGGAGATGGTTGAACAGAGATCGGGGTATTCGAGACCATCGAGGTTGAAAACAACCACATAGGAAAACCAACAGTTAACCCTGTAAGAGACAACGTTGCCATATAAGGAGCACGAAAATTCCCAAAAGAAGGAAAAGGACTAGGATTCCCTTCGAAGGGGATTCCTTGGTTAGTAAACTCCGAAAAAGTTGTCATCAGAAACAACGTTAAAATAATGCTAAGGGAGCTAACTTTAACCAGGAATATTTCGTGGATAGTTAACTTTAAGACACTGAAACAAAAATCTGGCGTTTCATATTTTAAGAGTCGAGAAATAGGAAAAAGGTGACTCTATCACTTTTAGTTTGAACGAGCGCAAAAGGACAATTTCTCGATGATCTTTTCAAATTTATGGAGTTATTAAAGATAAAAAATGACTGCTCATGTAGTCTAGGTAAAAGGGTGTACCAAGTTTCTGTGAACTGCCATATACACCTTGGTAATCAAATGAAAGAAGAATCGACCAAGGAGTTCACGTACGTGCAGGTAATCTCCCTGAATGTTGTGTTCGGTGTATCATGATTACAAGGCGGCAGACTCGACTTCCTATAGATAAAAGGATTGCAACCTAGAGGGGTCTCCCTTTATATAATCGACGGTACAGGGAGCACAAGTTTGTACTAGTCCTATCTCATGCTAGATGGTGAGTGACAACTGCTAGGTTTAACGATGTCAGAACACATCTCTAAATTATACCACTAGATGTTTTGTTAGGTTTCGATGTTTCCTTGGGCTAATTGAGTAAATTTTAAGTTGATATTCTATTTACATTTCAATTCCAAGGTCCTACCGAATGTTGGATCTCAAAAATCCCTAAATGCAACCTACATGCCAAAAGATATCATTATGTTCAATGAAAGGATATCTACGAGAAAGTTAGGAGTTTTTAAGCGATAGTAAATAATGAGAACATGCGAAAACCTCCACTACAGTATCTGATTCAAGCTTACTGAAAATGAAAAATATTTCCTAAAATTTTCCAATGCTAGATATGTGAAAGACTTTCAATTTCACAATGTGAACAATAATGCAAACAAGAATTTTAATTTTTTTATTTTTCAATGTAATAGAGCAAATAGTGCACTAAATGACATGAAAAACAAACCAAAACACTAGCTTGAGAACGTTAATGAGAGAGTTGAAACAAAACAATTTCAATCAACTGAAGACAAACATGACAAGACTCAAACCAATGTTGCAATCTCTCAAATCAAAGAAAGATTTCAAAATAGACCCATACAAGTAGTTGTGATCTATGCCTAGAGTGACAAGAAGAAAAATTGAACGAAATATTAAAGAATCATTCAACCAATGTAATCACTCAAATGGATC
This sequence comes from Pinus albicaulis, assembly GCA_034641835.2. Classification (NCBI taxonomy): domain Eukaryota; kingdom Viridiplantae; phylum Streptophyta; class Pinopsida; order Pinales; family Pinaceae; genus Pinus; species Pinus albicaulis. Next base: position 325,976,159 of record CM076579.1, on the reverse strand, counting down.
AAGGGAGCTAAATGCAACCAAACCAAGAAGGAAGTTGACCTCGAAACAAAAGGCTCAAACTCCTATAAGAGGCTCAGCATACCAAAGCACTTAAAAACCTTAAGGCTTTGATGCTGATAGGAAATGGACAAAAAACTAAAGGAATGAAGCTAATCACAATAAAAAAAAATCACAAAGCACTCAATGCATACCTAAAATGACCCAGAAGTACAAGCACTGACCAAAAATCTCCAAAAAAAAGCAAACCCTAACACCTACAGGGGTTGGCGCGGTTGTCTGGTTGTAATCAGTGCCAAATAGGGGATGGCACAGGTGTAACACTAGCAACATGTGCCAATCGGCACATATTTCTAAGCATAAAACATGCCAAGCCAGTTCACTCAGGTAAAAGGGAAAAATTTGAAAGACAGAGGTCAGATCTGATCCTCTGGGGATGAACAAGGGTCTTAGACTTAGCAAAATAATCAGAAAAGGAAAAACAAGTAAGAAAAAACCAAAGAAGACCTAATGGGTGAAATAAAAAATCACACTAAATCCCTAGTATGGTTTCCAATTTGTTGGTGAGGTAAATCCCCTTTGCGGACATAGGTGATCCCGCTAGCCCTACAGTGGGTCTAGCCACAAACAAGACACGCTATAATATTGATTCCTAGTTAACGAATGGAAAAATATTCAATAGATGACTTACCGGAGGTCCTATGCTATTTTTGTCATTGAAAGAGTGGCTCGCTCCTCGCTCCTGGTTTTACAGATCACGATCCGCCCACTTTCATGCTCGGACACCTACACACACACAAGAAAAAACAATGATATACAACGTACTAATTCACATTTGTAACTATCAGTCAATCGAAGAGGACTAAATCAATTGCATTACATAAAAAATCATAACACGATGATGGAACCAACACCATAGTCGAGTATATTAATAAATGAAAGGAAGAGTACAACCAAGCTTTGACGTTGTGGTCTTCTTTAGCAGGGTTCAAGCGGAGCACATCTCACAAAGGCTCATCGGGAATTGAGATGGGACTCTCTCTATGGAATTCTCCTTGGTTCTACCTTCTTGATAGCAATTACTTAGCTATAGTATTCTTCTCCAAGTTCAGCTCCTTGGCTATATGTTCAACTAGCTTTCATAAAGGGAGAAGGCTTGTTTATATAGAGGGAGAGGGAGAGGTTAGGATCCCTATAATCATGAAAGGGAGGCCTATCTTTAAGGAGTGTTCCATGGGAGGTAAAAACCATTACCTAAAGAGAGAGATCCATGGCTCATCAACTTAACCACTTCCAGTGACTCATCCCTGAGGTGGTTAGAAGGAAATTTCGGCCTGTAATTTTTAAAAAACATTCCTAAAATAGCTTGGCGTGGGGTTGCACTGAAATAGAGCACCAGGTGGTGCAGGCTCTAGTGCAAATCTTCTACATCGACGCGAGGGATGAATTGGCTACCCGCGTCAAGGCGAAAACATAGGTTTTGTGTGCTTTTTGAGAAAATTTCCAACTGGAGAAATGATGTCCTTATGTAGAAGGATGCAAAAAAGGTGTTTGCAAAGTATGACATTGTTCACAAGTCACGGGAACAATCCTCCAATATGTAGGACGAGGGATTGTAGGGACGGTGACAAAATGATGTGTAACAGTTAGGTTAAGGTAAAGTCAAGGTTAAGGTTATGGTTATGGGAAGGTTAAGGTTAAGGTTTAGGTTATAGTTAAGTTCAAGGTTAAGGTTAAGGTTAGGTAAAGGTTAAGGTTAATGTTAAGGGTAGGTTATAGTGAAGGTTAAGGTTAAGACTCGTAACCGTAAACCTTAACCTTAACCTAACATTAAACTTAACCTTATCCTAACCTTAACCTTAACCTTAACCTAACTATAACCTTACCTTAACCTAATTCAACCTTAACCTTAACCTTAGGTTAAGGTTAATGTTAAGGTTAGGGTCAAGTTAAGGTAAAGGGTCAGGTTAAGGTTAAGGGTTTGGTCAAGGTTAGGGTTAGGTTATAGTTCAGGTCAGGTTAAGGTTAAGGTTAAGATTAGGTTATGGTTAAGGTTAGGTTAAGGTTAAGATTAAGGTTAAGGTTAAGGGTAAATATAAGGTTATGGTTAAGGTTAATATTAGGGTTAGGTTATAGTTAAGGTTAAGGTTACGTTAGGGTAAAATTAATGTTAAGGTTAAGGTTTGGTCAGTTAAGATTAAGGTTAAGGTGAAGGATAAGGGTAAGGTTAAGGTTAAGGTTAAGGTTATGGTTAGGTTAAGGTTAAGGTTAGGTTAAGGTAAGGTTAAGGGTAAGGTTAAGGTTAACCAAACCTTATCTTAAACTTAACCTTAACCTTAACCTTAACCTTAACCTAACATTAACCTGACTAAACCCGTAACTTGAACCTTAACCTAACCTTAACCTTGAATTTACCTTTAACCTAACCTTAACCTTAACCTTAACTTTACCCTTAACATAACCTCAACCTTAAACTTAACCTTACCCATAACCTTAACCTTAACCTTTACCCTAACCTTTGTTGGAAATACTAAGAGGGGGGGGTAGGTGAATCAGTATTCCTTTCAATTAGAGCATTAGTTAACTTTCAATTATTATCAATGTTTGTATAATGATAATAGAAAAAAAGTGGAACAAAAATGCACACAGTTTTTAAGGTGGAAACCCACTCCGGGACAAAAACCACCTAATGTTTTTCGAATAATTCTTTAATATTTAACTCCAATTCAAAATAAAGCTCCAACTTCCTAGAATCTAGAAAAGAATTCTTCTCTAGCTCCCACTGGATGGACGCTCCAATGCCTGATATTCTTCAGTAGTCAACTAAAAGGATGCCCCAACACCCAATGAGCTACAACTCACCCTAGCACCACCCTACCACCCTATAGAAGAATAAAAGAAGAATGGACTCCCGTACCAGGGAAAGTGGTCCACTTTTACAATGATATAGAATGATGAGAAGAATAAGATATACTAGGCCAAAACCCCAACTTTGACACAACCACCTAATGATGATCCTAGACCTCCCAACACTGCCTCTTCAACCCTTGGAAGATAGATACTAGTACAATTTTTACAATAATTTATTTACAATGACTAAGTACAATGATACCTTTACAATGATTGTATGCAGTGCTTCCCACTTGAAGACTTCATATGATGAACTTCTTGCTGCTGTTATGCACCTTGGTTACTGCTCTTGTCATGCTACCCTCTACTGCACCTTGCTTTTATTTTTTGAAGTAGAAAGTCTGGTCCTTTGCAATCCTTGACAACACATGATCTAGCTTTTTCTTGCCTTCTAAGAGCTCGATATTGAATCTGGTGTATCTCTATTATTTCAGATCCTCAATATCTAATTTTCAGTCCTGTAGTATTCCTCTTAGTCTTATTTCCAATGCCACAGGTCTGACCCAATTTGGATTCTTCGAGAGAGAGTTATATCCAATCTCTCACAATTCCCTAATTAAGGATTGTTTTAGCAGAGTGCACTTGTACGTAGTGCCACGCATCACTATTTTTTCATTTGTCTTTGAAATTGATAGAGAGAAAATTAAAGACTATGCGATATCCACCACTTTTTATGGAATTCCAATCCAATACTCAGAGAGATATTTATGAATAATTTACCAAGGTCACTTCTTTGAGATGAATTTCAGGAGCCTGCAAAACCCCTGATTTCCATAGATCATATATCCTAAAATATTTGTTTACCTGACCCAAATTTTTACCCAACTCCTGAGCTCAATCATCTCAAAATTTGTTTTGGCCTCGTAGAAAACACTGAGCAAAATTCATGGCACTAATCTGTTTTGCTGTCAATCCTCGGCTTGGTTAGAGTAAAATACACTGCATTTATATAATGGTTTTATATCTTTATTATAGGGCTCAACATGAATGGGAGGGATTTTAGGAGCTTAAAAAATATTAATTATAAATTTTCAATGACCCATGCCCCAACCCCATGGGGTTTTAGCCCACTAACTGGGGGTACAAACTTCAAACATGAATATCTCTCAAACCGTGAAGAATTACATGGCGTGCCATATATCAATGGAAACATCTCGACAAGTAGAAACCATCAAAATCATTATTGACCTTGAATATATTAATTTGGTGTTGAAATTCCATGAAGACAATATCCTTGCATGAGTTAAGACATCAATGACAAATCAAGGAGATCAACAATTCTCAGCATTTGCTAAGCACACAAGTACTCTGTATCCAATAGACTAATAAGAGAGACAATTCTTCCACAAATATTCTTCCCCTTGACATTTGTTAAAAAGGTATAAACCAATTCTAATGACAACCATCCCTAAGGACTCAGACATAATTTCTCACTCCTTTATACTCTGAAAATAGAAATATATTTATAACTTGGGATAACTGCTTCCTTAATAAGATATTCCAATGCTGGTGAATATTTAATATGTGATTCTTTTGGTGCTGCTTGGAATCTTGCTACTTGTCCAACTGCTTGCATAACATTTGGTTGGGAGGTTGTTACATATAGAAGACTACTAATCATAGATCTGTACAACCTTTGATCCACATCCTTAGATGAGTCGTCTATGCTCAATTTGCAACCTGTTACCATTGGAGTAAGGATGGGTTTGCAATCCTTCCATTTTAATTTCGAGCATTTCCTTGATGTAATTGGCTTGACATATAAATATTCCTTTCTCTTTGCTAAGATATTTGAAGCCCTAAGAAGTATGTTAGCTCACCAATTAAAGAGCACTTCGAAATCACTTTGCACCTTTGTAGCAAACTTCTTACTTAGTCGATCATCATTGCTACCAATTAGTGTATCATCCTCTTTAGCTATTATACATGAATTAGTTGTTTCATCTAGAACATATATGTCATTTGGAGCTCGACTTGCTGTAGCCACAATTTCACCATACACACCTTTCCTGATTTCACATTTTGCGGGAGTTGAATAGCTTTAAAATCTTAATCACACATTTGTCCAACACCGAGCGTATTGTGATTCATGTTTTCAACCAATAGAACATTATTGGCTAGAGAATATTTGCTTCCAAGAGTGATAAGACTCGATCTCATAACATTTTACATCCATCATTTCCAAAGGACACGGTTCCATCCTTTCTTCGCAGACATAAATTTATTTAATCTCCAATATATGCTGAGTAACCGCTATCAACATACCACACATCTTTGTTCTTTTGAGCCTTGGAGGGAGCGAGAGAAAAATTATCATTCTTCTCCTTCTTCCATGTTCATTCATTCTCAGGCTTCGAAGATTCTTTTTCCGGAGGATTCTCAAGTCCCAGCCTTGGCTATGTGTCCAAAGTTTCAACATTTGTAACATTCAATATTATTTTCCTCTAAATGTTCAAATCTATTGATGTTTCGTTGAGCCTTGGGAGGTTCATATTTGACAGATATCCTGGAATTGTATTCGTTCCTGTGGCATGGTGACATTCTACAAATTTTATGGCCAAATTTTCCACATGAATAAAAGTAGCCATAAAAAATATGTTGGTACCGGATGGAAATCTTCATCGAGGAATTGTCTTCCAAGGCCGTTCTTGAGAATCTTGTCCAATGAAGTTTACATGCATGTCAGATCTCATAGGTTCATCGTATTTGTTGCAGAAGGTTCCGATTCTTCTTTTGAAACCGACGCCATTTTTGTCATTGTAATATCGTTTATTGTTGATGAGTTCTTCCAATGACCTCTTGAGCCGTTGGCATAGTTTTTTGGATAGTTTTTTCCTTTCTTCACTTCCTCACACAAGTCGCAGACTACTTCGGCTTCTAATTCTTCCCTTTATTGGTTGCTTTCTTCCAACTTCTTTTGAAGTGACTCTTCAATGCATTTGCAGTTCTTCAACTTCAATTTTGAGACCTTGAACTTGTTCTTCAAGAGTTTTGGAATGATCTTCTCCGCCTTGAGATCTTTTCTAAGCTTGATTGCTTCCTCATAAAATTCATCTATGGTCCATCCTTCTTCTTCGTTGTTTGATACCACTTTCTTATCAGGTTTTGGCCATAAAAAATACTCTCTCATTGGCTTCTTCTTCACTATCATTTTCTTCATCGGATGATGAGTCATCTCTTTTAGGGAGAGAAAGGTCGTTTTGGATTCTTGTTTGTTGAATTTTCTTAAAGCATTTTCTTTTGAGTTGCCATTAGTTTTGTTCGGAAATTTTTGCCTTGTAAAATGACCAACCCTACACAAATTATATGTTCACTGGAAGTTTACCTTGAATTGTCCCCACCAATTTGTAGTTTTCTTGTGAAGTAAGCATATTCTTCTATCCTAAAGACCTCTTCATCATCTCCTTTCTTCACACTTGAAGGTGCATGGCTTTTCAATCAAGGTTGTTTATCCCTATTGGTTTTATTATATGCAATGAATCTTAGCTTCTAGATGCGAAGTACCCTCTTCTTCATCAAGTCTCATTTCATATGCTATGAGAACGACATGTAATTCCTCTTTGCTGAGTTTGTCAAGATTTGCACTGTATTCTAAGACCGATACCTTTGGGTTGAATCTCCCTAGTAACATTCTAAGAATCTCCCTTATAATAATCTTCTCATCAACTGGCTCTCCCAATCCTTCTAGAGTATTGGTTATTTCATCAACATATTGAAAGTATGCAGCAATGTTGCAATCTTCTTTCATTATGAGTTGCTCAAATTTTTCTCTATAGATTTGAAGCTTTGCTTCTTTGACATTTGAGTCACCTGCTATGGTTATCCCTAAGCTTGTCCCATACATTTTTGGCAGTTTTACAACTCAACACCTTATGATAAGCAGATTCAATAAGTCCATCGATAATAATATTCTTTGCTTTTTGCATCACTACCAAATTCTTCTTACCTTGTTCATCCGTTGTTGATGTAAATCCATTTTGAACAGCGTCCCATACTTCATAAACTTGCGCTAAGAGATAGACCTCCTATTCTTCCTTTCCAAAGGTATAATTATTTTCATTGAATAGAGGTACACCATTCTTGGTATGCTCCATGACTCTATTCCATATGTTAAATTGTTATTGAAGGAACCAAGCTCTCGAAACCAATTGTTCAACATCAGAACGGGGGGGTGGGGGTAACCGCATTCCTTTGAATTAGAGCATTAGTTAACTTTCAATTATTATCGTTGCTTGTACAATGACATTTAAAACAAGAGGAACACAATGCGTTACGCTTTTAAGGTGGAACCACTGAAAACCACCTAATGTTAATACCCTTAATATTCAACTCCAATTCAAAAAATAAACCTCCAACTTCCTAGAATCTAGAAAGAATTATCTCTCCACCGGATGGACACTCCAATGCTCGAGATTATTCGTCAGTCAACTAAACGGATGCCCAAACACCCAATGAGCTACAACTCACTCCTAGCACCACCCTACCACCCTATAGAAGAATAAAAGAAGAATGGGACTCTCGTACCAGAAAATGGTCCACTTTTACAATGATATAGAATGATGTAGAAGAATAAGACATACTAGACGAGAACCCCAACTTTGACACAACCACCTAAAATGATGATCTTAGACCTCCCAACACTCTTCAACCTCGCACAGATACCAGGTACACTCCTGGCCACGTATTTACAATGATCGTTAGTCCAATGATACTCACATCATTGTATGCAAGGTCGCACACTTGAAGACTTCATATGATGAAATTTTTGGTACAGCGGTTATGCACCTTGGTTGCTGATCTTGTCATGCTACCTTCGTTGCACCTTTGCTTACCGTAGAAATTCGGTCCTTTGCAATCCTTGACAACACATGATCTAGCTTTTTCTTGCCTTCTAGAGTTCGATATTGAACTGTGTATCTCCGTTATTTCAAATCCTCAATATCTGATTTTTAGTCTTGTAGTAGTCCTCTAAGTCTTTTCCAATGCCACAAGTCTGACCCAATTTGGATTCTTCAAGAGAGAGTTATACCCAATCTCTCACAATGTCCTAATTAAGGATCGTTTCCACAGAGCACAATTGTATGGTGTGCCACGTGTCACTTTTTTTTCATTTGTCTATGAAATTTATAGAGAAAAGTAAAGACCGGCACTATCCATCACTTTTTATGGAATTTAAATCGATACTCGTAAAGAGAATTATGATGAATTTACCAAGGTCACTTCTTTGGAGATGAATTTCGTGAGCCTACAAACCCCCGACTTGCTGTATAATATCTCCAAAACCGTTGCACACCTTGATCTAAAATTTACTGCAGCTTCCTCAAGATTTCGGATTCACTGAAAAATTCTTAGCTTTCTTAACCCTCGTAGAAAAAACGTGATAAACATTCCACGATGACCTATTTCGTATGGCCGAATCCCTTGCCTAAGGAGGAAATGAGGATCACACCTATATAAATGCTTAATCGAGAGAGCTCAACAAGTGAACGTGGGAGGGATTTTAGGAGCTTAAAAATATTAATTATGACTTTTCAATGACCTATGCCCCAACCCCATGGGGTTTTAGCCCACTAATCGGGGGTATTTCCAAATATGAATATCTCTCAAACCGTGAAGAATTACATGGCGTGCCATATATCAAACATTCGACAAGTAGAAACTCATCAAAAGAATTATTGACCCAAAAATATATCAATTTGGTAGGTCAAAATTCCCATGCAATAATTGGCTAGCCCCCGGTGCCGTTTGGGTCGACACGTCAATAACAACTATCGTATCAACAAATTTCTTAGTTTGGCCTAACTCAACCGTAACCTTAACTCCACCCTAACCTTAACTCGACCTTGAACTTGACTTGACCTTAACCATAACCTTAACCTTAACCGTAACCTTAAAGATAAGGTTAAGTTTATAGGTCAATGTTAAGGGTTTGGTCAAGGTTAGTGTTAGGTTATAAATAAGGTGAAGGTTAAGGTTAGGTTAAGGTTAAGGTTACAAAGTTTAGTCAAGTTATGGTTAAGGTTATGGTTAAGTGTTGGAAGTGAAGGTGAAGGGGTTTGGTCAAGGTTAGGGTTAGGTTAAGGTTAAGGTTATGGTTAGGTTAAGGTTAGGTTAGGTTAAGGTTAAGGTTAATGGTTGTGGGTTTAGTCGTGTTAAGGTTAAGATTAAGGTTAAGTTTAAGGTTAAGCTTAAGGTTAAGGTCAAGGTCAAGGTCAAGGTTAAGGTTAAGTTTAGGGTTATGTTAAGGCTAAGGTTATAGTTAAGGTTAAGGTTATGTTAATTTAATGTTAAGGTTAAGGTTAAGGTTAATGTTAAGGTTACGTTATGGTTAAAGGTTAGTTAAGGGTAAAGTAAAGGTTATGGTTGGTGGTTAAGGTTAAGGTAAGGTTAGGGTTAGGTTAAGGTTAAGGTTAGATAAAGTTTAAGGTTAAGGTTAAGTGTTAGGTTGGAAGGTTAAGGTTAGGTAAGGTTAAGGTTAAGGTTATGGTTAAGGTTATGATTATGGTGAAGGTTAGGTTAAGGGTAAAGTTAAGATTAAGGTTAGGTTATGGTTATTGTTTGTTAGTTAAGGTTGTTGTTTAGGGTTATGGGGTTTAGTCGTGTTAAGGTTAAGGTTAAGGGGGGCAGTTAAGGTCAAGGCTAAGGTTAAGGTTAAGATTATGCATATACATGTTGAAAGTAAGGGTTTGGTTGTTTGTGAAGAAGAGAAGGCGTCAAGGTTAAGTTTAAGGTTATGCCAGACATTAAGGTTAAGGTCAAGATTAAGGTTAATATTAGAGCAGGTATATGCTAGGGTTAAGTTTAAGCGATGCTAAGGTTAAGGGTTTGCAAGGTTAAGGTTACACACTGCATATGTCTGAAAGCTAGGTTAAGCAAAGTTAAGATGTATAGTTAGGTTAAGGTTAAGGCTAAGGTTGGTTAAGGGTTTAGTTACACATATTGAAGGTTAAGGTTAATGATAAAGATTTCATCAAGGTCTGTGCCAGGCTATGCAGTTAAGGCTAGGCCATATTGGAGGGTTAAGGTTAAGACTCGTAACCTTAACCTTAACCTTAATCTTTACTTTCTAACCTTAACCTTAACTATAACCTAACCCCAACCTTGACCAAACCCTTAACCTTTAACTCACTTGCCCTCGTAACCTTAACCTAACTTAACTTTAACCTTGACCTTGATCTTAACCTTAACCTTATCCTTAACCTTCACCTAACCTAACGCGAACCTTGACCTTAACTATAACCTAACCCTAACCTAACCTTTTGATTTGACCCTAACTTTAAAATTAACCTTAACCTTAACCTCGACCTTAACATTAACCTTAACCTTAAACTTTACCATAACCTTAACTTTTTTATCTTACCCTTAACCTTAACTTATCCTTAACCTTAACCTTAACCTTGACCTTACCGTAACCTTAACCTTAACCTTAGCTATAACCTAACCCTAACCTTAACCTTCACTATAACCTAGCCTTAACGTTAACCTTAACCTTAAACTTACCCTCACCTTAACCCTAACCTTGACCAAACCATTAACCTTTAGCTTAACCTGATTAAACACGTAACCTTAATGTTAACCTTAACCTGACTAAACATGTAACCTAAACCTTAACGTTAACCTAACCTTAACCTTAACTTTAACCTAACTATAACCTTACCCTTAAAATAACTTAAACTTAACCTTGACCTTGACCTTAACCTTAACCTTAACCTTACCCTTAACCTTCACCTTAACCTTAACCTTAACCTTAACCTTAACCTCACTAAACCCGTAACATTAACCTTACCTTAACCCAACCTAAACCTTACGCCCAACCTTTAAACTTACCCCCTTAACCTTAACTAAAAATTAACACCACCCAACCAAACTTAACCTTAATCTTGGTCTTAATTTAATCAAATCTCAACCTGAATGAACTTAACCTTAACCTACCTTAACTCTTAATTTATCTAATTTTAACTCTTAACTTTAACTAAAACTCATTTTAATTTAACTTAACCTTAAATTAAGTCAGACTTTTAACTTAACATTAAAATTTACCCTAACTTAAGGTTTAGTCAAGTTAAGGTTAAGATCAAGGTTAAGGTTAGCTATAGTGAAGTTAAGGTTAAGGGTGCAAGGTTAGGGTAAAATTCACGTTAAGGTTAAGGTGAAGTGTTGGTATTAGGGGTTAAGGTTAGGGTTAGGTTAAGGTTAAGATAAAAATAGGTTTAAGCAATAAGGTTAGGTTAAGGTTAATGCTAAGATTAAGGTTGAAGCAAGCAGTTAAGGTTAAGATAAGGATAAGGTTAAGGTTAAGGTTAGGTTAAGTAAGCAGGTTAGTTTAAATGTAAGCGGTTAGTTAAGTTTAAGTTAAGGGTACCCAACCCCAGACCTAACTCAACCTTCACTATACCTAACCCTAACCTTGACCAAATCGTTCACCTTAATCTATAATTTAAGCTTAATCCTTAATCAGTCTCTTAATCCCTTAACCTGACTTTGCTCCTTAACTTAACCTTAATATTAACCTAAATGTAACCTTAACCTTACCCAACTCTAACTTAACCTTAACCTTTAACCTTAACTTCTACCCCAACCTTAAGGGCTTAGCCAAAGGTTAAGGTTTTGGTCAAGGTTAGGGGTCAAAGTTGAGGTTATGGGTAGCTAAGGGTAAGGTTAAGGATAAGGTTAGGTTAAGGGTAAATTTAAGGTTAAGGTTAGTGTTGTTGTTTGGGGAAGGTTAAGGTTAAAGTCAAGGTTAAGTCAAGGTTATGATGAAGATAGGGTAAGTTAAGGTTATATTTAAGGTCAGTATGAGGTTATTAAAGATGTTGATGCTAGGGTTATGTTGTGTTTAAGTGGGCTGGCATAGTTAAGGTTAGGTAAAGTCAAGGTTAAGGTTAAGTTAGTTAAGGGTAATGAGTCAAGATTAAGGTTAGGTATAGTTATAAGTCATAAGAAGACAGTAGAGATAATGTTATGTTAAACTGCAGAAATGGCAGATTGAAAATCCAAAAGACAAGACAACATCAACCACTAGATTCTAGATCTATCCTCTCAATCCAAGAGGGATCTCTCTATAAGTTTCAAAAGATTGACTACTCCCAAGGTTCTTAGTGTGATATTAGGTTAGTTATTAAAGGTGCGTTTTGTTTGTTTGGTTGGGTGTGATTTTTAATTAAGTGGAAAATCCTGAAAATTAAAGAGTTTCAGAGGGGTGAAGGTGTGAATAATCAAACAAGGTTTAGCTAATAGGATAGGTACGAAACAACACTTAATCCATTGGGCTATGGAGTCACAAAAGTTTTTAATTGCAAATAGTTTTCAAGAGTGGTCCATGGGGAAAGTCATATATAACAAAGGATCTCTTTAGATTAAATGATGGAGTGGAACATTAAAAGTGTTGAGAAAGTGGGAAAAGCCAATAATTTCAACAAGGATTTATCAACCTACCATACATCAACATCATGCTTGCTTTTAGCATACTCTTAGGGAAAATTTCAAACAACTTTTGGAGAAAGAACTAGAAGATAGTGCAAACCATAAAATTTTCTAGTTTAACTCTACTTAGCATGTAATGAAAAAATCATTCAAGAATAGTGTTTAGAGTTTAGACAGTAAGACATGGGCTCAACAACATTCCTTGACTATTTGCACCGTATTAAATCATTCTTAAATACACAATTGGAGGAAAACATAAAGATAAAGCTTATCAGTGAGAGTAGGGTACTTTTAATAGTAAATTCTAGCCTATATTTGTTGTTCTTTACTGCAGAAAATGGATACCCATGAAAACATAAGAAGGAAAACAAGTACAATGAGAGGTACATCACCAATGGTATAGACCAGGATCCCATGAACTTGTATATTGATGTCAATATAATTACAATCTTCAAAACCACTGTTTCAGCATGTTAACAACTTCTCTTCTCAACAACTTCGATTACAAACACAGCTTCAATAACCTTCCAGAACTATTTACATGCAAGTAAAGGTTCGAGCAGCAAGTATTACATCAACCAATAATAACCAACCCTTTATAAATGTGCTCCTCAAGGATATTTTATAAGGAAATGAGGAGGTAAGAAGCCGAGTTAGATATCATTAATTCTATACTAAAAATGCAATTCCTAGTCAAAAACCATGGAAGGTAGAAATAAAACATTGAATTACAAATCTGTTTCATTAACTCGTTTTCTATTTTTTAGGCTTTGTGGGTGGTGTAAATATTGATTTTAAGGCTCTTTATCTTTTACAATAACTTTATTGATAGTTAAAAATGTGTTCTTTTGTTTGTACAATCACACCGCTCTTTAGTCTTAATGTTTCGACTTAGCTTTAATTTGAGTATTCCTTTGAGTGCGTAAGGTTGCAAGGTGTCAATTTGGTAGTCAAATTCAATTAGCCCCTATGATGTGGCATTCAAGGCTTCTTCGATCACATCTAATTGCTTTCATAAACATAGTGATTAGGCTTGATTAAGCCATAATCTTCATCTCCGATAATCGATACTTTTCATTAACCGATGTCGATCGTGTTTGATATTTCGTAGTGCGTGAGGTTTTTCTTGAGTGGAGGGTTTCGCTTAATGGATTGATAATCATGATCTATCGACCCAGGACCGTAGAATTGAAAACTCCTTAGATCCTTCCTCGTATTGAAGGTTTGGAATCATCATCCCATTTTCAAGTTATCTCATGTTCATGGGAAAACCCCATACAACTATAAAACAAACAAAAATTATATAAACCTAATGCAGGTAGGTTTAGAAAATTTCTGGAGGGTTTATGAAGCTACGAGCTGTGAGGATAAATGGATTCAACAAAGAAGGAGAAACCATGGAAAAATGATGGGTTTAAATTTGAATTAGGCTATAAATTGAGAAGAAGTGGTTTTGGAAACCATTATGGTTTTTGCGCAAAGATTTGGGGTAGGTGGTACAATTTTGTTCACTCATCTATCGCTCGACGCATGGAAAATGAAAATCTTTTATATCACACTTAAGTAGCACACCGTGGAACGGGGCTGAAAAATTACGCGATATGGATCGCCGCGACGATGATCAGCGTTTCTGGAGATCGGACAGTATACGATGGGGGCAAGATGCAGGGAAGAGAATAGAGGGGGGTCTACAGTGACGTAGATTTTGTGATGTTGTGGATGGGTTTATTGGTGGTATCAGATTAAGTCCCGATCGTTGGATCCTTTTGACGGACAGTTATGATTGAGAGAGGAAGCGGATATGTTGAAAGGGGAAGAAAGAAAGGGAAGGTGATCGGGTGGAAGGATGTGCTCATGGTCATGATCTACAAGAGATTGACCCAATTATATTTTTTAGACCGAATGCTAATGAAAAATAATAAATTGCTCGAGAAATGTTTTTACTTTTAGCACTCCGATTGGTGGCTTTAGGACATGGCGAGGAAGAGGCTGTGCTAAAATAACCTTGGGGCTAAATGTCGAGGTTATAGAAGACTGTTTTAGCTAGAAACAGTATTTTTTAAGACCAAATGAGGTTCCGATAGAAAAAGAGGTATTTAAAACTAAATAGCGGGGAAATATAAGGTTAAAATGGGTTTTGGTGCTTAATTTAGAAATGAAAGGAGGAAGAGGAATTTTGTGAGGGATAAAGTGAAAAAGGAGATTTATAAGAGTGAAATGGTGAAGTGAAGTGAAAATGGAAAATGGAGCCCAGAAATAATTTTTTTCTTTTTGCAATAGAAAGGTCCTTGAGGGCTAATAGTGAAATATCATGGAATATTAACTCAAAGGGTGATTATCATCACAAGACTTCAAGAACTCAAAATTGGATGAATTGTTTCTGAAGGGTTAGTAAAGATTTAGCCAATGAATATACACAAATTTTATAGTGGCTATTAGTAAATTCCACATGGGGATGTATCCTTCTTGAAGGTGTCATGAACTTTAGACAATTCTTAGATCCTAACCACTGTTGCCTTGAACTTTGATAACCTTTTACTTCGTAACTATCGCTTAACAAAATGATTAGAACTTGTTATAATTTAAAAGCATTTCCCAAACAACTACCTACACAAATTCTTACCACATTTTTTCTCTTCCTTTTAAGGTACTTGGACTTGCAAACCTTTTCATCAATCATTTTATTCTTTCGAACAACAAGAAGCTAGTCTATTTCTACCTTATTTCTATGATGAACCGAGTTAAAGAATATTCATATAATTTCTACCTAACTTACACCGTTGTGGATTAGACCGCTTCAACTGATTCATTCTAAATTTCAAGATATGAATAAAAGCAACTAAGCCAGATTAAGAAGTCCTACTTGTTGTAGCCTATGGCATAAAACAAGTTGCACATAGACTAAAATTTGTAGAAAATTTAAAACAAAATCGTGAAGGCTTAAGATCCGAAATAAAATATCCTTTATTATTTCTTCAAATTTCAGTTTTTATTTTGTTTGAGTCATTTCTCTTTTATTGGCCATTCAAGTTTTGAGCTTTTAGAACTACTATCAATCTCATAGGTTCAAGAT
Source organism: Pinus albicaulis (assembly GCA_034641835.2). Taxonomy (NCBI): domain Eukaryota; kingdom Viridiplantae; phylum Streptophyta; class Pinopsida; order Pinales; family Pinaceae; genus Pinus; species Pinus albicaulis. The sequence continues at coordinate 325,960,756 of CM076579.1, read as the reverse complement.
TTGAGCTTGTTTGAACCTTGTTTTTCTATCCCTAATATACCCTTACCGATAAAGCCAAGATTGAGTTGTTCGGAAAATACATCTACTAACCTATCAACAAGAATTTAAACTTATCCAATCATGATTTGATCAGACATTGGATAGAAAGTATTTCTTGTAGTGGCATTAAGCTTGCACACTTTCGCATTTTATTTCTCTTTTTGGTATGGGGTCAATACCTTTCTTGTTTTCTACCGCTCTCTTTTTCACTTTTTAATGTTTTTTATTTTTCTTTTCAATTTGAAATAAGTAAACAAACTAGACGCTGTTGAGCTTTATTGATTTCATTCACCCTAATCTAATTTTGAAAATCTCTCGTTGTTTTATATGGTACAATAGTGTCAATGTAGCTAGCCGAGTAGCATGTATGAAGTTAGGAGAAATTGGCTACTAGTCGCAGATAACCACAATACATATTGAATATTAATCTTTAAAATCAAGGCCGTCACAGAAGGTGATAATGTTTATGTCTTTGGCTCCCCGGTAAAGGATCCATGCTTGACAATTTGAGCCACTGTCCTCCACACACTCTTCCATAGGATCAACAAAGAAAAGATGAGAATTTCTTTTTGGCCCTCCACGATTGCATATTGTTCGCCCCAAGATATCATCTTCGAGGACCGCACGTTCAAGATGTCTTCGAGTTGCATCATCATCTCAACTCCGCAAATCAATAAGCATTTAAATTTCTTCTTTCTCTTCAAATCTATGTTTTCTAAAAAGAATTCAGGTTTTGAATGACAAATTGATATCAACAATGGGAAAGGATTTCTCTTAACGATAATATATCCTCAATAGACCGTATTTTTATTTGTTTTTCTTCCCCAAATACTTGCCAAGACATTTCCATTTGCTTAACAATGGGTTTGAATTTTTCTTGAATTGTATATTGTTTTCTTTCCCAAGGTCTCGCATATGTACTATAAAAAGGGCTAACTCAATCATAAAACTATTTTGGTCTTTAGAACATGGGTAAGTTGGAATTTTTTTAAAAAAATATTTTAATAAATCCACAGTGATCATCCCATAGCTCTAAGTCTCAGATTTTTAACCATGCATTTTCTGCTCACTTCATTTAATTACCAATTGCATTTCCATGAACTATTATCCATAGCCTTGACTTTTTCTAATAAGTGCAAATTTCTAAAAGAAGTGCTTTTCTCATACTTACGATGTTATTTCAGGCATTGAAAATTCAATTTATATGAATAGGCTTTAGCACGATTGTTTTCTATATCAGAAAGCCATATTCCCGTACCGTACTAGTTTTACTACATGACCCTTCAAAAACATACTCCAAAGAGGACTATTTTAAGTTTTACCCTTAATTTCCCTACTATCCTCTCCGTTCTTGAGTGCCATCTGGTTGTTCTGGATAGGCACCATGTTGATGATTATCTTGTTCAAATGAAGGCTTAGAGGTCGTGGGGCTGCTTGTTTGGTATTTGATCACTTTTCTTTGTCATGAGCAAGGTGTTCCTATGTCTTTGAACAGGGGTACAACAGCTGTCTCTCTCTTTGTGAAGACTGATTTTGAGGTTGATGTCTTCTTGAGCCTCAGCTATAAGGGATGATGAATCATTATTTGGGTTTTCATAAATATCTTGAGGAATGTCCTTTATTTCTCAAGCTGATTTCTTCCTCAACCGATTCATCTATAGCTCTATAATTTTTCAATAAGATATTAAACTCATGAATGATCGTTAAAAGATCTTCAGGATGTATTTCTTCCAAATCCTCATAATTGTCTATAGTGTGTTGGGTGATGTTTTGGTGATGGATCATAATGTATTTTACCCCATGAAAATGAAGTAGTGTTTCCTTTATAGTTCTCATAAAACACATATTCAAGGTCCTTTAAAGAAAACAAACTACCATATTTCAACCATTCATACCAATCTCTAGCTTTTCCTTCTAATGTTAACATGAAAATTTTCATTAGAAATCTTCATGCCATTCAACCTTTAACTCTCCATATATGTATGTGAAATTTGATAAGATGTAAGAGTGAGTTATCAAAATTTTCACCCCGAAACAGAAGGTTATCATCCCATAATACCCTGGGCATCTTATGTGGAAACCCAGGGATATGTTCTCATCTAGCTTGGGGCATATCTTCGTTGTATTATTGGAATCATTTTTCAAATTGGATAAGAGGTCAACATATCTGCTTAATCACTTAAGGTCTTCTACCAAAGGAGTCATTTGGTCTTTTCGAGTATTGTGGAGTCACCAGGTGGATGACTTAAAATTTTCTCGTCCACCAACAAGATGATTTGGTTTGCTCAATGCATTCCCAAAGGGATCTACACAAGATCGAGGGATATTAGGCCTAATGGAGGCCAGTGAAGTCATCAGGTGGAAATTTTTAGCTCTTTTGGAGGTAAAATTTTTTATGGTCCACCACCATTAATAGGTTTGAAAGCCAATCTAAAATGTTTTTTGGGTTTTCTGAGTTTTTTTATTCCTATGGGTTATGAGAGTGTCCTAAATCTTTTTCAACACTTAGCTACAGTGATGAGACAAACATATTTTACTCTTATGGCTTAGCTAGCTGATTCCTTCAAGTTTTAATAAGGCTCTATGAGAATCCTAAGGGTTACTTAGTTTGTCACTAATTCAAATAAGTCCTATCATGATTACCACATGTTTGGTAGTGCTCAAGAAATCTATTCATTCTCGTATCAATAATTTAGTTTTTTATTTTAAGGATTTTACCTAGGTTCTCAATGTGAGTCGCCATATGATGTTGGGTTCTTATGTTTTTTGAGATCGAAAATCCAAAGAAAAGACAACATCAAATCACTTTGGGATTCTAGATCTAGCCTCCTGAACCATGCTGTGAGGATCTCATGTTTCAAAGATTGATTTATCTTTAAGGCTTTTTATTGTGATATTAGGCTGCTATTAAGAACAAGGGTTTTTTTGTTTGGTTGGGTGTGACTTTTGTCTGAGTGGAAAATCCTAAACATGAAAGACTTTCGCAGGGTGAAGGTGTGAATAATCAAACACACCAACCAATAGGATAGCATGGAACAACAATTAATCCATTGGGCTATGGAGTCACAAAAGGTTTTAATACAATGGGGCCAAGAGTGGTCCATAAAAAGTCATCTATAACAAGAGGATCTATTTGCATTAAACGATGGATTGAACACAAATGTTGAGAAAGGAAAATCCAATAATTTCAACAAGGATCTATCAACTATCATACAAGAAAATCCTTTAAGTAACCTGCTGAAACCAACCAAAGGACAAAGCTAACCGTAGACTTCTTTGGACAAGTTTGTATTAAAGTTAACTTATCGTACAAACAATCCAATAGTTATCACTTAGACTAATTGCATACAAGGAAAACAAATAAGAAAAACAAAGTGTAGCTTAAGATTAGGTCAGATATATCAGCAGCAGGCTTGCTTTTAGCATACTCTTAGGGAAAATTTCAAACAAATTTTGGAGAAAAAAATAGAAGACAGGGCAAACCATAAAATTTTCTATTTTAAATCTACTTAGCATGTAATGGAAAAATCATTCAAGAACAATGTTTAGAGTTTAGACAGTAAGACATGGGCTCACCAACATTCCTTGACTCGTTTGGACCGTATTAAATCATTCTTAAATACACAATTGGAGGAAAACATAAAGATAAAGCTTATTAGTGAGAGTAGGGTACTTTTAAGAGTAAATCCTAGCTCTATATTTGTTGTTCTTTATCGTATAGCAAAATGGAAAATTTTATGGAAAACATAAGAAGGAAAACAAGTACAATGAGAGGTACATCACCAATGGTATAGACCAGGATCCCATGAATCAACTTGTATATTGATGTCAATCCAGTTTACAATATTCAAGTCTAATGTTTCAAAGACGTGGCAACAACTTCTTCTCAAATTCCCCAACTTCTTTGATTACAAAAATAGCTTCAACAAACTTTTGAGAACTATTTACATGCGTAAATATTTGACAAAAATTATTACATCAAACACCAACAACCAACCCTTTTACAATGTGATCCTCAAGAAGATTTTATAAGAAAATGAGGAGGTGGAAGAGTTTTTAGGGTTATATATCACACCCCATACTAAATGCAATTCCTAGCCTTGAAACCATGCAAGGTAGATAAGGGAGGAAAACATTGAATTACAACTTTGTTTCATTAACTCGTTTTCTATTTTTTAGGCTGGTGAAAAATATTCACTCTAAGGCTCTTTTTTATCTTTACACAACTTTTACCGATAGTTAAAAATGTGTTCTTTTGTTTGTAATAATCGATAGTCGCTCTCTCTGGCCTTAATGTTTCGACTCCAGCTTTTAACTGTGGTATTCTTTTGAGGCAGAAGGATACAAGGTGTCAATTTGTAGTCGGGGGAATTCATTTAACCCTTGTGATGTGGCATTCCGAGGCTTCCTTCGACTCCAATCCGATTCTTCGTTTCCAAACATAGTGATTTATTTTTGGATCTCGTGTTTAGGCTTGATTAAGCCATGACCATCTTTCACATTAATTGATGCCGACTATGTTTGCTATTTCGGTGTGCAAAGGGTTTTCGAGTGGAGGGTTTCATTTAATGGATCGATAATCATGATCTATCGACCGAGACTCAAATTGAGTTCCTTAGATCCCTTCCTATATTGAAGGTTTGGAATCTTCATCCCCGGCCTTCGTGTTATCTTTATAACCGTGGGAAAACCCTATAGAACTCCGCACAAAGAAAACGAAAAATTATATAAATCCTCGCGAAGATAGGTTTAAAACTTCCGGCTGGAGGGCGCAGGAAGCGGTCGTACGTGAGGATAAATGGATGCGCAGTTGTATGAGAAAATCGTGGCGAAAGGTCAGGTTTAAATTTGAATTAGGAGCAAATTGAGAAGAAGTGGTTTTGGAAAACCATTAGTGGTTTTCACGCATTTGGGGGGTAGGCGTATTAACTTTTGGAACGCGATTCCATCTGGTCGCTCGACGCGTGGCAAATGAAAATTGTTTATATCACGTGGAAGTAGCGCATCGGGAACGGCCAGAAAATTATGCGAGGCGACCGCCAAGTTACCTGATGATCTTCAGGAGATTAGAAGCGTAGGTAGAACACGATGGGGGGCAAGATGCAGGGCGGAGAATGGAGTGGGTCGACAAGATAAGAGCTTGCTGCGTTGTGGACGGGGTTTATTGGTGGTATCCCGGTTAAGTCCCTATTTTTGGATCCTTTTACGATGGTTATGATTAAGAGAGGAAGGAAGAGAAAGTTGAAAGGGGAAGAAAGAAAGGGAAGGTGATCGGGCAGGCGATGGGGCTCCGATGGTCGTTGATCTACAAGAGATCAATGGTATAGATTTGTTTAGACCATAACATCGAGAATTAAGAAAATAGAAGGAAATTTGGGTTTGGGAAAGGGCTTCAAGCCATTTAGTGCTCGAATAAGAAAGGCTTTAGGACACATGGAGGAAGGGTAAAATGAAATAAGCCCTCGTGGGCTTAAACGCCTTATAGTGCTAGACGACCGTTTAGGCCGTAAAGTGTTTTTTAAAACCAAATGAGGGTTTTGATAGAAAAAAAGAGGTATTTTTAGAACACGATGGGGGGAAAAAGATGCAAAAAGGTAGAATATGGGGTCTACAAAGTGACGTATATTTTGTCGTGTTGTATGCCGTATTTGTGGTATTTCAAGTTAAGTCCTTATTGTTGGATCCTTTGATGGATGGCGTACTGAGAGAGTATGACATGTTGAGAGGGGAAGAAAGAAAGGGAAGGTGATCGCGTAAGTATGGGGCCCGATGGTCATGATCTACAGAGATCAATGGTATAGATTTGTTTAGACCATAACATCGAGAACGAAGAAAATAGAAGGAAAGTTGGTTTTGGGAAAGGGTTTTAAGCCATTTAGTGCTCGATTGCGAGGCTTTAGGACACATGGAGCAAGGGCTAAAGGAAATAAGCCCTCGTGGGCTTAAACGCCTTATAGTGCTAGATGACCGTTTTTAGGCCAGAAAAAGTGTTTTTTAAAACCAAATGAGGGTTTTGATAGAAAAAAAGAGGTATTTTTAAAAAAAATAAAGGGAAATATAAGGTTAAAAATGGGTTTTGGTGCTTTGTAATTTAAATGAAAGGAGGAAGAGGAATTTTGTGGAGGGGATAAAGGGAAAAAGGAGATTTCATAAGAGTGAAATGGTGAAGTGAAGGAATGGAAAATGGAGCCTTATGAACAATTTTTTATTTTGCAATAGAAAGGTCCCGAGGGCTAATAGTAAAACAACAAGAAGATTAACTCAAAGGTAATTATCATCATAAGACTTCAAGAAGTCACAATTTGGAGAATTATTTCTTGAAGGCTAAAAAGATTTAGCCACCATTTGATATGACAAATTTTTATAGGTGGCTAACAAATGTTATGGTTAAGGTTAAGGTTAGGGTTAGGTTATAATTAAGGTTGATATTAGGTTAAGGGTAAAGCTAAGGTTAAGGTTAAGGGAAGGTTTTAGTTAAGGTTAACGTTAGGGTTAGGTTAACCTTAACCTTAACCTAACCTTAACCTTAACCTTAACCTTCCCATAACCATAACATAACCTTAACATAACCTTAACCATAACTTTACACTTAACCTTGAATTTAACCTTAACCTTCCCCTAACCCAACCTCGATTTTAACCTTTAACCTTTCCTAACTTTAACCCTAACCTTAAATTTAACCTGTCCTTAAGGTTAAGGTTACGGGTTTAGTGAGGCGGGGTTAAGGTTAAGTTTAATTTTATGGTTATGGGAAGGTTAAGGTTAGGTTAAGGTTAAGATTAGGGTAAATTTAAGGTTAAGGGTTTGGTCAAGGTTAGGGTTAGGTTATAGTTAAGGTTAGGTTAAGGTTAGGTTAAGGGTAAAGTCAAGTTTAAGGTTATGGTTAAGGTTAAGGGTAAGATAACTTTAAGGTTAAGGTTAAACATGTGTGTTGCTAAGGTTAATGTTAAGGTTATGGTTAGGTGAAGGTGAATAATAACACAGTCAAAGTTAAGGTTAACGTTAAGTTAAGTTTAAGGGATATAAGTTTAAGGTTAAGGTTTTGCTTAAGATTAGGTTAAGGGTAAGTCAACCTTAACCTTAACCTTATGTTTAACCTTAACCTTCCCCTAACTTAAACCCTAACCTTATCCTTAACCTTAAACTTAACCTAACATTAACCATAACCTTAACCTTAACTTTATGCTTAAACTAACCTTAACCTTACCCTAACCATAACCTTAACTTTACCCTTAACCTAACCTTAACCTTGACTTTACCCTTAACCTAACCTTTGTTAGAGTCAGCCCTTGCTGCCCTCCGTCAGTGATCATTTCGTCTTTTGCATTTTCATTATTAGGTGTCTCACTTGTTTCACTTCTTTGCATATCACTAGGATCATGCCATGAACTGACGAAGGGTTATGTCATCTTGTGTTTCCTCATATTACACCGTTAGCCGCTATTTTAAAAAATTTTCCTCAAAAAATTATTCATAGTTATTGTCATGATACATGAGGTCATTAAAATTGTCAATAAGTGTCCTAGGTCTTGGTGTCTAGGGTTTCGAGTCATTTATATACTAGTCATCAAGCCTCGCAAGGTGAGGAAAGTCCGTAACTTGTGATTTCTATTTTATTAACACCAACATACAAATAGACTTAGTCCAAAACTCGTTTTGGAACTAGAAATTTGTCATTATCATTTTGTAATAAATTTGTAATTGTTCCACCATGAAGACATTGTAGAAGCTGCACTCTGTCTTTCCTCTAGCCTAAGACACCATATCCCCGCAAAAGACAATAAAATCATCAAGATTTCCACTCCCGCAGAAGCCAGCAAAGTTTGTATTTAAAAAGCTAAAGTGAAAATTACAAAAAAACATTTGTAATGTGGGTTTAAAGTTGGATTTTGAATGAAATCTGATTGGGAAGATATTTCAGAGATATATAAAGGCCAAACAAGTTCATTTTAACCGATTTCCTCATCGTTCCCAAATCGTATTTAAGCAAGTGAAAGCCGATTTCGTACTTTGGAAGGGACAAGAGCTTAGGTCGCGCGATTCAATTCTGGAGTCACAAGGACCACCGTATTTCCAAGGCGACCCAAAATGACTGGTTTAGCACAAGGTCAACGTTGCCGACTCAATTGGGCCGCGCGACTCAACCAAGCTCCACACCCACGCAGAGACAAGATTCCGAATTGTGTTCGAGCGCTCGCATCGATCCAGCTACTTCAAAGCAAAGCCTTTCTTCAATCATTTGGGGTTTGCAAACGTTGTGTCATCATACATGGTTCTAATACAATGAAGGATTTAAAACCCCGCTCGTTATGAGATTATTGTTTTTCGTGGTTAAAAATGAAAATAAATGGTGTAAATGGGTTTGATGTCCGAAATGCTGATAAGGTCAAATTTCTTCATAAAACATGAAAATCACTTTGCTCTCATACCTATAATATCATTGTCACCATTGTTATTGTTATGCCATGATTAAACCCTTTGAGCACATCTCTCATGTTTGTAATAAATCACCTTGCCCAATATTAGCATTTGCTCATGTTCGTTTTTGCCTAATGTTAGCATTGTTTTAAATGGCTCATTGAAACCTTTATGGTCATAAACTCCGTAGGCTAACCTAATACCGATTATACTATACTTTTGACTAGATATGTCCAAACTTTGAAGGTTGTCGTCTTATTGGTCAAAATTTCATTTGCATTCAAATGAGATGGTGCTCTTCTCACCATTTAGCCGAGATTTTATCCATAATTTGTTTCCTTATGGTGTTGTGACCTGGGTGATACTGTTGGGTTTTGAAACACACCATCATAACCTTGTTTGCACCGGCTTATCAGTATACATAGTGCCAAAAGCTTGTTCAGAGCCATGTCAAGGATAGAGTCGCAGTATGAGCAGGAATATTTGACAAGACTCAATCGTTGAGGTTGATGTACCGAGATGGAGCATAGCAAAGGCGTCGCAGGTGGCACAATGCAGGCAGCTTTCTGCCGCAGCTTTGTTTCAACATCACGACGTAGTACTATCTCCACCGTGGTGGGAAGGGGTCTCGCGACTTCATCGCAACGCGAGTACTATTCCACATGGCGTGGAAGGGGTCTCGCTTCTCTTCTTCATCGTTGCATATCTACGTGATCGCGTATAGACCAACACACACAACCGAGACAAAGGTTTTCACCTCAGAGCCGCATGCACCAGGAGAGCACTAAATGGCTAAAAGGCCTAATCCACTCCGGGATTTTGGCCGAGGTCGGATCGAGGCAAGACACATGATGGAGGACTCGCTCCGAATTTGGGCAAATTCGGAGAAAATTTTGTCATTTCCAAATTTTTGGTCTTAAAAACAAAATTTCATAGCCTACGTGGTCGCGCGCTCATGCGCCGCATTTTTTTGAGACACTTGTCGGAGGAGATTTTTACATTTTTGGATTTTTCATGGTTAATTATGCATCCTCTGAAGTCAACTTAGCATTTCAACAAATCGATGGTCAAACAAAATTTTCAAAAACACCATGAAAACCACCTTGTCGCCACTCTTTTGCACCAGCAGGAAGTACCGGGAGAATGAGGTTTTTAAGGGTCAAATCAACTCCAAATTCAGAAATTCCACTTGGGTTGGAAAGTAGACATCCATGGCTTTCCAACGAGCTATCATGAGCTCAACTTGGATGTCGGGATACACCAAAATCAGCCTGAACATGAGCGACCCAATGCGCTCAGGAGTTTAGACCCACTCTTAGAGATTTTTTTGAGTTTTCACCGCTGTACCGCATTTCGCCTATTTTGGACCAGTTTTGCCTATGGATAGAATTCTTGCTTCTTATGATGTAAATTCATGTTTGGCATGTAACTTTGGCTTGTTTACTTCTTCTAGAAGATTCACTCTCAAATGCAAAAAATCATGTAATGGATCAGTTTCTTCAACTCTTTAGAGGCAAGTCATAGTCGCTCAGATTGTAGTTCCATGATTAGAATTGGTTGAAATCGATCCCCGAAGAGGAATCTGACCCCTAGAGGTGGGGAAAGGCAGCATAGAGTGACCTATATATTGTAATTTCTCAATCATTTTCTGTGGGTTGAGAGGTTGGACTCTTGGGATACTTTTGATACCATTGTACATATTTTTCATATTTTGGCTAAGGAAAGATCAGTGGGTTTTGGTGTTAATTCTGTTGGGATCCTTGTGGTGTTATGTTCTTGATGATGTTTCTCCTTTGTTTATTGTAAGTTTTCCCATGTTTAATGTTGCCATCCTTTCATTATGCTTCAATCCAATTGAATGAGTGAAAAGGTTGAATCCATTGTTTACGTTGCTTAGCCTTGAATTCATTAGTTCTATATGTTTTCTAAATGTTTGGAGAGGATCCAAGTTCTTCTTTGCCCTCTTCAGCTCCTCGTCGGTCTAATCTATCCATAAATTCAATTTAAAGCATCAAGATCGTCACCCACCTCGCCCAAATTTTCGAATGCAGTTGTCCTAATTATCCCTGACTCCAAAACTTGTTTTCTCATTTCTCCGCAAAAACCCAAAAAACCAAAAATCAAACATACCTATCTCTTTACTAGCCTAAAATCAATTCTTATTGTAACATTCCCGCATCCTATTGCTTATTTTTCGAGATTGACGGAGAGAGCCTCTTCCCGTCCTCGTAGGGCTAGCTACGAGGTCGAGCGTGGTCGACAGCCCTTGAGTTTTACTTCATTTCAGCCTGAGGTAAATTTGAGTGCTAACATAGTGGTGACCATACTGGGGAGAAACTCAAAACGTTTGCTTGTTATAGACGGATTCTGAAGTCACGCCAGGTAGCCTTCGAAACGTTGTTGCTATGCATCAGCGAAGTAGATAAACGCTGCTTCAGTCGATCTCTGGTATAACTTGTAATCGTAGTATTTAACTTGTAAATTGCCCCAGTACATGTATCAAGTTCAGATCTGATCGTTGATGGTGAACAACGGTCAGACATCGCAAGGCTGAAATCATTCACCTGGCGACTTCATTCACTGAAAGATCCAGGCAATCAATGCTTCATGGTGATTTCACTGCAGGGAGATCAGTAGCTGTGAGATTTTCAAGATGGACCGAATCACAAGAAGATACGCTCCCATGAGCCGAGATCACATTCCAGGTTTTCCGAATAAGATGCCCAAGGTTGATTGGTCAAGGAATCTGCCTACGTTTAAAGATGATGGTAAGAAAGATGCCGCTTTACATCTGATTAGATTTCACATGCATATTCGCAAGTTGAAGGTAGATTTTCCTGAATATTGTTTGATGAAGATATTCCTGGCCACTCTGGAAGGTGAAGCCCAATCATGGTATGAAAATTTGCCGCTGGCCTGTATATATTGTTTGGAGGATTTTCATGCTATGTTCATTGAAAGATATCAAGTATCTTATCCATCATTAAATTTAGTTCATGACTGTTGCAAACATGCTTATTCTTTTATTGAAAGCCTGGAGAGATATTATGAAGATGATAATTTCATGAATGATGAAATCATGGAGGCTCTATATGAGAATCCATTTCAGCAACATGAAGAGAACCTAAAGGATACCTATCAAGGTGCTCAGGAGACTTTGCAGCAGGTTGATGGCCATATGGCTGAAAATGATGAAAGGCAGAATGTCATTTCAGATCTGCTCACGGAAGACAGCAGCATGCAAGTAAGTCCAGTTCCAATTGCAGATTGTGATAATGTCCAGACAGCTACTTCAGATTCAGATTCAGATCATGATGACCAAGCATATCTTGTGTTAAAGCCCATCAAGGAGAACTCTGCTGTTGAAATCATCTGGGATGCAGAAGACACAGTAAAGGATCCAAATGTTCTCAGTCATACTGTCAGCCCATCATTAGAACACAGCCTTCATGAAGAGGTGATTCAGTCAGTTCATGAAAATCAGAATGAGATCTTTGTGCAAGTAAGTGATAAATCTCCTTTCAATAACTCAGTAATGAATGATAGTTTGAATGCCTTGTCATATGAAGATAATCACTGTTTGAGCAAAAGAAAACAAAAAGCATTGCCTCCTTTGTCTGAAGATGAGATAGATCAGCTTTTGAAAGGTCTTGTTACAGCCCAAGCTACAGCAGATTTGCAGTGCACACATAATCAGAAAAGTGTTGATGAAACTTCTTCCTCTTTTGAAAAAGATGACTGTCTTGTAATCAGTTGTGTAGATCAGCAAACAGATAATTTTTTCCTTCACAAAGATGATAAGGCTGTCATGTTTGATAACCTTGAAGATTGTTTTTTGTTTAAGAATGACCTAGATCATGAAATTGAAGAGTATATGCCATAATTGCTCATGGTCAAGGAACCTACAGCCAACACTCAGATGGCAGATTTGTGCATTTCTATCCCTCAGAAATCAATTGTCCTTTCAGATCAGAGTGAGGTGAATACTAGTATTTTTGCAGCTGGATCTCCAGATAAGCCAGTGCTTCAGGATTTTCAAGATCCCTTCAGCATTCTTCTGCAAGCATTAGAAAGGATAAATGTTGCCTAGTTTATTTTCATGAGCTTTGGTTTCAGTGATTGTGTTGAGTTGCCTACAGGTTTAGCATTCTGCCTACTTGAAAAGAGTAAGAGCAGAAATTTGAGGTGTAGCCATCTGCTTGACTGGTTACATTGGAAAGCCAATTATACATGATTGTACATATTTCATTGGTATGCAGGTGGTTGTCATCATGATTCCAAATCTTGATGGACTACTTCCTTTTTCAAAAAGCTTGGTAAAGTTTTGTTTTAATTCAGTCATGAGTCATTTGTGTTTGGTCTGTTGAGTCAGTTTTTTCAAGTTATTTCAGTTTGCCATCGAGTCGGTTTGAGTCAAGTTTCAGTCAGTTTTCAGTCAAGTTTTCATTCAATAAATGTGTCAAAGGTTTTGGGTTATCCGTTCAAATAATTATTCCATCGCCCAATGGATGAAGGCACTGGTCTGCTCTCCCAAAGATCTGCCGTTCTTGGCATCTCCATGGAGCCACCATCCCCATTGGAGCCAATGTTAGAGTCAGCCCTTGCTGCCTACCGTCAGTGATCATTTCGTCTTTTGCATTTTCATTATTAGGTGTCTCACTTGTTTCACTTCTTTGCATATCACTAGGATCATGCCATGAACTGACGAAGGGTTGTGTCATTTTGTGTTTCCTCATGTTATACCTGCAGTGCTATTTTAAAAAATATTTTCTCAAAAAATTATTTATAGTCATTGTCATTATGTATGAGGTCATTAAAATGTCAATAAGTGTCCTAGGTCTTGGTGTTTAGGGTTTTTTGAGTCATTTATACACCAGTCATTCAGTCAAGTTTTCATTCAATAAATGTGTCGAAGGTTTGTGTTATCTGTTCAGAATAATGATTCCATAGCCCAATGGATGGAGGCACTGTCTGCTCCCCCAGAGATCTGCCGTTCTTGGCATCTCCATGGAGCCACCATCCCCATTGGAGCCAATGTTAGAGTCAGCCCTAGCTGCCCTCCGTCAGTGATCATTTCGTCTTTTGCATTTTCATTATTAGGTGTCTCACTTGTTTCACTTCTTTGCATATCACTAGGATCGTGCCATGAACTAACGAAGGGTTGTGTCATCTTGTGTTTCCTCATATTATACCTGCAGCGCTATTTTAAAAATATTTTCTCAAAAAATTATTTATAGTCATTGTCATTATGTATGAGGTCATTAAATTGTCAATAAGTGTCCTAGGTCTTGGTGTCTAGGGTTTTCGATTCATTTATACACTAGTCATAAAGCCTGCAAGGTGAGGAGAGTCCAGTACTTGGATTTCTATTTTTATTATCATCAGCATTTTAAAAAAAAAAAAATACATTTCTAGTCCAAAACTCTGTTTTGGAACTAGAAATTTGTCATTATCATTTTGTAATAAATTTTAATTATTCCGCCATGAAGACATTGTAAAAGCAGACCCCTGGTCTTTTCTCTAGCCAAGAAAGCCATATCCCTGCAAAAAGACAATAAAATCATCAGTATCGACCTCAGAGAAACCAAAGCAAGTTTGTATTTGAAAAAAGCCAAAGTGAAAATTACAAGAACATTTGTAATGTGGGTTTGAAGTTAGATTTGGAATAAAGTATGATGGTGAAGATATTTGTGAAGTGTATAAAGGCCAAACAAGTTCATTTGAACCGATTTCATTTGCTCCCAAAACGTATTTGCAAAATTGAAAGCCGATTTCAGACTTTTGGAGGGCGTGGACAGGGTTTTAGGGCTGCGCGACCCAACTTGAGGCAGAGCGACCCACCTGGGCTGCGCGACCCACGCAGACTCAGTTCAGCACTGTGGGTTTGCAGGTGCGCGACCCACCTGGGCTGCGCGACCCAAACAGAGCCTGCGCGACCCAAACAGAGACAGAGTTTTGAAATTGATTTTGAGCGCCCAGATTGGCTCGGAATCGACTCCAGTTGCCATCAAAACAGGTTTTCATCACTCACTTGGGGTTTTCAAACATGTTTGTATCATCATGGTGGTTTCTAATATGCAAATGACGGATTTAAAACCCCACAGTTATAAATTATTGTTTTCAGGGTTTGAAATGAAAATCAATGGTGTAAAAAGTGTGTTTGCTATCCTAAACAGTGATATGGCCAGCTTTCTATATAACATCAAAACCAATTTGTTATCACACCCATAAATACCACTGTCACCATTGTTATTGTTATCCCATGATTAAACCCTTTGAGTCACATTTCTCATGTTTGTAATGAGTCACATTGCCCAATGTTAGCATTTGCTCATGTTTTTGTTTGCCCAATGTTAGCATTGTTTCAAATGACCTATTGAAACCTTTATGGTCATAAACTCGTAGGCAAACCTATCACTGATTATACCATGCTCTCCTTTGACTAGATGTGTCCAAACTTTTGAAGGTTGCCTACTCCTATTTTGTCAAAATTTCATTTGCATTCAAAACAGAGATGCTGCCTTTCAGCGCATTTGAAGCAGAGATTTTATCCATAATTTGATTCCTTGATGGTGTTTTGGCGGTGGGATATTGATTGAATGTTAAACATACGTCCTAATCTTGCTTTCACTGCATTCATATCAGCATACACATTGCCAAAGGTTTGATCAGAGATATGTCAGAGACAGAGTCAGAGTATGAGCAGGAGTCGGACAGTGACTCAATCGTTGAGGTTAGAGCCGTGAGATCGGTTGCTCTGATGCTGATGGAGGTAACATCAAAGCCGAGCTGTTTCCAGCGTCACGGCAGTACTATCTTCACAGGGTGGAGAGGTCCGTTGACTTCATCTGACAGATGTTATCTCCACGTGATGTGGAAAGGGTCTCGCTTTCTTCTCCAGTGCGGGTACAGGTACAAGACAGGGGCAAGAGGCCCATGCATGATGAGGGCCCATCAGGAGGCCGGGACACCGATATGACAGTCATTGATGTTGATACGGGCTCTCCTAGCTCGAAGCTGAGGGAAGTCATCCAGGAGCAAAGGGCCGAGAATGACCAGCTGAAAGACCAATTGCAGAAGGCTCGGTGGGTGATTAACTATTTGGAGCAGCGCAACAAACAGCTTGAGGATGACTCTGACTTGCGGGTGCGCCAAATCCAGGGGGTGGCGGGTGGGATCCAGTTTGTCAGGTGACATGACACCAGCTGACCGAGATACTGTACTCACTCGGGTAAATATACATCTAGAGAAGCTATTGGCGAAGGCCAATCGCGACAAAGACATGCTTCGCCACATGAAAGGCCATTACTGGGCTCGCATGCATGTTTGCAAAGCAAGGATGAGGATCATGAAGAGGAGGTTGCGCAAGGCACTTCGACGGCGGAAAAGGCCTAATCCACTTCGGATTTTGGCCGAGGCTTCATTGACTGAGCAAGACACATGATGGAGGACCTCCGCTCCGAATTTGGGCAAATTCGGAGAAAATTTTGTCATTTTCAAATTTTTGGTCTAAAAAACAGGTTTTGCAGCTACGTGGGTCGCGCGCTCATGCGCTCGCTTTTTTTGAGACACTTGCTGGAGGAGATTTTTACATTTTTGGATTTTTCATGGTTAATTATGCATCCTCTGAAGTCAACTTAGCATTTCAACAAAATCTGGATGGTCAAACAACTTAAAAACACCATGAAAATCACCTTGCTGCCACCTTTTGCACCAGCAGGAAGTACCTCTGGGAGAATGAGGTTTTGGAGGGTCAAATCAACTCCAAATTCAGAAATTCCACTTGGGTTGGAAAGTAGACATCCAGGGATTTCCAACGAGCTATCATGAGCTCAATTTGGATGTCAGAACTACCTAAAAATCAGCACGGAACATGATGGACCCACCGCGATTCAGGAGCGACCCACCTTGAGAATTTTTTGAGTTTTCAGCTGCCAGCTCAGTATTTCGCCTATTTTGGACCAGTTTTGCCTATGGATAGAATTCTTTGGTTTTTATGATGTAAATTCATGTTTGATATGTAACTTTGACTTGTTTTTATCTCTTCTAGAAGATTCACTCTCAAAAGAGTAAAAAATCATGTAATGGATCAGTTTCCACTCTTTTAGAGGCAAGTTGTTAGCTGCCTAGATTGTGGATATGATTAGGGTGGTTGGCGGTCACTGAAGAGGTGTTATAGAGGTAGGGGGAAGGGACATTAGAGTGAATCTATATTGTAATTTCTCAATCATTTTTCGGGAGTTGGAGAGGGTTGGACTCTTGGAGATCACTGATACTGTGGGGGGTTATTCATATTTTGGCCTGAGAAAGATCAGGGTTTTCTGACGCCATTCTGGGATCCTTGTGGTGTTACCCATTTCTTGATGATGTTTCTCCTTTGTTCTTTGTAGTTTCTTCATGTTTAATGTTGCCATCCTTTCATTATGCTTCTGAACTAAGTTTGAATGAGTGATTAAAGTTGAATCCATTGTTTACAGTGCTTAGCCTTTGAATTCAGTTAGTTCTATATGTTTTCAGCTGTTTGGAGAGGATCCAAGTTCTTCTTTGCCCTCTTCAGCTCCTCGTCAGTCTAATCTATCCATAAAATCCAATTCGAAGCATCAAGATCATCACCTACCTCGCCCCAGCTTGAACTCTGCAAAGGTCTGACCTTATCCCCGGACCCAAAATTTTGTATTCCCATTACTCCAGCGAAAACCTAAAAAACCAAAAACCAAACATACCTATCTCTTTACTAGCCTAAAATCAGTTCTTATTGTAAGTCATCTCGCATCCTATTGCTTATTTTCTCGAGATTGACGGAGAGAGCCCTCTCCTGTCCTCGTAGGGCTAGCTACGAGGCTGAGCGTGGTTTGATGTAGCCTTGAGTTTTACTTCATTTCAGCCTGAGGTAGATTTGAGTGCTAACAGACCCTACAGAGGTACAAAGATACACAGAGCTGATGTGCAATGATGATGATATTGTTCAAATATATAAGCTAACATTGTGCAAGGAAGATTTGATTAACCCAACAATAGATGGAAGTCTTAATTGGGAGAAGGATAGCTCTTGTCTTTCAGACTCTGGTGAGGAATTATAAAACTAGCAGAACCAGTTGGGTGAGGTATCTATGCCGCACTGTAATCATGTGACTAGATCTGTGTAATGTAGAACATTTGAGATACGTGAATTGCCACACTATGATGGATTAAATAATATAAACATGTTTATAGGGGAGCTTGAAAGGTCTATGCTTGAATGATAGAGATTCCATGCTTTGGATCTTGGCTTATGCGCTACTACAGCAAGATGGTGGGAAACTCATAAGCAGAACATGGGAAACTGGGAGAAATGTGCATGCATGATGAGGTTGTGATTCAAATATCCAACCATCAAAATGGAATATGTATACTTTGGAAAAGATGATCCTCACAGCCATTTAGCGAGATGGAAACAGGTAAAGGGCATAGAACCAAGACCAGAATGGATCCACATGCTTATTCACACATAAGGAAGGTACCTACTGAATGGTATTATGAGACAGAGTTGCGTAGAGGTACTAGCGAATGGTCTGCGCTGACAGAGAGATTCATCCTAACATTCATCTTTGAGAGTGGATTTGATAATATTTGTCAAGCTTTTCATAATATTCAAGAAGTCATATTTGATAAAACAAAGCCTGCAATCTAGTGCTCTCCACCAACCTGGGATGCACAGATGAAAGCTATTGTGAATTGTAGTAACGTGATAGTTGAAGAGAGTGAAGAGAATCCAAGGAATATCATGATTCCTAAATATGAGGGACAACACGCAGAGGTTGGGCCCTCGATCACCTCCCTAGATGTGACAAAGCCCTTAAAGGTCAAGCGAGTGAATATTGGATCTGAAGAACAACCTAAGTTGGAAAATATCAGAGACTACTAGGATGAAAATACAGTAGGGAAAGTTGTCGAGTTGCTGACAAAATATCAAGATTTTTTCCCTACAAAGTTTTCAGATTTGAAAGGAATAATTGTCGAACTAGGAGTTATGAAGCTTGAAACCAGATGTGTGCCTAGTGAAACTACATCCATATAGGTTGAATCCAAGATATAAGAAGACGGTGAAAGAAGAGTTGGAAAAAATGGTTGTTGGAGGCATCATTGAGCCTGTAGAAGAATATGACTGGGTAAGCCCAATGGTAGTGCAAGATAAGAAGACCAAGGGAGAAATGCAAATCTGTGTCGATCTACGCAAATTAAATGATGCTTGTGTGCTTGATCCATTCCCCACCCTAGTCTCTCATGATATCTTGGATAATGTTGGAAGCCAAGAAGCATATTCATTCACAGATGGGATTTCAAGATATTATCAGATCTAGATTTCGCCAGAAGATTGGATTAAGACCACCTTTGCTATTGAATGGGGATCTTTCCAATATATAGTCATGCCCTTTGGATTAAAGAATTTTCCTACTATTTTCTCGCGTGTAGTAGTAGTTTATTTCAAGGAGTTTATCCACAAGTTCCTAGAGGTATACTTTGACGATTGGACTGTTTTTGGGTTGTTGAAGAAGCATGTTTCAAATATACACTTAATGATGGATACCTGTAGGAAGTACCAGATTTCATTGAATTTGAAGATGTGTAAATTATGTGTACCATTTGGGATACTTTTGGGACACATTTTATGCCAGCAAGGGTTGATGGTCAATCCTGCAAAGATCACAGTCATAATTAATTTGGAAATACCTGAGAATGTTAAGAAATTACGCTCAATATTGGGGCATACTGGGTATTATAGGAATTTTATTCAAGGTTATGCGCCGATAACTATTCCCAAGGAAAAGATACTCAAGAAGGATGCAATTTTCTCCTGGGATGAGGATCGTCATAAGATTTTTGAGTTGCTGAAGGAAAAGATGGTCACTGCGCCCATATTGGTCTTCCCAGATTGGTCAAAGGTGTTTCATGTGCATTTTGATGCTTCATGTATTGCGCTCAGAGGTATTTTAGTATAGCCTGGAGCGGGAGAGATTGATCACCCTATTTCTTATGCAAGCTGAAAACTCTCAGGCACAGAACGAAATTACTCAACCACAGAAACAAAAGGACTAGCAATGGTGTGCGTGATGCAAAAATTCTGCCACTATCTATTAGGAGGCCATTTTAAGATGTTTACTGATCATTTGTATTTGAAGTACCTAGTCAATAAGCCTATGTTGGGGGGGAAGATCTGCCGGTGGTTGTTGTTATTTCAAGAGTATGACTGAGATTATGATAAAACTAGGAAAACTGAATGTTGGTCTAGGCCATCTGTGATGCATTGAGACGGGGGAAGATCCTACAAATTTGTAAGATGGATTTACAGATGCGTAGTTGTTTATGATAAAGGTGTTTAATGATCATTTCCCTGATACTATTCAGTTCCTGACTACTGGATGCGCGCTGGATGAATATACAGTTTAGCATAAGAAAGAGCTCATTGTGTGCACAACAGACTTCACCATTATTGTTGGACAATTGTAAAAAATGGGTGCATATGAAGTTCTGCGAAGATATGTCCTGGAGTATGAAAGACGCACAATCCTAGATGAAGCTCATGGAGGGGTTGTCGATGGTCATTATGCAGGTAAGGAAACCGCGCAGAAGATTTCACGAGCTATATTATGGTGGCCCACACTACACAATGATGCTTATGTGCATTTCTGCGCATGTGATGTATGCCACATGACAGGAAATCCCTCACAAAGAGACGAGATTCCCTTGCATCCACAGATGGCGTTGCAAGAATTTGAAAAATGGTCTATAGAATTTTTTGGTCCTATTAATCCTCTAGGCAAGAAGAATGGTGTGAGCTACATTATTGTTGCAACAGATTATGTCACCAGATGCGTTGACGCTAAAATGATAAAGGATTTTACTGCAGATACAACTATGCAGTTCATATTTGAAAATATTGTGACTTGGTTTGGGTGTCCTAAGATTCTGATAAGAGATCAAGGTACGCATTTTCTAAAT
Organism: Pinus albicaulis; assembly: GCA_034641835.2. Lineage (NCBI taxonomy): Eukaryota > Viridiplantae > Streptophyta > Pinopsida > Pinales > Pinaceae > Pinus > Pinus albicaulis. The sequence continues at coordinate 325,940,320 of CM076579.1, read as the reverse complement.
GACACCAATGAAAAATTGACAGAAGAATTCAAGATGCGTCATCAGAAAATCTCTCACTATCATCCCCAGGTGAATGGCACAGTTGAAGCATTCTATAATATATTGGAGATTGTGCTACAGTTGAAGCATTCTATAATATATTGGAGATTGTGCTAACCAAGGTCTGCAATTCTAAATGAAACGATTGGGATGAGCACATACCTGCAGTTCTCTAGGCCTATAGGACCACACATAAGAAGTTGACTAGAAGGACACCTTTTAGTATGGTATATGGGCAAGAAGTTTTGTTACCAATGGAGTTCATTGTTCCTAGTCTGCCCGTTGCAACATTCACCAATATGGTTGGAGAAGATGCTATGGAAGAGCAATTTTCGCAGTTGGTTGCCCTGGAAGAAGACTGATTTATTGCAAATTATCACCATCAAATTTAGAAGGCACATGAAAAAGTATGGCATGACAGGCACATCAGGAAAAAGGTGTTCAAGGAAGATGATTTGGTTTTGTTATATGATAGCAAGTTTGCATGCCACTGAGGGAAATTGAAGATGCATTGGCTAGGCCCCTATGTTGTTAAGGAAATCACTGATGGGGTTGTAGTGCGCCTGGCCAAATTGAGTGGAGAATCACTTCCTGGGTATGTCAATGGAAGTCGTCTGAAACCGTACAAGGATGACCCTATGCCTACCAAATGAATATATGGCCATAGTATCAAACTTGTACATATGGGACGGTGGATGCACGAAGAATTGCGACGCGTGTGCGGTAGCTACACAAGAAGGTTGACTGGGTCACAGAAGTGTCAAAAGATGGTCATTGGAACAGTAAATATGGAAAAACAATTTTATTACCATTTATGAGAACATCTAGGATGCAATTAATGTAGGGATTTTTCTAGAGTTGGGATTGTTTTATCATTTATGGAGACACATTAATGCATAAGGAGCCATTGAAGATGTGCCACAAGTATAAATATGACCTATGGGGTTGCAATAGTTCCCTTTCCTTTCTGAGTGAGAGCTCTTTTATTTCTGTTATGTATTTTGTGCCTATGTCTAGTTTGTATCTAGGATTGCAAAAGAGTTGCACCTTGCAGGGTTGGATTATCTAATTCCAGGAATTATGATGGTAACACGATGTGGAGATGACCCTGTTGCACCCGAGGTTTCTATTGTTTAAACGCCTATGCCCACGAAGTCCAAGAAGGGGCAGTCATCTGGAACAATAAAATCCCCAAGGGCGAAGACCCTGAAGTCGTGCTTCACTGTGGCTGAGCGTCAGAAACGGCCCATGACAGAGCTCACAGAAATTAGTATGGAAGAAGAAAAGGATGTCGTTGAAATGGCCCCATTCTCATGGTTGCTGAGCTATGTTGCACCACACAAACCGATAGTCAGAATACCCAAAGATATTGACAAAGTGTGCACGAGAATGTAAATGTCGTTGATCCTAGAAAACGTTCTGATGGAAGGGGACATGTTTTCTAAAGTTTCGCAACTCAGACTGGCACATTGGGACATTACAGATGTAGAAAAATTTCCTGAGAGTGCACCTAGAGTCGAAGAGATGGGTGTTGGGTTTGCACAAGGTAGGCATGTTGAACTTACTGCATATCCCTCACTTTGGGCGCAGCCCAATAAATGAAATTTGCATCCAGAAATTTCTTTTACTTGTGCATGATGATGTGCTATGGTTGGGAGAGCGCATCCCAATTTATTCGACGTTGATTCACAGGATCATTGGTTTACCTAATAAGGGCGTCGATCTAATTGCAGATTTTGGAGGAAAGGCACAAGAAAAAACTGTCAACAACTAGATCAAGAAGAAGTATCAAGTATCGCGAAAGATATGAGGCTTTGTGGTCAATGAGATAAATAATTTGGTTGTTCAATTTGGCAGGCTCATCTTGGCCTTCAAGATGATGCGCAAATGTAGACCAAAGTAAGACCACAGGACAATGCAAGAAAGGCGTCATTTATAGCTGGTCTCATTATCTATCTAATTTATTCCTAGAAAACGTGTGTGAAGCACAGGAGGAAGGAAAGAAATTCCATTATGCATGGCTGTTGTTATTGGTTGCATTAATTGAGTGGAAGACCCCTGAGGAAACCAAATTTCCTGAGATTGAACCCCAAATGTGTGAAATCAAGTGGTAGGAAACACTGTGGAATTTCGCCAACCCCCACGTGGTAAGGAGAACAAAATATTTTCGGTACTATATGATGCTTCATTGTACCAGGTCATGAATTATAAGCCAAGGATGTCCCTGACATCATATAATGTATGATGATAGTCGACTTCAAGGCTACGTTCCAGAATATACACATCCATGAAAAGGGCATCATGGAAGGAGTTTGGTACGAGTTACCCCACTTGGTAACAAAGGATGATTTGATCATAGTTACTATAGAATGGCCACCAGCGTGGTTGGAGCCAGGTGTGTCCACATCTATCAGCAAAATGCTGACAAGGTTGCGCACTAGCACTCAATGAGAGAAAACAATAGAGAAGGTCACTGAGAAGCCTGTAGAAAAAGAATCCACGCCAACCAACATTGGCGAGATGATCGACCTAGAAAAAGAGACTGAGCTCGAGAAGAATGGATCTGTGCAAAAAGATACATTGGAGGAAGTAGAAGCGCAGACGTCTAAGGTAACAAAGTGGGTCTCTCAAGCTGCTGGTGGATCCAGAAGGAAGAGGAAGGGCTCTAAAGATGTTGGACAGGAGGTCTTGACGTTGACGGAGGATGATTTGAATGAAATTGATGAGATAGTCACGTCTGCGATTGAGGATCACAGGTTAGACATGGAAGTGTAGTATAAGACTATGCTGGAATTTATTCAAGTGGGGATCCAAGAACTCAAAGTACAAGTGAGCATTGCTCAGGTGAGCCATACCAGCGGGCAAGTCACCAGCGTGCAACTATTGGATATCACATTGCTAGCCACTGGGGATGCCCATCTTGTGCAAATCCCCACTCCAACCATTCATGTGAACGCCAGTCGGCACACTCAATTTCGCAGAGCAGTTGATATTAACATTAATTTGTCCATTTTTCTTGAAGGAAGGTTGCACTTGATGCATATCATGATTGCAGATGAACTTCAAATCCGTGAGGCTATTTCTCACTCAACTGCTAAAGAATCCAAGAAACAGGTCGAAGATGCACAACAAAAATAGCAAGTCGTAGAAGTAGCCAGTTGTGCAGTCGAAGTCCAGAGTGTTGTGCTAGAGGCCAAAATTAACCAAGTCTATAGCAATGTTCCAGCAGTCCTGGCCAAAACTTCCCCCAAAGAAAAAATGGAAGGATTGGTTGTAGCCCTGAAAGCATCATGTGCTGAAGTGAATACCATTCATACAGAGATTGAACAACAAATCACAGACATGTAAATGAATTTGCAGCTTGAGATGCCCACTGAAGTCCATGCGAAAAGGGCAGTTGAAGTCTAACAAGCCACAACCAGTATTACTACTATGGTCACCCAGTGTGACAACCTGTTGGATGAGGCTATGGGTGTATGTACATCTATGTAGAATGAGCCAGTAGTACAGCAGTTGTGCAACGATTTGCATCAGAAGGAACAACAATTTGTTGAGATTCAAATAGTGTCACTGACCCTTGTTCTTCCACAGCTCCTCACCCGTCTATAGGAGGGTTGAATCATAAATACATAAATTGAAGATTTTCACCATAAAGAATAGTTGTTGCAGGCACGTATTCAACCATGGGATGAGGAGGCTCTCTAGCTTTCATAGAATCTGGACACCGCCTTGAAGGAAATTCAATAGACACATAACAATATAGAGATGGCCACTGAAGGGCCCACCACGGAGAAGTTAATTTAGCAAGCGTAGGGAGCTACAACACAAAGTTTGGAAAATTTGATGCTCCCTATGAAATATTCTATCATCATGCTTGAAGCCAAGATTAAGGTGAAGCCGCCTCAGTGACTCGGGATGAGTCACATGTTTATGTTGGGGTCCTATTGGAGTGGGGTCCCCTACGGTACAATTTTTTATATATTTTTGTACAAGTTTTGTATATGCGCATTGCGCGAATGAGTCAAGGGGCTTTGGGGTGGGTTAAAGTCCCTATTTTTGATGTAAATGGGTTTAAGGGTAAACTATGGGCCTCAAAGCATGGTTTTAGACCATATTATCTACGCACTACAAGAATATAAATAGATAGATCGAGTCTAAGGAAGTAACCTAAGTTAAGTTGAATAGACTATTATGAGATGACTATTTATGCGTTTGTAATACTTTGTACGGGTTTTTTCTGGGTTGGGTAGAAAGGCTCCTGTTGGCTGTGTGCACAAGGACCTAGTCCTGGCTGTGTGCGAACTCCACTAGTTATGTGCACGGAAGCGTTATGTGTAAGGGGAAAGTCTGATGTATTGAAAGGATATAAATTAATACAAGGACTACTTTTGGCAAAACATTGTGTATTGATCTGGGTTATCTATTATGTTGATATTGCATTGCTTCTGTGTTTCTTATTTATATTTGCACAAAGATATTGGTTATGGTTATTTATGCATCATGATGATTGAAGAATTTTCTTAAGTAATTACACAATGTTTATATCTGGATCTGGTTCTGTTATAATATATCCACGCTAGCGAGATCCGCAATTTTGTTTCAAATCTATTAAGTATTTCACACATCTGTTATAAGTCTACAATCGATCTGCTTAGGGCCACTTCATTATTTTCTTCCTTAGGGTGCAGAAACTTGGTTCCAACACCCCCCATACTAATTAGGGTGAGACTTTGATCTGTGTAAGGAAGTCATTGCTGAAAGGGACAGTATCTGGAGGGTTTTTTGGTTGCGGAATAAAATTTGATCCTAGGCCAGGACCCCTCAAGCCAACACATCACATTACTTAAGTTTCCTAGGAATAGTTGGAAAATCAGTAACACCATTTTTCTTTAACAAACGAAGGTTTTCATAGTTCAGATGTCCAAATATAGCATGCCATAAAATACTTGATGGAAGTGTACCTTCATCACAGTGATAACTATATGAAACATTTTGTGTATGAGAAGAGGTTCCTTGAAAATTCAAAAGTATATCTATTTGTATCCCAGTCATGACAAGTGAGTGCTGATTCTTTTCTGACCTCAACTTTTCCATAAATTATATGAATGGAGTATCCTTTCTTAATTATGTGCAAAAAATATAATAGGTTTCTACTCAACTCCTAGAGGTATAGAGAATCATGTAGCAGAAAGTCTATAAGTCCAAGGATTTTGAGCCTAATGTCATTCGTTTTTACTTATCTGCAAAGTATATTACTCCATTAACATTATCAGTGAATTATTCAAAGAAATATCTTCTGAAAATCATGTGGCAAGTTTCTACTGAATTAAGCACCCACACATATTTCCACGAAGCAACTGAAGCATTGAATAAGTCTTTAGTTACTCCAATATTGCAATGTGCCACAACATAATGAGTGGACTTGGGTGCTTTTCTTTTCCCTTTACTAGGTGTTTTACCCTTTTCTTCATTTCTTTCCTACTCTATTATTTCCCAAGCCAACTTACATGTGGAAGCATCATGTCCATCTCTATTGCATCATATGCAATGAAGATCATACCTTTCTCCTTGGAAACGTTTGAACCCATGCTTATTAAATTCTTCCTTCCTCTTCCTCTTCAACCACCTCTTCCTGTAGAAGAATCTTGTGCGTGATTCTTCTATTTTTGTGCAAGGCACATAACTTCTTCAGAATACTGAATAGTTGTATTCTTCGAAAAATCATTCTCTCTTTCAACAAAATTCTTCTCAAGGGATTCAAAGGAAATATCCTTAAGTTTTCTAATTTCTTGCAATGACTCAAGATAATGTGAATAAGTGGGATATAGTGTTTTGACATAAGCAGTGAGAGGAACATCTATTTCAACACTAGTGGTTTTTATGTCATGCATAATGGATCTTATTTCTGATGCTAAGGAAAGAGAGTCATCATTTTTCAACTCAAGATTGAACAAATTAATCATCAATTGAAAAACTTAAAGTTTAGAATGTGAGTCATATAATTCCTTTAACTTATTTAAGGCTTCAAAGGCATTTGAATATGGAAAAACATGATGACTCACCTATTCATTTACTGATGCTATAATAAAGCCATAGTCCTTTCTATTCTTGTTTTCCCAGATGGCTAGCTCCTTATATCAAGTAGGATTATTAGGTGAATTGTCTCATTCTCCTTCACAAACTGTTCTCCACAACTCATTAAAAATTAATGTGTGTTTTATCTTCCTGAAACACATGATAATTATCTTTACTAGTAAGAAGTACTCCCACTATGTAGATTTTAGAAACTCCACTACCAACTTCACTCTTAACTATATAAAATTAATACTTTAATGTGAGGCTGTAAACTTCCACTCACAAAAAAATATATTATATGATGGTACCAACATATAACTTGTGTGATGTTTATATTCCTTCCGTACCATATATCATATAACCTCCATACCATATAACCATTAAAAAAGAGCTCAACCATAATTTCATATATCATTGTTAACTTCATATTTTATGGTCTTAAAAAAGGACATAATGCATTTTCATATATTTTAAAACTTCACTTCTGAACTATTAAACATGTCATGGCCATTGTATGCCACCACTTATAATAATACATCCTCTTAAAAATACTCAAACTCATATGTAAAAACAACTCTTTAAAAGGTTATTACATGCACACATTAAAAGTATTAAGAAACTTCAATGCACTTCCCAATAGATTCAAAACATTAAATTCGTATGCAACCAAGATATCTGACCGTACTTAATTCATAAATATGGAGGTCATTCATCATACATGGAGATCATTCAACAAAGCCTCAAAAATTCCAACACACGACCCTTCAACAAAACCCAAGAATGTACATACCATAGCAACGCTTGTAGCACCCGAGCATGTACATACCATAGCAACGCTTGTAGCACCCGAGCACCCGAGTTTTGTTCAACGCACAAAGCCATCTAGAAACAACACAAATTCATCAAATATTTTAACACAAAACCTTCAAAAGCATATACGCACTCATGAAATGCTAGCAAACAAACAGTGAAGGAGCCAACATGGAGTGCACCAGTCGAATTTATGGCAGCGAGGCTACGATTTATTCTCCTTTTAGGGAATCATAAAAGCATCCATATACTACCCATGATATTCATAGCGCTCACTAAGGACATAAATTTTCATTAATGGAAGGATAGAGGAACAACACAAAGAATGGAAAGGAGATGTTTTATAGAGAATGGACATACATGGAAGACTATATAAAAAATAACAAAACATAGGGAAAGTTTGTAATAGAGAATAATGGCAGAATTTTGCAGGGGTTACAAAATAAAAGGCTAATTTTGGGAGTTGCCTTTGATACCATGTTAGGCTATGAGTAACTCCACGAATGAAATTGTTGTTTTTGCATTAAGATAGAACATGGATATATACAAGGAGAGGAGAGGGAGACTACTGGGTTTCATATCCCAATATCTCTTCATCTTCTAACTTCCTTTATTTATGCTATTTGCAATATTTACATAATTTTCCTAATTCCAAAAATTAGGTGTCAACAATACTTCTTGGATATAATTGCTTAACAATTGATTACACAATTAACACTTTTGACTAAGGTGCTTAATAAATAACTTGACACATGACATGTCTTTATTTGATGGCCTTCTTTTGACTATGCAAGGGGAAATTGAGTTGGAAATAAACATGTGGCATGTGGTTACATAGATATCATACCTAGGTGGATTAAAAATAGTATATAGTTTAGGTTTAATGAGAGACCAACCAACTTTCAAAAAATTTAGATGAATAACTTGGCATTATTTCCTGTATTTCGAAGCTTGAAAACCCATCAACAAAACTGGTTTCCTAACCTTCAAAATCACTAGAATAAACAAGGATTATTTTGGTTTAAAGATAATGGGAATGATCTTTTGGAACTATACTTTGAACCATTGGAAATGGTTTTGGATTAGAATTGAAAATAACATTATGGTTATGAATATTCTGAATTTGGAAATATATTATAACTCAAAAATTGTCATTATTGGACAAGACTTGGGGAGAGACACACTATATGACATTTTAGGAAGGGAAAATTGTACAGATGTAAATTTATCTTAAAGTTAGAAACTTTAGAAAATCTTACTTGTCCCTAATATGTAAACTATAAAATGTTTGGTAACATTTTTGTAAAAACAGTCAAAACTCTAATACTTTTATACAATCTTTTATAAAATATTGGAAATTCCTAAGGTAAAATAATTGTATTCTATAAAATTTGAGAAAATTATTTTTAGAAAAAATGGAGATTGGCGAATCCTTTTTTTTTTTTTTTAAACAAGGATAAATATCCCATTTGTGAATATTATCCCCTAAAAATTTCTCTAATTTAAGTAGTTGGAGTATAAGGCTAATAAGTTATGCTCAAATTAAAATTCAAAATAACACTGATGAGTATAAATTTTAGATATAAAAAAATTAAGGTAACTCTTGGATAACCTTTGAAATATTTTTACAAGATAAATTTTAGGTTACAATAGGTTTGATTACTTACTCAGAAAATTAGATACTAAAGTAGTTATGTCAAGTGAGTCTCCCTATCTAAAAAAACTATTTGATAACATATGCTCAAAAGAGACAAACACAAGTGACAACATCATATTAAAATAAAACTTAAGTACTCATCACGACAGAAGTTAAGAAAATAATATATTATCATAATATATATTAGAAATAAATGGAATTAAGACATAAATGTAATGGTCCCTCCCACCCCCTTATGCTTGCAAGGGTGTGGGAGGTGCTACTTTTGATTAACCTGGTCTCCATGGTCTCATTATTAATATGGGTTTACAAAAATCCTCCTTCTCCGAAGCTTGTGGAACTAACTTTAGACATGACCATCACTTTCAACTCATGAAGATTTTTCCAGTGATATAAACTTTACCCCAAATTAGCTCTTATATGGAAAGTTATGCCTAATCAAAATTTTCCAACTATATCATGCCACATCAACATCACATTTTCATGTGGAGACCATGTAGACTCAACATTATAGGTCCCACTATACTTGATTCCATATTGCTTTTGCATAGCCATACATTATATCCAACCTCGAAGGAAAACATGGTATGCATAGTATTTCCCATTGCACATCATTTCTTGACTCCTGAATTGCCTAAAATCCATATCTCCTCCTCCATGAGAACTTCCATGGATCCCACAATGCTTCCATGTATCCTTTATAAGTAGCATGACACACTGCACTTCAACTCCTTTTGCCAATCCCTTAGCACATATGAATTCGCGTTGTAACCATATTCCATATCATACCTGGACCATAGGTGATATTTCGTGTGTATGTAATTATGCACCCTTGCTACACACCCAAATATATTGGATGTCAAATAACTTATCTACCCACTTAAAAATTTGGCTTCGCAAAAATTTGCAACATGCACCAAGTCATGGATCCTATATAATATCTATCTAGTGAGATAACTTTTGGCTCTACCTGGGTAGGGCTCTCACCAAACATTTCCACTTACTCACCTTCCTCCATGAGAAATCTGGATTGTTTAAAATAAGATGCATTTAAAAAAATACATAAGGCATGACCAACCATACTTTCAAACTCTCAGATACATCTTCCAAGACTAAAGTGCATTTTCCCACTTCACATATCCAGATGCACTAAATGAAAAGGCCCAAAAAGGCATCCAAGCTAAGTACATGGCCATAGGAAAAAATCCATTTGGACCTAAATACAAATTCGATGTCCTAAATAATTATAAATTATAAGAACTTCAAGGAACCTAGCCAAAGTTATCCTAGAAAGATAGTGTTACTCTAAACACCAATTCCCACGGGGATAAAACCCCCTTATTGAAACCTAGGTTATTCTAATGACATAAGATTCCATAAAAATTCAATAGATCTATCCATTCTATAAATTCAAATACAGTAGCATCATATAAGGTCCCAAGCACTATCCCAAGGAAATACTATCAAATCTATTGATTTCTCATGCATTGAACAAATCATATCCCTTTCTTGGGAAAGACAGACATAGTCTATAAACAAATAGACAACCACGATATTATCAACCTATTAGACAATGGAAATCACGCTCTATAATAGTTTATTTAAGAACATGTAGCTGGCATACATGACCATATAAATAGCTCTATCTTTCATGAACCTATCAACAAGAAAATATGCCTCCACTCCCCTCATAATCTTAAGAACATACATATAAATCATATCACCATACACAAATAGGAATATCTCATTCCTCCATTATTAATGTTGACACATTCACCACTATAACACATATCAAACAATATTCATCATTCGTAGTGCAACACATATGTAAGAAAATATATGTATCTATATAAATTTAATGACTAAAAACTCATGGGGGGACATCCACTCTTCCCCTAACCACAGGATAGCTACAATTTAATATTTATTTTAACTAACTACCCACATGAGGAGTGTTCATAGTTTGGGAAGTTAATTTATCAAGAGAATTCACACCAATACCAGTCAACCAGATGAGAGAGAGTACAATAGCTAGGTGGTTCACAACTGCCTCTAGTAGTAAGCACCATAGTGACTTTACTACATATTATAATAGAACACATGGATTCACTATTGAGTCAAATTATACACTTATAATTTTCCAATCATAAATTTTCAACCTAGGGTAGGTAATCTTTTGAGATACTATGCAAAATATATGCAGGTTGATCACTACATGTGTTCATAAATTAACTATTCTTACACACACAAACTAATGCCTCTTTCCTGCATCAATACTTAGCTGCAAAGGCTATGGAGTGGAATATAACATCCCTCTAAAGCTCTCGGTATTGCTGATATTGACCATGAAAAGATAAAATATCAAATTAAAACAATCATGAAACCAACTTAGACAATCATAAATCCAAGCTTTGATCAAATGAAATTAACAAATTAACGTAAGAAACTTAGTCATTTAATCGATTAACAATATGCTGTTGAAACTTTAGAAAGAATGCATTAGTTGTGTAAAATAATTATTACTGCATGAAAAGAATTAAACACACACACACACACACACATTGCGTTGTAGGAGTTGTGAGCGAAGGGGACCCTCCCTCACTCACAACCCCTTTAAAAATTGAAGAGGTTGCTCAGAAAAATAGAAAAAACATAAGATATTGTATTAATATGAAAATATACAGCCAAGTACAGTCTCATATATTGTTTATCAGTCAAAATCCCAACCCAACAACCCCTTAAAATATGAAATACATTTGCTTTTATACAATCTCTAAAGCCCATATTTGGCTTGAATGACCAATCTATGCTATCACCCAACAATATAGGTATAGATTATTGATTTTAGTTTTTTTTAAGTCTAATCCATGACTGAAATCATGGATTAGACGATTTCTGTTACATAGCTGAAGCTACAGGAAATCTTGTCACGAGAAGAAATCTGTAAGTTCGGGTTGTTCCAAAAATATGTTCGAAGCAACCAATAGGATAGCCTTCATGTGCAATGAATTCCCCACAAAACCCATGTCCTTGGTGGATCGGGAAATTAGTAGAACATAGTCAACCATTGATGTCTCTGCAGGAAATCAACAGCTATAGGAAATCAAGGCTTCTGCAGGAAATCTGGAGCTGCTGCAGGAAATATGGATCTACTGCAGGAAATCCGGAGCTGTTGTAGGAAATGTGGCTGCACGAGTTTTCTTCAATATTTTTCGGATTCGCTTCGAATCAAAGAAAAATTGCACATAATTTCTAGATCATTTGGAGTGATAATTCAGTAAATATATAGCTAGATCAAAGAATACTTCAATTCTAAGGAAAAATGACACTTCTTATGTTAATTTGACATACCTTATGCTTATATTACCATTTTAGCCAAAAATAAACAATATAGCCGAACTAAGCATAATTAAGGGTAGAAGGAGTTCAAAAATAGGGGAGGTAAGTCTTGGGAAGGGTGTGAAAAATAGGAAAAATTGAGACTTAACTTCTCCCCCACACCAAAACTCTTGCATGTCCATATGAAAGAGAAAATGTAGCAGTCTTCAAAATAGAGAATGAGTTATTCACCTGGGCCGTAGCTACTATGACCAGGCGATCCAACTAGGCCCGAGTAGACGCCACCTGAATCTGACCCCTATACATTTCGTTCTTCTTCTTTAGATGGTCTATTTGAGCTTGATTCTTTTTCATAATGCAGGCCACTTTATCATGCCACTCCTCATGCTGTTTCTGCATTCTGAGGCTGTTCTCCATCAGGGCCGCGTTTTACTTCCTTAAGGCCTGCCCCAAAATGGTGAGCTCTTTAATGGTCTCTTCCAACGCCTGTTGAGACCATTTCGTTTGGGGAGTATCTTCCCCCTCATGATGTCCTTGGGAAGATTGGGGCACACTAAGGTCCCCATGCCCTTGTTGTTCTTCCATAGTTTCATTTTTTCTTTCCTGTAGCGAAGGACTTTGGAAGGACATAGTGTCCTTGTCAATGAATGTGGCTGGTTCCACCTTCTCCTTTCCCTTGGCCAGACCATGGGACTTTCCTTTATTTTTATCAGACCTTTTGGGTGGTGTTCCCCCTTTTATTCTATCCTTAATAGCCAGCTTTAGCCTGACTCCTCATAACTCTTTTAGTTGGGGTAGAAGGTCTCTTTTGTTGGGAACCTTTTACAATGGTTTCCCTAGTCACCATTACTTCTTTGTCCCCGTCATCCTCTTTTACTTGTGTTCCATGAGTCTACATCTTCTTCTGAGGCTTCTCTGCTGGATGTTCCTCCTCGAGCACTAAAGAGTCAGGGTCTTCATCTTCCACAAAATGTTTCTTTGCCAGAAAGTCCTCTCACGTATTTTTCTTTTTTCTGCAGGACCTCCATCAGGATGATTTTCACCATCCTATGGTGATAGAGGATTTCCTATATATGCGCGAGTTTTTCTTTAATGGCCATGGAAATTTTGGTCATGGAAATTTTGGCCAATGAAATCTTCAAATATTATGGAAAATTTAGGGGTTGATCTCGAAACTGTTCGAGAAGCTGAATGTTAAATAGAAATGCGAGGCCAAAGAAACCTCCACACATTATATACTTTTGTAGGAAGAATAGTAGGTGACAGTACTTACTCCTCAGAAACTCTTGTGGAATCCCCTTGCCATAGTCAGGGCTTGAATGATCCTGCTGAAGGAAAGATGCGCACATTCCCTTATTGAAGCGTCTGTTCCTAAACCATCGTTCCCCATATTGTGGAATGCCACATGCCCACGCCACTAGGTCCTTTGTTAACCGAAATTGAACATTTCCAACCTGCACTTTATCACCATTCAGGTTTAACATGAAAAACTTCGTCACTTCAGAGTTATGGCCACTAAACTTCTGAAATAAGGGCAACCAACCTGCTTTTTCTATCCTCGCTTTGCTGCGAGGGTCAGCTTCTAGTAGTGTGAGCCTCTGTGTCTCAAATAAAGTGGAGAGTTGTGGTTTAGACATGGTGAAGGAGGAAGTGGACAGAGTAGATGAGGAAGGAAGGGATAAAGCGAATGCGGCTCACAAGAATGCAGACAGGAGAAAATAATGCACACAGTTTACAGAATGTAGATAAAGACCTTTGCAATGGATTTCTTGACAACGAAAGGGATTAAATGGGAAAGATCGCAAAGCACGGTGTTTTCGAAACGTAGTTTGTGATCATGATTACCATCATGATCTGACCTGAAAAATGGATATCGGAAGTACAACCACCGTGAAGTCAGAATCATGATGACAAGTCACGAGATTTACGCCGCAACTGCTTACAACCGCGTACCAATATAACTCCCATAATATTGGTACTATAATAACAAGTTAACTCCCATAGTATTATAGTACCAATATTTTTCACATCTCAATATTCACATTAAAATTTATAATTATAACATAATTCATTTTAAAATTTTTACTTAATTAGTATTTTTAAGTCTAGTATTAATTTATTAATTTTCATATTAACTTACCACAATTTTGTATGACACTCTTTAATAACCTGTCCCTCTAATAAAATATAATTTTTTTTTTAATTTACTATTAATAAATATCCTATCAATACATAATATAAAATTTAACTAATTTAATTTATGAAATTAATACCTAATCTTATTTAAAATTCAAATATATCAGAACTTATTAAAAGAAAATAACTTAAGAATTTTGCAACATGTCGGTTCCTTTTTTCCTCACCTAACCCTACTTATTTTTCATTCCATTTCTTGAGATCTCTCTTACTCAAATTTCTACCTTGATAATGAACCTCAGTAGCAGGTTTGAAACGTCGGTAAAAAATAATAAGTTGTACTATTTTCATAAAAAACTTGTAGATTAGCAATGATATCTAAATTATGACTAGACTTTTCTTCTAAACGCTGTGGAAAACCAAGATTAGAAATACAACAATTTATCAAATTTTTCTCTGAATTTTCCTTAAGACTCATGGCTTGGGATATTTTTAAGATATGATGGGTACACTCAGAATCATGCTCTTCTTCTTCAACCCAATGTGTATTCTCCTATCTCAAGAGGGGTTTAGCGGGGGGATACAAATTGATGTGCTTTGTTTTAATCCCATGAGTGATGGTCATGTTTCTAGATCTATACCCTATGTAGGCATCATCTGTGGCTAACCACGACCTCCCCAAGATCAATGTATGCCCTCCCAATTTGGTTTTAGGTTGAAGAACATAAAATTCTGTAGGGTACTCCCAAGAATCTAATGAGATGACAATGTCCTATAATACCCCCTCTGGCCTAACCTTAGACCTATCTAGTAATTCTCACATGGTAGGAGTGGATAATAAGTCAAAGGATCCTATATGAGATAAATTTTCCATAGTAATCACATTAACAGCTACACCTAAATCAATCAAAGTGTTCTTTATGGGATACCGATTGATAAAGGTGGTAACCACGGGGATTCCTGGGTCAGCATATTTTTCAGTAACAAATCCAGTGGAAATTAAACTTGCAAACTTTCCACCTACTTGAATTGTGGGGGGTTCTTTATTTTGTCTTCCTGGTTTCTTGGTACATAGTTCCTTCACTGCTTTGGCATATATTGGGATATTCTTGATTTCTTGCAGCAATGTGATCTTAATGCACATATTTCTCAGTTCAGATACAAGATCGAATTCAGGCTGTTTTGTTTTTGTTTCCATTTCCAACGTCTCTAGAAAAGGAGGTTAGACCATATGAGATGAGGAATATTCTTGTGGCCTAGATGGTTTTGCTGGTTCGGGTGTGGTTTCATCTTGAGGTACTTCCAAGCTTTCTTCCTCTACAATCTCTTCAATTCTTTCGGGCTGAGTCGCCACTTTTCCTGATCTAAGTTTAATTTCCTACAATGACACAGGGAATTCCTGTAGTGGCATAGAGAATTCTTGCAGCATAGGAAGAGAGATTTTCTACAGAAGCACAGGGAATTCTACAGTATAGGAACAAAAATTTCATGTAGCGACTGGAGTGCAATACATTAGGTAGGAAAAGTGGGATAAGTGACCAATCCAATATTGTGAGTACATTGGATGGTTTTATTATTGGTGTTAGACACTGGCTGAGCAGGTAGTTGTGTGGGGCGCGGTTGATTTGGTGGGGCAATCGATTGGATTTTCTGTTGCGATTGTACCATTTGTTGTGGTGTAGGTTGTAGAGGATAAAAGTTTTGAGTTGGGAAAATTTGTGCAGCAGGGTAAGAATAGTTCCCCTACCAAGGTTGTTGAGGGGGCCAAGGCTGCTAGGACGCTTGAATATTCCACATCTGATTTAGAGAATAAGGAAATTGAAAATGCGGTCGTGACATACCTGTAGGACATGGCTGCCATGGTTTTTGAGGTGCCATTGGATAAAATGCATTGGCATCTTCCTGATATGCCATATATGTTTCTTTTATTTTAGGCAAATAAGGACATTGATTAGTGGAATGCTTAGCTTCACAAATTCAACATACCTCTATACTGTCAACACGGCATTCCTTTAGAGCATGTTTCTTCCTGCATTTGGAGCAGAACAAAACCAAGGATTTCTCTAGTTCATCCTATTTTTCTTGTTTCTTCTTAGTCTTCAAAACATCCAATTGTGAAGACAAAGTGATAAGAATATCAATTTTCAAATTTTCAAATAAATTTCCCATTTCAACTCAGGTTACTCCAGCTTCAGCAATTGATTTAACAAGCCTGGAAGAAGTGTCTCTTGACCCTCCTCAAACCTTGGAATTTCCTTTGGAATATATTATACAAAGCTCATGCACATCATCATAGCTCAACTTTGATACATCACCTGCTCCCATTAAATTTAAGACTTCCAGATACTCTGATTTGATTGCCCTAAGAAAAATGGTTCTCTTGGTCTCCTGATCCAATTGATTCATCTTAGTTATTCTAGAATCTTTCCTCAAAATATTCAAGGCTCTCCCCTTCTTTCTGAGTCATGCCAAATATTTGTTCCTTGAGATCCCTAGTCTTACAATAATATTGGTACTTTTTCAGGAAAACCTTCTTCATTTCATCCCAAGTTGTAATGGAGTTTGATGCCAACCCCATAAACCACCTAAGAGTTGCATCCTTCAATGTATCAGGGAATAACTTCAGCTTATGAGCATTGGAATAATAGTAATAGCTTCTGCATAGTACATCGAATTCAAATAGGAAGGCATCAGGGTCTTCACTAGACTCACCGTGAAATTTAGGCAAGGCTGAGGGAGGAATGTTTTTCATCTGAGTAGCTCCAAATTTCTCCTTAATAGGAAATTCAAATGTGAATAGTTTATCCTCATTCTCATCAATGCTTTCTAGATGAGCCATATCAGTTCAAGAAAAGGTGGGACCTTAGAAGGCTACAGATTCTTCAAAATCAATGATCTAGAGTTATGATAGGATTCACAAGGAATTCCTCTTCAGGTTGACCACTAAGTAGATATGTTGTCTTTATTGTAAGGGGAGACTCAATATGGGCAACAATAGAGGATTATTTTGTGGAATTATTAACATTCTTAGGACTATAGACCTCTTGTTCAGATTCTTCTTTCTTTGATGCCTTCTTTCTTACAGACTTCCTTGTTCTGGCTAGTGTATTAGTAAATGAAGTGGTGCTCATACCACCATGATTTTTTTTTTTAATATTGGACCCTATTCATCTATTATACAAAAAAATTCAAAAAAAAACTCTACTTACCAAACAATCAGGACATTGCTTTGGCGAATTTCAGACCTCTGTGGGTGTGTGGGTTTTCCCTTCTTCTTATCACTTTGACTCCCCCAGTACTGAAAAAAAAGATGAACAATATGAAACTAAAACACTTTCAGTAACATCCTTAGCACCTCCCTGGTAATGGTACAAAAATGTTGATTCATATTATACACTTATAATTTTCCAATCATAAATTGTCAACCCAGGGTAGGTAAGCTTGTGAGATACTATGAAAAATATATGCAGACTGATTACTGCAAGTTTTCATAAATTAAATATTCATACACACACAAACTAATGCCTCTTTCCTGCATCAATACTTAGCATCAAAGGCTATGGAGTGGAATATAACATCCCTCTACAACTCTCGATATTGTTGATATTGACCATGAAAATATAAAAGATCAAATTACAACAATCAGCAAACCAACTTACACAATCATAAATCCAATCTTTGCTCAAATGAAATTAACACATTAACATAAGAAACTTAATCATTTAATCAATTAACAATCTTATGTTGAAACTTTAGAAATAATGCATTAGCTATGTAAAATAATTATTATCGCATAAAAATAATTAAACACACACACACACTACACTGTAGGAGTTGTGAGTGAGGGGGACCCTCCCTCACTCACAACCCCTTTAAAACTCAATAAGGTTTCTCAGAAAAATAGATAGAACATAAGATATTGTATTAATATGAAAATATATAGCAAAGTACAGTCTGATATATTGTTTATTAGTCGAAATCCCAACCCAACAACCCCTTACTATATGAAATACATTTTCTTTTATACAATCTCTAAAGCCCATATTTCGCTCGAACGACTAATCTAAGCTATCAACCAACAAAACAGGTCTAGATTATCGAATTTTTCTTTTGTTGAGTCTAATCTATGACAGAAATCATGGACTAGACGATTTCTGTTACATAGTTGAAGCTGAAGGAAATCTGTTCACGCGAAGAAATCTGTAAGTTCGGGATGTTCCAAAAAGAGGTTCGAAGTAGCCAATAGGATAGCCTTCATGTGCAAAAAATTCCCCACAAAACCCATGTCCTTGATGGATCTGGAAACAAGTAGAACATAGTCAACCGCTGATGTCACTGCAGGAAATCAACAGCTGTAGGAAATCCAGGCTTCTGCAGGAAATATGGAACTGCTGCAGGAAATCTGGATCTGCTGCAGGAAATCCGAAGCTACTGCAGGAAATGTGGTTGCACGAGCTCTATTCAATATTTTGCAAAGCTGCTTCAAATATAAGAAAATCTGCACATAAGTTCTAGATCAGTTGGAGTGGTAATTCAGTAAAGGTACAAATAGATAAAAGAATACTTCAAGTCTAAGGAAAAATGACACTTATTATGTTAACTTGAAATACCTTAGACTTATAGTACCCTTTTATCCAAAACTAAACAATATAAACAAACTAAGCATAATTAAGGGCGGAAGGAGTTCAAAATTAGGGGAGGTAAGGCTTGGGAAGGGTGTAAAAAATAGGCAAAATTGAGACTTAACATTCACCCTAGGTGAAATTAAGGTATACTGAAGTCCAAGAATATTATCTCACTCTAAGGTGGTTCATATATGGATTTTCAAGAAAATCACTATAGGAATCCAAAGCACATTGTCTAAGTGTTTCACAACTTACTCTAGTTGTAAGTACCACATTGTCCCCACCTGTTAACTAATTCATATCCTTCCAAAAGAACCCAAGTGGTTTAATCATCCTTAAACCAACTCTAAGCAGTTCATAGCCCCAAGGAAAGTAGTTATAGGTTCCCAACCTAAAAAAATATCATTAATGAGTCAAATTCTCCATTCAAACTTCACTAGCCCATAAAAAGATCATACACATCACTGGTCATATAAAAAAATCATCAAGAACACCATATCATCTTATCTTATATCCATTCCATGCTTGTCTGTGTGCTACCACATTCATCATTCATTTCATTATCTTCTATGAACTCTCTCTCATTTCTTGTTTTCATCCTTGTGCACACTTCTCTCTTGTGTTTTTTCCTTCCTTCCCCCAATCTATTTTGTTTTTGACCTTACTATCTACCTCCTACGTGTTGACCACACCAACACATATGATGAGGAAATAGGTGTTATGGGGTTTTCCCTTTTTGTAAAGAAACCCATACTCCACCTCCCTGTCTATTGTGCACACCATTAAATTCCATCAGGGAAATAAAAACATGAATACATGATTTAGTAGCCAAAGTTTAGTCACTTCCCAAGAAACTCCTCCTCATTATTCTCTAAATCCATGTCCATTCCTCCAACCTAGTCATTATTTTCATTTCCACATTATTTACAATAATTATATACACAGTCACATTTCATAAGACAAGTAACAAGAAGGGTTATCATAGACCCCACCCCCTTAGAGGAACATTATCCTTGATGTTCTATACATAGAACACAAAATTCAATAGCGATATTTATATACACATAAATAATTTTACATTCATTTACATATTAAACAAAAATAGGTAATATACCCTCATTTGATAAACTAGTTACTGAGTGGATTCCATTACAACTTCACCTCCTCTATTATTTTACTATGAAGTGTGATTTGCCTCCTAGAATGCATTAGAGCTCTAGTTGGAATTCCCCCTTGGATTCCACCTATATCACAATCCAATCAAAAATATTATTAACATCATTCACATAATTTTTAAATAAAGAAATATGGAAAAAATCATGTGATTTCAATGTAGGTGGAAATTCTAGTATGTAATCCACTCGACCCACTATTTATAATATCTAAAATGGTCTAAAAAATATTAGTTCTAACTTGGAACAAGATATTATTCTCAGTTAACTCTTTCTTGGTCTAATGTGGAGATACACATGCTCTCTCAATTGGAATTCCTTGTGCACTCTCTGTTTATTTGCATAACTATTTTTTTTAGTCTTGAGTTGTTTTCAATTTCTACTTGATAGAAACTACTTATTCCATTTATTTTAGCATATCAAGTACAATAACAACCTTATTCATTTGATATTTCCATCTAAAGGGAATGTTGTGTTTTCTACCATATATATCCTTAAAAGGACCCATCTTCAACGACTCCTGATACCCATTGTTGTAATAAAATTATACCAAACGTAGAAAATCTTCCCACCTCTGAGGTTGTTGCATGACATACATTTGTAGCAAGTATTCCAACACCCATTTTACTCTTTCAATTTTTCTATTTGCTTGAGGATTATCCAATGTGCTAAATGATAACTTAGTTCCCAAGCCAACAAACATTTTTTTCCAAAACTTTGAGGTGAACTTGGAATCCTGTTCTGAAATAATATTCCTAGGTATACCATAAAATATAAACAATTCCTTCATGAAAATATGAACAATATCAATAAACTTGTGGCTGAACTTGAAAACTATAAAATGAGTTCCTTACTCAGCTTGTCCACTACCAACATTATGGTAGCATGTTGTCTAAATGTATCTGGTAGGCCTGTGATGAAATCCAAAGAAATGAATTCCCACTTCCACTTAGGAATGGGGATTGGTTGTAACAATCATGTTGAATGTATAAAATCCACTTTCACTTGTTTACACTTTAGAAATACACATGAAAACAACCTTTTTCATGCATGGCCTATAATACATCCTTTTCATGGATTTTATCTTTTTCTAATAACTAGGAAGACCTGAATGAGGTCATTTATGGAACTTATTGGAGATGATATTCTTCAAGTCAACCATGCAAGGTATATACCATCTACCAGAGTTGGTTTTTTTTATTTAACCATACTCTAGTGCATTTGGAGAAAAGCACCGATGTTGAATATGTTAAAAACAACTGCATTTTTTTAATTAAAAATTATCACGGTCATTTTCTTGTGATGGCCCAAGGCATTACTCTACAAGTACCACACCAATGTTATGTTTGTACTGTAGCACCACTATTTTTTTTAGAATTTAAAACCGCATAGCAATGCTTTTTATAGGATGCCCTAGGGCGTTTTGTTAACATTTCTACACCAGGGTGTCATTGGAAAATATCACTGCATGTCTCATAAATGTAAAACTATAGTGATGCTCCTTACTGGTATGCACTAAGAATTTTACTATGTGAACTATAGATTTTTCAAGCATCAATGTGTTATGTTTTTAGCACACTGTGTTTTTTTATTTTATAAAAATATTTTTTTGACGATACACCATGTTATCGCAACACCAGTTCTTGTATTGATAGTAAAGAACTAGTGTGTTTCCCTATTTTAGATGCACCATTCAAAAAACATCTGCTAAAACATTAGGCTGCCTACCTCCTCTACAAACATATTTTTGGGCTATTTTTATAGGGGCTTCTGCAAAAACCTCTGCTAGAAGGACTTTTCCTTGTACTGTTACCTCGGGGGTGTCAAGCATATCAATGTAAAATATTGAAGAATAATAATAAAATGAAGAGGAAGAGATGTATGGTTGTTTTGTTCAAGAAGGTTTTCCACCTAAGATGCCTACGTCCATATGTTATGATTGTATTTCACTTGTGGTTTGAGAATTATTTTCATGTAGTGTTTTGATCTATTGCTTATATGCTATGTTGGTTAATTAATACATAATCTAATTGTTTAAAGAAAAATAAAAATTGGTTAATGATAATACAATCAATATTATATTGATTCACCCCTCTTATTATAGCAAGCTTCCAACATAGATCATTTTGTGTAGTTGATGAACATTACTAGCACCTAGAGAAAATAATGCATGTTGGTTGATGACTTGATGTCACCTCTAAATATCTTGTCCTCTAAAGAGTTTATTAACTAGTCAACAATAGAAGAAAGCTTGTTAGCACTCAAAATCACATTTGCTTACATGTAATTGGTATATTAGTTGGCACATTTATATTGTGCTTAATAAACACATGTTGTCTTTTACATGGGTTGCACTTAATCTATTGAGTACATCACTCCTTTTTGTGTATAGATTTAAGTTACATTGACATTGATTAACAATTATTATATATGTTGTAAAAAAAAACTTCGTGAATAATGTTTCTTCTAATAGATAATGTGAACATTAATCATTAAGAAAATGAATGGTCCCTTATACTTTCTCTAATAAAACAACACGAGTGAAACGTTGGCATAAAGACTCATTGCTATTGCATATCTCATGTCTCCCTTGGTTAAGCATAAGGAGAAACCAACGCTCTTAGAAAGATGATCATATATTAATAAGATATTAATTATTTATAATAAAATATTAAATTTATATTTCTATATGTTTATAAGATATCAATTAGTTTTTATCAAATATAATTTTTTTTTTATTAATAAAATTTTTAGATGGCAAAAGTTATTTGACTTAAGATGATGTTAAAAATTTTAAAAGTCATTTTTTTTGTTTTTTTATTTGTATCTCAGAGGAATTCAATAGTTTGTCTAACACTGAGTTACTAGTAAATTTATGGGATTTTAAGGTTAAAACCTACTTGAGCCTATAGGCTCATTCTACAATCCAATATGAGAGACATGTGTAAGTATGTCACGTCCTCAAAAAAAATAAAATTAAATAAAAATAAATAATAATAATAATTTCTCATGTTGACCAAACAAAAAACAAAAATTAAATAACCACATAAATAAAAAATTAAAAATCTATTATTACAAAAAAATTAACTGAGTTGTTGATATTTCACTTTGACGCTTCAAGTAAAATTTTAGAGAGATAAAACATCCAATGTGAGTTATGAATAAAATATTTTAAAGTGAATTAATATAGAATGGATCAATACACAATGTTATGTAATCTTTATAACATTCAAAAATTCAATTTAAAAAGTAATAAATTACACATTGTTTTTTGCACTTTAAAATAAGTTTGCAACAAAAGAAATTTAATCTCTCTCTGCTCATGTTAGATCTGTGGTTTACATGGATCTATACTGGTTACTAGTGAATCTATGGGATTCTAAGACATGCCTTATTTATCATAAATCAAGTCACAACCAAGAGATTTAAACCTTGAGCCTCTCAATTATAACATCCCTGTAAACCGTTGGAATCAGTTGTAATCAAGAATTCATTATGGTTTTAGTTTAGTTAGAAAACACCTCATGATATCTTTCCCATACACGTATTTCATTACACATGCATACAATTGTTTTGGGTACTCTCTCGGTTGAGAGGAGAACAATTTTGATTCTTGGTTGGAGATGGAGAGAGGAGTTGGGTGTTCACAATTTGATGCAGATGTTTTGCATCTATTTATTTTGTGGATGAGGCCATTCTTCAGTCTCTAATAATGGCTCCTCTTCCTTTGAAAGCTCTCCATTTTGTGTAGTGGTGTTTATTTTTCTCTCCAAGTTCCTTCACGCATGTTTCTTCTTGCAGTATATTATTTCTCGCGGACTCACATGGAGCGAACCTTGAATATGATCAAACCAACGGACGTATGGAAAAATACTGATATATGGTTATAGTTTTCATTTTATTGCTTAACAAGAGGTTGGTTCACCGATTACTTTAGGAGGATGATTACTTTTTGAGGATGCTCTCTTCGATGATTGCTTTTTGAAGATGCTCTGCTGGATCTTCTTCTGACTAAAGAATCAATAGTATGGAGACTGGTGCCATACTCAAATCAGAGAAAGTGAAAATATAAGTAATGTTTTTTGTTTATTTCCAGTGTTTGATTGTTTTCAAAATATTTTCCACGTTTACGTGTTTATGTGGAAAGCTAGATTTTACTTAAAAATCTACTATGCTTTATTTCTTGGAAAAGAAGTACTTTGTCGATGCACAAAGAATATACTTTGTCCATGCACAAAGATTATATGATTGTGTTAAATATATGGAAAGAAACATATAAATATTTATATAATATTGCATAAGAGAGAAACAATCATGTTCTTTATTTTAAAAGGGATTATGTACTCATTTAGTTTATGAAATGATAACAAATCCAAGATATTTTCTTGAAAATGAATTTGGAATAAAGAGAGTAACTTGTGATACATTTTCATGGCTGGTGAAAAAGAAAATGAAATGATAGGAAATCCAAGATATTTTCTTGAAAATGAATGTAGAATAAAGAGGGCCATATATCATGGCTGGTGAAAAAGAAAATATATCATGGGTGGTGAAAAAAAGAAGAAGATAAATGTTAGTTAGATTAATTTTCTTGGAAGGGTTTCCATGAATTTGTGTGCAAATGTTACCTATGTTTTCATTTAAAGAATACATGAGTGCACAAATATTGGATAGGAGCTTTGTGCATCAATTATTGAAAATTAAATATTATTTTTATAAAAAAATGCATATGAATCTTGTTCATACAAGAACAAGAATGCATAAAATTTTAAGTTAACCTTGTCAATGTTTCTTAGGTTTTATGCATAAAATATGGTCATCTATGGTCATCTCCTGAAAGATAGGCATGGGAAAACTACAGGTATGAAGACAACAAAACTAGGTTATGTTAACTTATTCTTGCAAATGAAGTATGCATTTGTTTACATGAAAGTAATAGTTAATGATAGTGTAATTCCAGGAAGGGAATATGTCCTATGTACATTAAATAGAGTTGTTATGATAAGCTCTTGCATGCAAAAAGGATATTGATTTTGCTATGTGTTACGTACATTAAAGAAGAGCTATTATGATAAGCTATGACATGCACAAAGAATAGCCATTGTGTTATAGAACTATATTATTTGCATGGATAGAAGAAATATTGAGTTATAATGTTTCTTTAGGAAGAATTATTTGTGCTTTTTTTGTGCTATCATAAAAATTATGTTAGTTTCATTTGGAATAAGATCGTGCAAATGTATGCAATATTTGTATTAGCTTCCATTGGAAAGAGTATACATATTTGTATGTGGGACAAGATATCATGTTGTGTTAGACTACATTGGAAAGGATTGTTAGTATAATCTTTAAAAAATATGACATGTATTTGTATGCATTATTACATTAGTGTTATAGAATCTCTTGTGTTAAGAATTCCTTTGGGAAGACTCTTTTGGAAGCTATGTGCTCTGTTCTGTAAGCATTCCTTTGGGATGACTCTTTTGTAATCTATTTTCATTTGCATGCATGGGAGCAACATTTTTTATGCTATATTTCCTTTCATGAACCAAAATTAATAGCTTAAGGGTTAGTTATTTTGATTAAATTTATTTAAATCACATGCATGAATATCGTAACTGATGTATGAGTTTCTTTTAAATAAAAGCTTGGGAGATGTAGCTATTGTCTTGCAGGAATGTGTGCTTAAGAGAGGGAAAAATTAGTTACTGCGATGACTTATAACTAGCACATATGAAGTAAGTTTTGTTAAAGGGAGGATGTCAAGGTATTTCTCTTTCATGTCATGAATATACATGTGTAGAGGAAGAAGCTTCTCTAGGATAGATTTATGAAATGATTGATTAATACTTCATGAATATTGACATCAATGTATGTTGAAGGCATCATTATCAGGGAATGATGGTGACATGCACAAAGGAAATATTATTCTTAACCTCATGGTAGGTAAATGATTATGGTTTATGCAGATAAGTGTGAGCTTCAGAATGATCCAATGTATGATGGTCCATTGTAGGGAATACATGCCACCAAGATATGAAAATATGAATATTAATGGGTAAATGCTATCATAATTATTGTAATGGATTTAAGCTAGATATTTGTATATTTATTTGTAAGATTTATAACGATGGTTAAGGGATGGTCTCCCTTACAAGCCATTGAGTGAGGGCTGAACACCCTCACAAGAGTTTAATAATAAAATTAAACGTCTAATGTTTTTCACCCTATGGGATTTCCAAGGTATATTGGTGTTCAAAGATGTGATTAATTATTGTGTCAAATTGATCATGTGGATTCCTTTCTTGTTGTGATTTTCATAATGTCAAGTATGTGATGACTACATCAATAATGAAATGAATGCAAGCCTACATCTTACAATTTTATGTTAATGTACTACAATAGAGGTGCTTAATGGTTAAGCAATTTGCTATTCTTATACTAAGGTTACACTATGAACTGGTGAACATTCTATCTAATGATGAGAAAGGAATATCTAATAGTGATTTGGATAGTTACCCGTGGGTAACTTGAATAATTTTTTTTTAGTTCCTGGCATTTACATGTGAAGTTATCGGTGTATGTTATAAGTGGTATGAGAGCTAAAGGTTGCAGCACTGGCGCCTTTGGGATCTGTTAAGCGAAAAGAAATTGAGGTATGCTACTAATGGACATCATTTAAGGTATGATTCTAGAAATCTACATATTGATTGATATATGATTCCAACAATCTACATATTGAATGATATATGCAATAGTCTACCCTTGACATGAGATGTGTGATTCATGTTTATAACTACATTAAAGAGTAATGAGTAATAAATGTTGTTTCAAAATTGTTTTCATAACATTGGAATCCTGTTGAGGATGAAAGACAATAAAATCTTTGTTGTATTTGTGAACAGCGTGACTACCCACTAGTGAAAGTGAGAGTTGACTATTAACAGTTGGGTATATGTCATATTACTCACATTTAATGAACATAACTAAAGTTACCATGCACTACTTGGAAAATATGAATGTGTATAGTGATGGTGTGTGAAACTAATGCATGAATGCAAAAGACGGGGAAAGTCATTGAAGAGGATGAGAGTATTTTAAAATGAAATTGAATGAACTCTTTGAGATGTTAAAAATACACAATGGGTAAAGTAGTGGGACTTCACTATAATGACTAGTTTTTGAATGAGTCGTGTCATAGAGGCATTAAGATTATTAGTGGCATTGATTAGTTAAGTGTTGTATGACTAACTAATAAAACCTATAAGCATGAATTGGTTTTGATTTAAGATTATTGCAAGTTTTGAACAGGTAGTTACTTCATGTGTCAGACTGTTGGTAACAGGACACTATTGGAATTAGAAATGTTGGACTGCTACCCATGGGACTGTTACCCCAATCATTATTGACACATACACATTAACGAATAATTATATATACTTGTATGCATGACAATATTGTATGCATGAAGCTAAAATTAATTTGAAAGTGAATATTTTTTGGTTTTCTTAAAAATGCATATTCATGATTAGTGTCGTTGACGAGATTGACATTAATCATGGTTAGATTAATGGCAACATAAAACCTATGAAAGTAAAACATCGCAAACATCGCAAACATTACAATGTGAATGGCAATGGTAATTGATAAGGTATCATTTTATAATGTGCATGATTGTATTATTCGAGAAATAATAATGTATAACACATGGTATCATTAATAATGTGCATGATGTCTTATTTGAGAATAATAATGTAGAACACATGTATGTTATTCTTGTTCCCTGTTAATATAGATACCATTGGACCCATGTGGAGGGCCAAGTGTGATGTATGATGTACATAAAGTTTCTTTTTATTTATATATAATGTGCATATATTTCATAATGTAATTTACTATGGGAAACAATGCTAAAAGAGAAATTTGACATGCCAGATAGTTGTGAACAATTGTGAAAGGCTAGAAGGCCTTGGGTTGATGGTGATTTCCTGTCCGGAGGGGTTGATGGCACTTACCTACCTAGATTTCCTCTCCATAGAGATATATGATCTCAGTAGGGAAAAGAGTTGGCCAAGATGGTGAAGGGGAAAAACCTAAGGAAACTCTATTGATTTTGGAGCCTGTTGGAGGTGGTCCAAAATTCCTCATAGATGGGATGCTGTCAGAGGAATAGGCATGATGTTTCCAAAAGGACTCCTATACTGGACCTGGAATAGTCTTTTGTTAAATGGCTATCTGGATGTGAAAATGACTCGATTTGGCTATGGAAACCAACTCCCATGGGTTGGGAGGATCATTTTGCTTACCCTTGTGGTTAACATAGTGGAACAAATTAAGTAATAAGTTATGTGTTATATTAAAATGAATTTTTATATGATTGTGTAAATATCTTATGTAGATATTAAGAGGAAAGGAGCTTAGCACTTGGAAAATGAATCACTGAATGTATAAGTTCATTTACTTTATTACTAACTTGTTTGAATGTCTTAGCAGATGCTAGGATATGCCCATGGTGCATTGATTGACCATTGGTACAATTAGAGATCTAGGTGCTCTGTTAGTACTTTTTGATGTACTGTGTGGTTGTCTTTAGTAGGAGCTAAGATAGTGTGCACGTGATGCATTGATTAGAGGGTTGGTGCTCTTTGAGTACTTGTGGAAGTACTCTAATTAAAACATCTCTTGATATTGCATGAATGTTTGATAGTTGAAAGTATTTCATTTGATTGAAACTATGTGACTAATGTAATTTAATTTGTTAGTCATGCATTAAAGGCTCTTTCCATGGAGTGTTAATGGGTTTTTCAACCATTCTCAGAGATTTTGTGTAAAATCCATCATTACTTCCAATAGGAATTGGTAAGTAATGGTAAGTTGGTATATAGATTTTTTTATATCTTTATGAATTGAATAAGGGATAAGCAGTTAGAAATGGAAATGGAATATTCTTTGAGCTATACATGCTTATGACTATGGATAAAAACATTATTGTTTCAATTAATGGCATTTTAGGAAAAGAAAGTGTTTCATTGTGAAGGGGAAGGACCCCCTTTGGGTTGTTTATATTATTATATCATGAGTGTAAGTTTAAATTTCAGTAAGAGAAGCACACCAAGGATAGTGTTATCTTAAGGGGGGGAGTATGTAACATCCATGTAAACCGTTGGAATCAGTTGTAATCAAGAATTTGTTATGGTTTTAGTTTAGTTAGAAACTACCTCATGATATCTTTCTCGTACATGTATTTCATTACACATGCATACAATTGTTTTGGGTACTCTCTCGACGGAGAGAACAAATTCGATTCTTGGCTGGAGATAGAGAGAGAAGTTGGGTTTTCATAATTTGATGCAGACGTTTTGCATCTATTTATTTTGTGGATGAGGCCATTCTTCAATCTCTACTCATGGCTCCTCTTCCTCTGATGGCTCTCCATTTTGTGTAGCGGTGTTTATTTGGCTCTCCAAGTTCCTTCACGCACATTTCTTCTTACAGTATATTATTTCTCGCAGACTCACATGGAGTGAACCTTGAATATGGTCAGACCAAAGGAAGTATGGAAAAATACCAATATATGGTTATAGTTTTCCTTTTATCGCTTACCAAGAGGTTGGTTCACCGATTACTTTAGGACGATGATTACTTTTTGAGGATGCTCTCTTCGATGATTGCTTTTTGAAGATGCTCTGTGTTGGCAATATGATGCAGAGTGTTGTCCTTGATGGCAACCCACTGAATGAAGATGAAGAAATGCGACTATTGACATGTGTTGTCCTTGATGGCAATCCACCTGATGAAGTTATTCTTGACGTGATGGACTTGGAAAATGATGTTTGTTAGCAATATGATGATAAATGTTGTCCTTGAAAGGCAACCCTCTTGATGAAGATAATGGAAACTTACTGGATGAAGTTGTGCTAAAACTGATGTATCTACAGTGAGTACAGAAGGCAATGAAGAAATAAATTTAGCATGTGCTAAATATATGATGAAAAGAGTATGTCTCTAGGCATACGCGGATTTGCCTAAGGGAAGTCGCGTATGCACGTAAGAAAGAACGTTCCAAGTCGCGTATGGGAAAAAGCACTCTTAAAAGTGAAAAACCAGGGGTAACCACCATGGTATTGACCCATTGTATTGGGTAATGATCCTCCTAATTGACCCCGTCCAGGAATACCATCGGAAGTAATGTAGTTTTGGGATCATGGTATTGTTTTGGCTCATGGTATTGAAAAAGGGTAAACCTATATAAAGAGAAGAAATTCATTGTGCAAATCATGAGTGTGGGTGCAAGATGTCTGAGCTTGAATGAATAGTTCATAGATCTGAATGGAAAGGGTTACACTTGAATGATAAATCTGAATGTATGATGCACCAATGATGAAGAAGGGGATCTAGATCTGAAATGTACTTGTATCTACTAGATCTGCTTATGGAAGGCTTAGATCTGAAATGAGGCAAACTTCTGTCTGAAGTAAAAGGGTAAATCTGAACTGAACATCTGATCTGAAGAAGTATGCTGCTCTATAATGATTGAATATCTATACGCTACTTTGCCGCAGAGGAAGCGCGTATATACGCGGCTTCGCTGAAGTGAAAGCGCGTATGCGCAATGAAATATCTACAGAGGTATACACTGGTTTGTGTGGACGGAAGCGTGTATATACGCGACATCAGTAAAGTGAAAGCACGTATGCAAACTAGGGTTTGCTGAAGCAAGGGGTATGAAATTTCTGATCTGTTCTGTTGTATTACTGCTATCTGATCTGTGTTGTCTGAATTGATAAGCATCTGTTGATGATGTGTGTTCGAGCTTCAAAGTATGGAATGGATCCAGTCTGAAAATATGATGAAACATGGCCTGCAAGTGTTGTCCTAGTAGAAGCTTTGGATCCAGTGTGAAAATTGATGAAACATGGTCCATAGAGGTGCTGAGGGTTGTCGCCTTCAGTCAAGGGGTTGTAGCTCCCTTCCAGGTGAGGCTAGTAAACCAGAGCAGGGGGTCGTAGCTCCCTTCCAGGAGAGGCTGGTAAACGAGTTAGGGGGTTGGAGCTTCCTTCCAGGAGAGGCTGGTAAATGAGCGCAGGTGGGTGCACACGTCTTTGGTAGAGAAATCTTTTGACACATATGTTGTAAGATATTTTCTCTATAATAAAATATTGAAGGCTGAGCAACTGCAGCGGTGGTTTTCTCCCGACTTGGGTTTCCACCTAAAAATCCTGGTGTTCATGTGTGATGCTTTGTGTGATGGTTTACTCTGTTCTTACTGCACATGTTTACTGTTTATTAAACATCTGATAAATGAATGATGGAATGAGTTAAGTGAAGAACTAATGACATAATTAGATATCTATGTATACGCTAGTTTCATAAAGGGTATCCGCGTATATACGCGAGTCTGTTTCAGGAAAGTAGCGTATGGGTTTTAGAAACAGGAAAAAGTAAAAGTTTTGAATATGCAGTAAATACTGATTCACCCCCCCCTCCCTCTCAGTATTTTTCCCAACAATTGGTATCAGAGCAGGTCCTTCTGCAGAAGCTTGATCGCTTGAAGGAGATCCGTCGCTATGGGAAAGAAGATGTCGCAGAAATCATGTAAAGCAGAAATTGAAGGAGATGAAACAGGTATTGATCATTGTTCTTGTATTTCACTTACCTGTATATGCAACGGTTATGACAGTGAGGAAGAATGTGAAGAAGATCTTAGACTTCTCATGGCATTTGAACAAAAGGAAGAAAAGGATACTTTTATGGATGCTCTTGAGGAAAATGATTTTCTTGAAGAAAACAATCAACTCAAACTACGCTTAAAAGAATATAAAATTCTCTTAGAAGAACAAAAGATGATCAGAGAGACCATTGAAAAGCAGTTTGAAGAAGCAAAGAAACACATTGAGAAATTATAATGTGAAGTGGTAAGTCAAAGAAAAGAACTTGAGAAAGTAAAAACTTTGAATCTTAGATTTTCCAAAGGATATGAAACCTTAGATGAGATTATCAAGGTACAACGTTCTCCTCTTATAAAGACAGGTCTTGGATATATCAGAGAATCTTCTCAAGCTTTAGCACCAAATTATCTAAAAGCAGCTACACGTCGTTTACTACATTCAGCCTCTCAGCAAGGGAATAAAGGATCTTTACAGGTAAAGCATGACCATCTCAATTCAAGGAACACTAACAGGGATAGCTTTCAAAGAAGCTACAACCAACAGGTAAATTCTAATAGAATATTTCATGATCACAGAAATTTCTACTTCAATGGACAATGTTTCTCATGTCACAATTTTGGTCATAAAGTTGTTCAATGTGTTGCATATAAAACCATCATGACAAGAGAAGAAAGAAAGAAAAGGATGAATATTGAACCAAAGAATAACACCTATAACAAATTTTCTCCTCTTCAAAACGAAGTTGAGTGTACTTATTGCAATAACTTTGGTCATGAAAAATCTGAATGCAGGAGCAAGGTCTAGCCAAAAGAGCATGTTCCATCAAGCTCTAAAGTGTGGAAAAAGAAAGAAATACCGGTTGAAAATTGTGGGATAGCGTTATTTGCAGAAGGTGAAGAGAATCAATGGTACATTGATAGTGGGTGCTCAAGACACATGACAGGTGACAAAAGCAAACTTCGTACATATAATGCTCTAGAAAAGGAAAAGAAAGTTACATTTGGAAATGATACTCTTGCTGTAATTAAAGGAAAAGGGTCAGTATTTCTAAAAGAAAAGGTGAAGGCTAATGATGTCATGTATGTGGATGGATTAAGGCATAACCTGTTAAGTGTAAGTCAAATGTGTGATCAAGGAACAGAAGTGGTCTTTAGTTCAAAATAATGTGTGGTTCGTGATCTTGATACAGGTAAAATCATTATAAAAGGAAAAAGAAATTCAAGCAACCTGTATGTACTAAATGGCATAGATCAATGCTACTTGAGCAAGTCTTCAGAAAATTGGCTATGGCATAGAAGGCTGGGGCATCTGAGTTTCTCTCAAATCAACAAAGCAAGCAGACTTCAAGCTGTTCGTGATCTTCCCAATATTAATCTTCCAGAAAATGTCATATGCAAATCTTGTCAATTTGGTAAGCAGACCATAGTACGATTCAATGCCAAGGAAGGATCATCAAGTAAGCCTCTTGAACTCATTCATACTGACATATGTGGACCTATGAGGAAAAAGACACCACGTGGGGAAGAATACTATATCTTATTTATTGATGATTACTCTAGAATGTGTTGGGTCGGGCTCATTAAACACAAAGATGAAGCATTTGAAAAATTTCAAAAATTCAAAGCATTAGTTGAAAATGAATTGGAGCTAAAAATCAAGTGTCTTAGATCTGATCGAGGAGGAGAATATACATCAAATTAATTTCTTGAATTTTGTGAACAACATGGCATAAAAAGACAATTCTCTGTAGCTGGCACTCCACAACAAAATGGCGTAGCAGAAAGAATGAATAGAACACTTCAACAAATGGCTAGAGCTATGATTGATGATTCTGGAACACCTCACACTTATTGGGGAGAAGCAATGCTTACAGCAGCAAACATTCTCAACAAAGCCCATGTTCGGGTAAACAATGATAAAACTCCATATGAACTCTGGTATGGTAAATCTCCTTCCGTAAAGCATTTTAGAGTTTTTGGAAGCAAATGCTTTATAAAAAATAATGATGAAAAGCTTGGCAAGTTTGAACCTAGATCAGATAAAGGATTTTTTCTTGGATATTCATCTCCATGCAAAGCGTACAAATGTTATAATGAAAGGCTTCAAAAGATTGTTGATTGTATTGATATTGTTATTGATGAGTCTCCTGCAGCTCCTAAAGAAGAAAAACAAACAACAAAAGAAGATGATGATGACTTATGGCCTTCTACTTCAAATATAAATGATATAGACAGTGGATCCAATGAAGAACCTGAAAATGATCTTTCTGAAAAGGCTCCATCCAGATATGTTCAAAAGAATCATCCTGAATCTCAAATTTTGGGACACAAGGAATCAGGTGTACGAACAAGGAGAACACTTGTGGGATCTTCTAGTAATCTAGCACTTCTATCCACAATTGAACCACTCAATGTCAATCAAGCTAGCCAAGATGAATGCTAGAACCAAGCCATGAATGAAGAGATTGATCAAATTGAAAAGAATGACACTTGGGATTTGGTACCAAGACCACATGATAAAAATGTCATTGGAACTAAATGGATCTTCAAGAAAAAGTTAAATGAGAATGGGGATGTTGTAAGAAACAAAGCTAGACTGGTTTGCAAAGGGTATTCTCAACAAGAAGGTATAGACTTTGAAGAAACTTTTGCTCCTGTAGCTAGACTTGAAGCCATAAGAATGTTTCTTGCTTTTTCAAGTTATCAACAAATCAAATTCTATCAAATGGATGTTAAATCTACTTTTCTTAATGGTGATCTAGAAGAAGAAGTATATATAGAACAACCAGAAGGATTCATTTTGGGAAATGATGCAAATCTTGTTTGTAGACTTAAAAAGGCTCTATATGGTCTCAAACAAGCTCCAAGGGCTTGGTATTATCGTCTTGACAAATATCTTCATCAACAAGGATTTTCAAAAGGGTCTGCTGATAGCAACTTATACACAAAAGTTGAAAATGATAAACTATTGATTGTGGTTGTATATGTTGATGATATCATTTTTGGGAGTAACGAAGAATCTTTGAGTCAAAAATTTTCTTCTGTCATGCAGCAAGAATTTGAAATGTCCTTACTTGGAGAACTAACATTCTTTCTTGGCTTACAAGTGCATCAAACTGCAGATGGTATATTCCTATCACAAGCAAAATATCTTAAGCAAATTCTGAAGAAGTATGTCATGGAAGAATGCAAACCTGTAAGTACACCAATGATAACCGGATGCAATCTCAGTTCTCATGATGATTATCCCACGGTGAATCAACCAGAATACAGATCAATGATAGGAACTCTAATTTATCTCACTGGGACTAGACCAAACATTATGCATGCAGTTGGGATTGTTGGACGATTCCAAGCTAATCCAAAAGAGTCTCACCTTCAGGCTGTTAAAAGAATATTCAAATATCTACAAGGAACTCAAGACTTTGGTCTATGGTATCCAAAGAATGATGATCTTACTCTTCATGCTTACACTGATGCAGATTGGGCTGGAAGTGTTGATGATCGAAAAAGCACTAGTGGTGGTGCATTCTATATGGGACCCCGGTTAGTATCTTGGTTCAGCAAGAAGCAGAATTCTATTGCCTTATCTACAGCAGAAGCAGAATATGTGGCTGCCGCATCTTGTTGCACTCAACTTCTTTGGATGATGCAAACCTTACAAGATTTTCAAATCAAATGTACACCTCCTGTCCCCATTAAGTGTGACAATACAAGTGCCATCGGTATTTCAAAGAATCATGTTATGCATTCGAAGACCAAGCACATTCCCATCAAGTATCACTTCTTACGTGAACAAGTGCTTGAGCAAAAGGTGAAGTTGGAGTATGTTCCCTCCAAAGAACAAGTTGCTGATATCTTTACCAAACCTCTGCCCAGGGAAGCATTCGAGTATTTAAGACAGAAGCTGGGAGTGTTCTCTGCCAGTCAAAAGAACAAATCTGCTTGAATTTAGAAGATGGCATTTGATACGAGGGTTTCCTGAAACATAGTCGCGTATATACGCGAGTTCATGCACAGAAAACTGCGTATGTCTGATTGCTAACATTTTTCAGTTTGGAGTCAGCTCTCCTCAGCACAGCTGCAGTGCTGTTTGGTATCTCTGATACTGTCTGGTATCTCAGGTGGTGTTCCAGTTCTCATAATTCTATTTCTAGTGATTTGATGAAGATGTTTTGATGATTTGTTGGTGAAAGTGTTCAGGATGCACAAACTAAGGGGGAGCCTTAGTCATATTGAAAGGATGCTTGGATGCACGGATTCAGGGGGAGAATTAGCTTTGCTGAGTATAATGCATTGTTGGCATTATGGTGGTTCTGATATATGATCTCTCTTGAGGTCTTTCTGGTGTTGGTCTTAAAGTCATATTTGTAATTTGATGAAAAGGTCTTGTTGAGACCCATGATGTAAAATTGTAATATTTAGTCATGTAAGGACTTGTCAAATTTGTAAACCCACTTGGTTGGGTAGCTGAGTCAAATTTTGTAAACCCACTTGGTTGGGTAGCTGAGTTGCAATGTGTAAACCCACTTGGTTGGGTACTTGAGTCTTTTATGTAAAACCACTTGGTTGGATATTTGATGTAAGTATGAGTCTTTGGTGATAGGAATTTCATAGAGTCATGTACTTCATTAGAAGATATGTTTGAAGATTCAGCATGAACTCAGGGGGAGCTTGGTCACTTCAGTATATATCAGATCTGCAGAACGCTTCTTCCACATGCGGAGAACAGGGGGTGAGTATGTTGGTTTTGATCCACCCTTTGCCCTTGATGTCAAAGGGGGAGAGTGACATGGTGGTGTTTGAATGAAGTCAAAAATGGGGCATGTGACATGGGGTCATTGTATTCATCTACCTATCTATTGTGGTAACCAAACACCATCGTGGTTGCCATCAAGTCCAAAGGGGGAGATTGTTGGCAATATGATGCAGAGTGTTGTCCTTGATGGCAACCCACTGAATGAAGATGAAGACATGCGACTGTTGACATGTGTTGTCCTTGATGGCAATCCACCTGATGAAGTTATTCTTGACGTGATGGACTTGGAAAATGATGTTTGTTAGCAATATGATGATAAATGTTGTCCTTGAAAGGCAACCCTCTTGATGAAGATAATGGAAACTTACTGGACGAAGTTGTGCTAAAACTGATGTATCTACAGTGAGTACAGAAGGCAATGAAGAAAGAAATTCAGCATGTGCTAAATATATGATGAAAAGATTATGTCTCTAGGCATACGCGGATTTGCCTAAGGGAAGTCGCGTATGCACGCGGGAAAGAACGTTCCAAGTCGCGTATGGGAAAAAGCGCTCTTAAAAGTGAAAAACCAGGGGTAACCACCATGGTATTGACCCATTGTATTGGGTAATGATCCGCCTAATTGACCCCATCCAGGAATACCATCGGAAGTAATGTAGTTTTGGGCTCATGGTATTGTTTTGGCTCATGGTATTGAAAAAGGGTAAACCTATATAAAGAGAAGAAATTCATTGTGCAAATCATGAGTGTGGGTGCAAGATGTCTGAGCTTGAATGAATACTTCGTAGATCTAAATGGAAAGGGTTACACTTGAATGATAAATCTGAATGTATGATGCACCAATGATGAAGAAGGGGATCTAGATCTGAAATGTACTTGTATCTACTAGATCTGCTTATGGAAGGCTTAGATCTGAAATGAGGCGAACTTCTGTCTGAAGTAAAAGGGTAAATCTGAACTGAACATCTGATCTGAAGAAGTATGCTGCTCTATAATGATTGAAGATCTATACGCTACTTTGCCGCAGAGGAAGCGCGTATATACGCAGCTTCGCTGAAGTGAAAGCGCGTATGCGCAATGAAATATCTATAGAGGTATACGCTGGTTTGTGTGGACGAAAGCGCGTATATACGCGACATCAGTAAAGTGAAAGCGCGTATGCAAACTAGGGTTTGCTGAAGCAAGGGGTATGAAATTTCTGATCTGTTCTGTTGTATTACTGCTATCTGATCTGTGTTGTCTGAATTGATAAGTATATGTTGGTGATGTGTATTCGAGCTTAAAAGTATGGAATGGATCCAGTCTAAAAATATGATGAAACATGGCCTGCAAGTGTTGTCCTAGTAGAAGCTTTGGATCTAGTGTGAAAATTGATGAAACATGGTCCATAGAGGTGCTGAGGGTTGTCGTCTTCAGTCAGGGGGTTGTAGCTCCCTCCCAGGTGAGGCTGGTAAACGAGAGCAGGGGGTCGTAGCTCCCTTCCAGGAGAGGCTGGTAAAAGAGTCAGGGGGTTGGAGCTCCCTTCCAGGAGAGGCTGGTAAACGAGCGTAGGTGGGTGCCTACGTGTTGGTAGAGTCTGCACCAGCACATATGTTGTAAGATGTTTTCTCTATAATAAAATATTGAAGGCTGAGCAACTGCAGCGGTGGTTTTCTCCTGACTTGGGTTTCCACCTAAAAATCCTGGTGTTCATGTGTGATGCTTTGTGTGATGGTTTACTCTGTTCTTACTGCACATGTTTCTTTTGTTGTTAAACATGCGATAAATGAATGGTGGAATGAGTTAAGTGAGGGAGCTAAGACATTAATTAGATATACGTGTATACGCGAATTTCATAAAGGGTATCACGTATATCGTGAGTCTGCATTTCGGAGAAAGTAGCGTATGGGTTTTAGAAGCAGGAAAAAGTAAAAGTTCTGAATATGTAGTAAATATTGACTCACCCCCCCCCCCCCCCTCTCAGTATTTTTCCCAACACTCTGCTTGATCTTATTCTGACTAAAGAATCGATAGTATGGACACTGGTGCCATACTCAGAATAGAGAAAGTGAAAATATAAGTAATGTTTTTTGTTTATTTCTGTTGTTTGATTATTTTCAAAATATTTTCCATGTTTACGTGTTTATGTGGAAAACTAGATTTTACTTCAAAATCTACTATGCTATATTTCTTGGAAAAGAAATACTTTGTCGATGCACAAAGAATATACTTTGTCCATGCACAAATATTAGATAATTATGTTAAATATATGGAAATAAATATATAAATATTTATATAATATTGCATAAGCAAGAAAAATTCATGCTCTTTATTTTAAAAGGGATTTTGTACTCATTTAGTTTATGAAATGATAACAAATCCAAGATATTTTATTGAAAATGAATGTGGAATAAAGAGGGAAACTCGTGATAAATTATCATGCCTGGTGAAAAATAAAATGAAATGATAATAAATCCATGATATTTTCTTGAAAATGAATGTAGAATAAATATGGTAATTCATGATACATTTTCATGGCCGGTGAAAAAGAAAATATTTCACAGGTGCTGAAAAAAAAAAAGGATAAATGTTAGTTAGATTAATTTTCTTAGAAGGGTTTCCATGAATTTGTATGCAAATGTTACCTATTTTTTCATTTAAAGAATACATGAGTGCACAAAGATTGGATAGGAGTTTTGTGCATGAATTAATGAAAAACTAAATATTATTTTTATAAAAAGATGCATATGAATCTTGTTGACACAAGAACAAGAATGCATAAAAGTTTAAGTTAACCTTGTGAATGTTTCTTAGGTTTTATGCATAAAATATGGTCATCTATGGTCATTTCCTAAAAGGGAGGCATGGGAAAACTACAGGTATAAAGACAACAAAACTAGGTTATGTTAACTTCTTCTTGCAAATGAAGTATGCATTTGTTTACATGAAAGTAAGAGTTAATGATGGTGTAATTCCAAGAAGGGAATATTTACTACTTACATTAAATAAGAGTTTCTATGATAAGCTCTTGCATGCACAAGGAATAGTGATTGTGTTACCTGTTAAGTACATTAAAGAGCTATTATGATATGCTATGGCATGTGCAAAAAATAGCCATTGTGTTATAGAAATATATTCTTTACCATTATGTTAGTTTCATTTGGAATAAGATCATGCAAATTCATGCAATATTTCTATTAGCTTCCATTGGAAAGAGTATACATATTTGTATGTGGGAAAAGATAGCATGTTGTGTTAGTGTTGTGTAACCAGCTCCAAAAAATAGAAGAAAAGAGATATCAATGCCTTAGAAATAAGCCACTTCGAGGGGGCAACCTCCAATACATTACATAAATGAACAAAACTTGGATGATACAATTCACAAAACCTCCTTTCTATATATAGGAGTCCATGGGGCCATAATCTAATCCTAGTGGGCTACAATGTAATCCTAGCCGACCTAACAATAATAATTTAAGGGCACAATAATAACAAAATGGGGGTTACAAGGGTACAATAATAACAATAAGGGGTTTAGACTAACAATAATAAGGGACTATACTAGTGATATAGTGACCTAACATGCCCCTCTCCTTCAAAAAAAGTGTTGTCCTGAACGCTTGAGTAGCTGCGGGTGCTTCTGTATAAAATTCTCATCCTCCCATGTAGAATCTTCAGTGGGTAAGTTCTTCCACAAGTTGATGAGATACTCTGAAATTGATCGATTCCGTAGCTATCGAGTTCTTATTTCCATGACTGCTTCAGGTTCCAATATGATTTTTCCTTCCTCATCAAGTTTTGGCAATATTGTTTGAACCAGAATATTTTCACCTATAACCTTCTTTAAGCATGAAACATGGAAAACTGGATGTACTCGCGAAGAAGTAGGAAGCTCCAATTTGTATGCCATAGTACCAATATTTCGCAACACCTTGTAAGGACCATAGTACTTTGGTGATAATTTATTATCCATCTTAGCTTTCTTGAGGGACATTTGTTTGTATGGTTGTAGCCGTAAAAATACCCAATCTCCTACATCAAAACTTCTCTCACTACGATGTTGATCTGCCTGTTGTTTCATTCGATTTTGTGCCAAAGTCAGGTTATCCTTTAAGAGTTGGAGAACTTCTTGTTGATGCTCGATGTGATCTTCCATTGCTTGAACCTTCAAATTTTCTCTTAAAGATGATGTGATGGATGGTGGATGATATCCATAAAGTGCCATAAATGGGGTCATTTTTGCTGCAGTATGGAAGGAAGTGTTATACCACCATTCGGCGAGAGGTAACCACTTGACCCATTGTGTTTGTTTATCAGATACAAAACAACGAAGATATCCTTCCAAACATTTATTTACTATCTCGGTTTGACCATCAGATTGAGGATGATAAGATGAGCTATGAGCTAATTGAGTACCCAAACAAGAAAATAACTCCGTCCAAAAATTTCCAGTAAAAATGGGATCTCTGTCGCTCACGATAACCCTTGGGCTTCCATGTAGCTTTTGAATTCTATCCATAAATGTAGTAGCAACTGTACTTGCTTTAAATGGATGAGATAATGCACAAAGTGTGCATACTTGGTAAGTCTATCAACTACCACCATGATGACACTCTTTCCTTCGGACTTAGGTAAACCTGTGATAAAATCCATTGAAATCTCCTCCCAATGTTGACTTGGAATGGATAAAGGTTGTAGAAGTCCTAGGGTCTTAATTGTTTCCACTTTATTCTGCTGGCAAACCAAACATTCCGCCACAAACTTTTGAATATCAGATTTAAGGCCATCCCAAAAAAATTATTTCTTCACCCTTTGGTAAGTTTTTAAAAATCCTGAGTGTCCTCCTAAAGGAGAAGTGTGCAATTCCAGAAGAATCTTTTGTTTTAGTTGGGAATTCTTACAAAGATATAAGCGATCTTTGTACCATAAGGAATCATTTTTCCAACTAAATGTATCGGATGTACTAGGATCTTGCTGCAACTTTTGAATGAGTGTCCATACATCTTTGTCCTTCTTCCATTCATCTCTTGCTTCGGTTATCCAATCTGGTTGAATAATAGAAATGGCACAAAGAAATGCTTCCACCTCTTCATTCTTTCTTGAGAGTGCATCTGCAACAACATTAAGCTTTCCTTTTTTGTAGATTATTTCAAAGTCATAACCCAACATCTTTGTGACCCATTTTTGCTGCTCTTCTGAAGATAGTCTTTGTTCCAAAAAGTGTTTAAGACTATCATGATCAGTTTTACCTTGAAGTGTCTTCCCATTAGGTAAGTTCACCATTTCTTTAGTGCATGCAGTATTGCTAACATTTCCTTCTCATAAATAGGTTTCTGTAAATACTTTCCTTTGATTGGATGACTTTCAAAAGCAATGGGTCTTCCTTCCTACATTAAAACAGCACCAATTCCATTTCCTGAGGCATCACAGTCCACAATAAAGGTTTTTGTGAAGTCTGGCGTAGCTAAGACCGGTGCTAAGCACATTGCCTCTTTAAGATGTTCAAAGGCCTTAGTTGCTTCAGGAGTCCATGAAAATGCATCTTTCTTCAATAATGTTGTTAGAGGTGCTGCTATTCTCCCATAATTCTTAACGAACTTGCGATAATACCCTGTTAACCCGAGAAATCCTCGCAACTGCTATATGGTTGTGGGAACTTTCCATTCCTTAATGGCTTTAATTTTGTTAGGGTCTACTTTAACACCCTCGTGAGATACAATATGACCCAGATATTCCACCTCTTGTACTCCAAAGAAACATTTGGATTTTTTTGCATATAATTGTTTCTCCTGCAATAGTTTGAGCACCCTGTCAACATGTTCAACATGATCCTTCCAAGACCTGCTGTAAATTAGTATATCATCAAAAAATACTAGCACAAATTTTCTAAGGAAGGGTTTGAAAATGGAATTCATCAACCCTTGAAATGTAGAAGGTGCATTGGTAAGGCCAAAAGGCATGACAAAAATTCATAATGACCCTCATGAGTTCGAAATGTTGTTTTTGGAATATCTTCAGTCTTCATTCTAATTTGATGATATCCTGAACGAAGATCCCACTTGGTAAAATAAATTGCTCCATGTAATTCATCCAATAATTCATCAATCACAGGAATGGGAAATTTATCTTTAATGGTGAGCTGATTGAGCTCCCTATAATCCGGACACATTCGCCATGATCCATCCTTCTTGTGTACCAATACTACAGGAGCAGAGAAAGAACTTTGACTAGGTTGAATTATATCCGCCTCTAACATTTCTGCAATCATACGTTCAATTTCGCTCTTTT
The DNA here is from genome assembly GCA_034641835.2 of Pinus albicaulis. Taxonomy (NCBI): domain Eukaryota; kingdom Viridiplantae; phylum Streptophyta; class Pinopsida; order Pinales; family Pinaceae; genus Pinus; species Pinus albicaulis. Next base: position 325,897,773 of record CM076579.1, on the reverse strand, counting down.
GGAAGTAAGGATATCTATAAGGCCTGATGTTTGGAGGAACATTTCCTGGAATCAAATGAATAGCATGATCATGATCACGAATAGGTGGGAGTCCTTTGGGAGTTTCAAACACCTTGGAATGATTGTCAAAGACTTGTTGGAGATCTGCAGAAATAGATGATTTTGATGTTGGAACTTCTAGTGAGCATAATTGTGCAATTACGCCTCGCTGTTCTTTCTTTAGAAGCTTTCTCATGACATTAGAGCTTATTATCCTTCCTGGCTTCCCCGCAATACCCCGTAATTCAACTTCCTTTCCTTCTGAAAAAAATTTCAAGAAAAGTTCTTGAAAATTAAAAGCTACCGTCCCCAAAGATTGTAACCATTGTACTCCTAGTACAACATCAGCACCTCCCATAGGAATGGAAAGCATTGGACTAGTCAATACATGTTCCCCCATGGTTAGCTTGATATTATGGCATTTCCCAGAGCAATTTATAGTTCCTCCATTTGCAACCATCACTTGACATTCTGGTGCTGGGTATAGGAAACAATTTAATTCCTTGGCTACCTTACAATGAATAAAATTATGGGTGCTACCTGAATCAATCAACACTATTACCTTTCTCTTCTTGATTTGTCCTTTTCTCTTGAGAGTTTGAGGAGTGGTAATTCCTGCCAGTGCATTACACGATATGGTCGGATTCATTTCTTCCTCTTCTAGGGCTGGTTCCTGGTGTATATCCTCTTCTTGTTCATTTTCTTCTTCTTCTTCGCAATCTATGTAAAATAATTTCTTCTCAGCACACTTATGACCTTTAGTGTATTTGCTATCACAACTGTAGCAAAGCCCTTTTGCTCTTTTTTCTTCCAATTGTTGTGGTGTCAACCTTGTAGGTTGTGGAAATCTAGGCGTAGCAACACTTCCTTCTTTATAGAATTTAGTGGTAGGCTTCCTTGTCGCCATAATTTTACATTCAACTTTTCTTGCCAACCTGAATGCCTTCTCCAATGAATCAGGTTCCAAAACACGAACTTCATGTTGGATGTTATCCTTTAAAGTACCTATGAAGAGATCAATCCTGTGTTCCTCTGGAATATCATTTACCCTTATATTCAATTTTTGGAAGTCATAAATGTGCTGCCCCCCTAAACCCTTTCATTTGAGATTTATCAATTGGCTAAAGAAGGTGTTGCTCTGTGTATCCTCATAATGTGCTATCATTTCCTCCGTAAAAATTGACCAAGAGACAATTTTTTTACGGGAGAAAAGCCATCGATACCATACAGATGTATTTTGTTCTAAATGTAAAGTTGCAATGCGTACCTTTTGTGTGTTTTGGACGTTATGGAGATCAAAATATTGCTCCATCTGTAGTATCCATGTTACAGGATCCTTTCCATCAAGCTTCCTCATATCCATCTTTGGAATATGGTGGTTCTTCCCGCCAACATTAGAGTTTATGAAATCACAATTAACATTTATTTTTTTCTCATCATGAGGTTCTTATACTATCTTTTCACCATTAGGAAACCTTTCTTGTATAAACTTTGTCAAACCTTCCATGTCTGCTTTTAGAAAATTCTTCATGTTTTCCATTTTATCATCGATCTTAGCTTCCATGTCATCCATCTTAGATTCCATGCCAGCCTCCATGCCATCCATCTTAGCTTCCACGCCATCCATCTTAGCTTCCATGCCTTTCTTCAAACCATCCATCTTCACTTCCACGCCATCCATCTTAGCTTCCATGCCTTTCTTCAAAACTTCCATTTCATTTTTTGTTGCTCTTTACGAGAGTGAAATTTGTTGCACTTGCTCTTGTAATTTTGATAGATCATGTTGCAATTCTTCGTCTTCATGAGTCATAGTAGAGCTTTCCAAAGGCTTAATGGGTGTTGAATTCTTTTTTGGGGCCATTTTATAATCCAATACTGATATCTATTCTACAATATGCCCTTTCAATCAATTCAACTTGATTCTTCAAACAAGACTTATGCAATTCGGAAAAAAAAAATACACACCTTTTACCTGCTTTTGAGGAGCTCAATATTGAAATTGTATTATCTCTGTGATTGCGGCTCTTCAATATCTGAAATTTAGCACTAAAGTATCCCTCTGAATTGTCTTTTGAATGCCACAGGTCTGACTTGATTTGGATTCTCCAAGACAAAGTTATGTCCAATCTCCCACAGTGACCTAATTATGGACTGGTTCAGTATAGAGAACTTGTACGACTTTCCACATGTCACTGTTTTGTCATTCGCCTTTGAAATTGATAGCTAAGAAACTACAGTCCGTGTAATTGCGACCACTTTTTACGGCACTCCAATCTGATGCTCATAGAGAGAGTTATTGAAATTTTCCCACGATCACCTTTTTTAGATGAAATTCAAGAGAAAAAGCACTACCTTCCACAGCTCATATCTCCAAAAATATTGCGAACCAAGCTCTCAAAATTTTTGATGAGGTTCCTTAGGATTTCAAATTCACACCATAAACATTTCAAATTCTGAACCTCAGTAGAAAAAAATTTATAGCGCAAATGCCACGATGACCTGTTTAGGAGCCTGAAAAAATACCTAACTTCCACAGATCATATCTCCGAAAATATTGCAAACCAAGCTCTAAAATGTTTAGACAATCTTCCTCAGGATTTTGGCTTCGCACCCTAAAAATTTCCACTTCTGAACCTTCGTAGAAAAAGAGTTATAGCGAATATACCACGATGAACTGTTTGGAGCAGCGAAACCCTAGAATCCAAAGCTCTGATACCAAATGTTGTGTAACCAGCTCCAAAAAATAGAAGAAAAGAGATATCAATGCCTTAGAAATAAGCCACTTTGAGGGGGCAACCTCCAATACATTACATAAATGAAAAAATCTTGGATGATACAATTCACAAAACCTCATTTCTATATATAGGAGTCCATGGGGCCATAATGTAATCCTAGTGGGCCACAATGTAATCCTAGCCGACTTCTTCTAATAATAATTTAAGGGCACAATAATAACAAAATGGGGGTTACAAGGGTACAATAATAACAATAAGCGGTTTACACTAACAATAATAAGGGACTATACTAGTGATATAGGGACCTAACAGTTAGACTACATTGGAAAGGGTTGTTAGTATAATCTTTGAAAAAGATGACATGTATTTGTATGCATTATTACATTAGTCTTACAGAATCTCTTGTGTTAAGCATTCCTTTTGGAAGACTCTTTTGGAATCTGTTTTCATTTACATGCATGGGAGCAACATTTGTTATGTTAGATTTCCTTTCATGCACCAAAAGTAATATCTTAAGTGTTAGTTATTTTGATTAAATTTATGTAAATCACATTCACAAATATCGTAACTGATGTATCAATTTATTTTAAAGAAAATCTTGGGAGATGTAGCTATTGTCTTGCAGGAATGTGTGCTTATGTGAGGGAAACATTAGTTAATGCGATGACTTATAACTAGCACATATGCAGTAAATGTTGTTAAAGGGAGGCTGTCAAGGTATTTTTCTTTCATGTCATGAATATACATGAGTAGAGGAAGAAGCTTCTCTATTATAGATTTATGAAACGATTGATTAATACTTTATGAATCTTGACATCAATGTATGTTGAAGGCATCATTAGTAGGGAATGATGGTGACATGTACAAAGGAAATATTATGCTTAACCTGGTGGCAGGTAAATGATTATGGTTTATGCAGATAAGTGTGAGCTGCAGGATGATCCAATGTACTATGGTCCATTGTAGGGCATCCATGCCACCAAGATATGAAAATATGAAGATTAGTGGGTAAATGCTATCATAATTATTGTAATGGCTTTAAGCTAGATATTTGTATATTTCTTTGTAAGATTTATAACGATGGTTAAGGGATGGTCTCCCTTATAAGCCATTGAGTGAGGGTTGAACAACCTCACAAGCGTTTAATAATAAAATTAAACTTTTGATTGTTTTCACCCTATGGGGTTTACAAGGTATATTGGTGTTCAATGATGTGATTGATTATTGTGTCAAATTGATGATGTGGATTCCTTTCTTGTTTTATTTTCATAATGTCAATTATGTGATGACTACATGAATAATGAAATGAATGCAAGGCTACATCATACAGTTTTATGTTAATGTACTACAATAGAGGTGCTTAATGGTTAAGAAATTTACTATTCTTATACTAAGGTTACATTATGAACTGATGAAAGTTCAATATAATGATGAGTAAGGAATATATAATAGCGATTTGGATAGTTACCCGTGGATAACTTGTATAATTTTTTTTTAACTCTTGGAATTTCCATGCGAAGTTATCGGTATATGTTACAAGTGGTATCAGAGCTAAAGGTTGCAGCACTGACACCTTTGGGATTTGTTAAGAAAAAATAAATTGAGGTATGCTACTAATGGACATTAGTTAAGGTATGATTTTATAAATCTACATATTGATTGATATATGATTCTAGCAATCTACATATTGAATGATATATGCAGTAGTCTACTCTTGAAATGAGATGTGTGATTCATTTTTATAACTACATTAAAGAGTAATGAGTAATAAATGTTTTTGAAAAACAATTTTCATAACATTGGAATCCTATTGAGGATGAAAGACAATAAAACCTTTGTTGTATTTTTGAACAACATGTCTACTCACTAGTGAAAGTGAGAGTTGACTATTAACATTTGGGTATATGACATATTACTCATACATTTAATGAACATAACTAAAGCTACCATGCACTACTTGGAAAAGAGGAATGTGTATAGTGATGGTGTGTGAAACTAATGCATGAATGCAAAAGATGGGGAAATTCCTTGAAGAGGATGAGAGTATTTTAAAATGAAATTTAATGAACCCTTTGAGATGTTGAAAATACACAATGGGTCAAGTAGTGAGTTTTGACTATAATGACTAGTTGTTGAATAACTAGTTTTTGAATGAGTCATTTCATGGAGGCATTAAGATTATTAGTGGCATTGATTAGCTAAGTGTTGTATGAATAACTAATAAAACCTATAAGCATGAATTGGTTTTGATTAAATATTATTGCAAGTTGTGAACACGTAGTTACTTCATGTGTCAGACTGTTGGTAACAGTACACTATTGGAATTGGAAATGTTGGACTGTTACCCCAATCATTATTGACACATACGCATTAACAAATAATTATATATACCTATATACATGACAATATTGTATGCATGAAGCTAAAATTAACTTGAAAGTGAACGTTTTTTGTTTTTTTAAACAATGCATATTCATGATTAGTGTCATTGACGAGATTGATATTAACCATGGTTAGATTAATGGCAACAGAAAACCTATGAAAGTAAAACATCGTAAACATTGCAATGTGAGTTGCAATGGTAATTGATAAAGTATCATTTTATAATGCGCATGATTGTGTTATTCAAGAAATAATAATGTATAACACATCGTATCATGTAATAATGTGCATGATTATGTTATTTGGGAAATAATAATGTACAACACATGTATGTTATTCCTCTTCCCTGTTAATCTATATATCATTGGACCCGTGTGGAGGGCCAAGTATGATGTTTGATGTACATAAAGTTTCTTTTTATTTATATATAACGTGCATATAGTTCATTATGTAATTTATTATGGGAAACAATGCTAAAAGAGAAATTTAACATGTCAGATAGTTGTCAACAATTGTGAAAGGATAGAAGGGCTTGGGTTGATGGTGATTGCCTGCCTGGAGGTGTTAATGGCACTTAACTACTCGGATTTCCTCTCCATAGAGATATATAATCTCAGTAGGGAAAAGAGGGCCAAGATGGTGAAGGGGAAAAACCTGAGGCAACTCTATTTATTTTGGAGCCTATTGGAGGTGGCCCAAAATTCCTCATAGATGGGACACTGTCAGAGGAATAGACATGATGTTTCTAAGAGGAATCCTATACTGGACCTGGAATGGTCTTTTTCCAAATTACTGTCTAGATGTGAAAATGACTCGATTTGGTTGTGGAGACCAATTCCCATGGGTTGGGAGGAACATTTTGTTTACCATTATGGTTCTCATAGTGGAAAAAAATAAGTAATAAGTTATGTGTTATATTAAAATGAATTTTTATATGATTGTGTAAATATCTTATGTAGATATTAAGAGGAAAGGAGCTTAGTGCTTAGAAAATGAATTATTGAATGTTTAAGTTCATTTATTTTATTACTAATTTTTTTGAATGTCTTAGCAGAGGCTAGGATATGCCCATGGTGCATTGATTGACCATTGGTATGATTAGAAAGCTAGGTACTCTCTGAGTAATTTTTGAGGTACTGTGTGGATGTCTTTAGGAGGAGCTAAGACAGTGTGCACGTGATGCATTGCTTAGAGGGTTGGTTCTCTTTGAGTACTTGTGGAAGTATTCTGATTAAAAAATCTCTTGATATTGTATGAATGCTTGATAGTTGAAAGTATTTCATTTGATTGCAACTATGTGACTAATGTGATTGAATTTGTTAGTCATACATTATAGGCTCTTTCCATGGAGTGTTAATGGGTTGTTAAACCATTCTCAGAGAGTTTGTGTAAAATCCATCATTACTTCCAATAGGAATTGGTAAGTAATGGTAAGTTGGTATATATATTTTTCTATATCTTTATGAATTGAATAAGGGATAAGTAGTTAGAAATGCAAATGGAATATTCTTTGAGCTATACATGCTTATGACTATGTATTAAAACATTGTTGTTTCAATTAATGGCATTTTAGGAAAAGAAAGTGTTTCATTGTGAAGGGGAAGGACCCCCTTTGGGTTGTTTATATTATTATATCAGGAGTATAAGTTTAAATTTCGGTGAGAGAAGCACACCAAGGATGATGTTCTCTTAATGGGGGGAGTATGTAACATCCATGTAAACCATTGGAATCAGTTGTAATCAAGAATTTTTTATGGTTTTAGTTTAGTTAGAAACTACCTCATGATATCTTTCCCATACACTTATTTCGTTACACATGCATACGATTGTTTTGGGTACTCTCTCGGTGAAGAGGAGAACAAATTCGATTCTTGGATGGAGATGGAGAGAGGAGTTAGGTGTTCACAATTTGATGCAGACGTTTTGCGTCTATTTATTTTGTGGATGAGGCCATTCTTTAGTCTCTACTAACGGCTCCTCTTCCTCTGACGGCTCTCCATTTTGTGCAACAATGTTTATTTGGCTCTCCAAGTTCGTTCACGCACCTTTCTTCTTGCAGTATATTATTTCTCGCAGACTCACATGGAGCAAACCTTGAATATGGTCAGATTGACAGACGTATGGAAAAATACATATATATGGTTATAGTTTTCATTTTATTGCTTACCAAGAGGTTGGCTCACCAATTAGGTTAGGAGGATGATTGCTTTTTAAGGATGCTCTCTTCGATGATTGCTTTTTGAAGATGCTCTACTGGATCTTCTTCTGATCAAAGAATCAATAGTATGGATACTGGTGCGATACTCATAACAGAGAAAGTGAAAATATAAGTAATGTTTTTTGTTTATTTAAGGTGTTTGATTATTTCCAAAATATTTTCCATGTTTATGTGTTTATGCAGGAAAGTAGATTTTACTTAAAAATCTACTATGCTATATTTCTTGGAAAATAAATACTTTGTTGATGCACAAAGAATATAATTTGTCCATGTACAAATATTAGATCATTATGTTAAATATATGGAAAGAAATATATAAATATTTATATAATATTGCATAAGCAAGAAAAATGTATGCTCTTTATTTTAAAAGAGATTTTGTACTCATTTAGATTATGAAATGATAACCAATCCAAGATATTTTCTGGAAAATGAATGTGGAATAAAGAGGGTGACTCGTGATACATTTTCATGGCCGGTGAAAAATAAAATGAAATGATAGGAAATCCAAGATATTTTCTTGTAAATGAATGTACAATAAAGAGGGAAATTCGTGATACATTTTCATGGCTGGTGAAAAAGAAAATATATCACGGGTGGTGAAAAAAAAAAGAGATAAGTGTTAGATTAATTTTCTTGGAAGGGTTTCCATGAATTTGTATGCAAATGTTACCTATGTTTTCATTTAAAGAATACATGAGTGCACAAATATTGGATAGGATTTTTGTGCATGAATTAATGAAAAAATAAATATTATTTTTATAAAAAGATGCATATGAATCTTGTTCATACAAGAACAAGAATGAATAAAAGTTTAAGTTAACCTTCTGAAATTTTCTTAGTTTTTATGCATAAATAATGGTCATCTATGGTCATTTCCTGAAAGGCAGGCATCGGAAAATTACAGGTATAAAGACAAAAAAACTAGGTTATGTTAACTTCTTCTTGCAAATGAAGGATGCATTTGTTTACATGAAAGTAATAGTTAATGATGGTGTAATTCCAAGAAGGGAATATGTCCTACATACATTAAATAAGAGTTTTTATGATAAGCTCTTGCATGCACAAAGAATAGTGATTGTGTTACCTGTTACGTACATTAAAGAAGTGCTATTATGATAAGCTATGGCATGCGCAAAGAATAGCCATTGTGTTATAGAAATATATTCTTTGCATGGATAGAAGAAATATTGAGTTATAATGTTTCTTTAGGAAGAATTATTTCTGAGTGTTTTGTGCTATCATAACCATTATGTTAGTTTCATTTGGAATAAGATCATGCAAATGTATGTAATATTTGTATTAGCTTCCGTTGGAAAGAGTATACATATTTATATGTGGGAAAAGATAGCATGTTGCATTAGACTACATTGGAAAGGATTGTTAGTATAATCTTTGAAAAGGATGACATGTATTTGTATGCATTATTACATTAGTGTTACAGAATCTCTTGTGTTAAGCATTCCTTTGGGAAGACTCTTTTGGAATCTATTTGCATTTGTATGCATGGGAGCAACATTTGTTATGTTAGCTTTTCTTTCGTGCAACAAAATTAATATCTTAAGGGTTAGTTATTTTCATTAAATTTATGTAAATCGCATGCACGAATATCGTAACTGATGTATCCGTTTCTTTTAATGAAAATATTGTGAGATATACCTATTTTCTTGCAAGAATGTGTGTTTATGCAAGGGAAACATTAGTTAATGTGATGACTTATAACTAGCACATATGCGGTAAGTGTTGTTAAAGGGAGGATGTCAAGGTATTTTGTTTTCATGTCATGAATATACATGAGTAGAGGAAGAATCTTCTCTAGTATAGATTTATGAAATGATTTATTAATACTTTATGAATCTTGACATCAATGTATGTTGAAGGCATCATTAGCAGGGAATGATGGTGACATGTACAAAGGAAATATTATGCTTAACCTGGTGGCAGATAAATGATTATGGTTTATGCAGATAAGTGTGAGCTGTAGGATGATCCAATGTACGATGGTCCATTGTAGGGCATCCATGCCACCAAGATATGAAAATATGAATATTAGTGGGTAAATGCTATCATAATTATTGTAATGTCTTTAAGCTAGATATTTGTATATTACTTTGTAAGATTTATAAAGATGGTTAAGGGATGGTCTCCCTTACAAGCCATTGAGTGAGGGGTGAACACAGTCATGGGCATTTAATAATAAAATTAAACATTTAATGGTTTTCACCCTACGGGGTTTCCAGGGTATATTGGTATTCAATGATGTGTTTGATTATTGTGTCAAATTGATGATCTGGATTCCTTTCTTGTTGTGATTTTCATAATGTCAAGTATGTGATGACTACATGAATAATGAAATGAATGCAAGGATACATCATACAGTTTTATGTTAATGTACTACAATAGAGGTGCTTAATGGTTAAGAAATTTACTATTCTTATACTAAGGTTACACTATGAACTGGTGAACATTCTATCTAATGATGAGTAAGGAATATCTAATAGTGATTTGGGTAGTTACCCGTGGGTAACTTGTGTAATTTTTTTTTTAACTCTTGGCATTTTCATGTGAATTTATCAGTGTATGTTACAAGGGGCATCAAAGCTAAAGGTTGCGGCACTGGCGCCTTTGGGATTTGTTAAGCGAAAATAAATTGAGGTATGCTACTAATGGACCTCAGTTAAAGTATGATTCTAGAAATCTACATATTGAATGATATATGAAGTAGTCTACTCTTGACATGAGATGTGCGATTCATGTTTATAACTATGTTAAAGAGTAATGAGTAATAAATGTTGTTACAAAATATTTTTCATAACATTGGAATCCTGTTGAGGATGAAAGACAATAAAACCTTTGTTGTATTTGTGAACAGCCTGACTACTCACAAGTGAAGGTGAGAGTTGACTATTAACATTTGGGTGTATGACATATTATTCATACATTTAATGAACATAACTAAAGTTACCATGCACTACTTGGAAAAGATGAATGTGTATAGTGATGGTGTGTGAAACTAATGCATGAATGGAAAAGATGGGGGAAGTCCTTAAAGAGGATGAGAGTATTTTAAAATGAAATTGAATGAACCCTTTCAGATGTTAAAAATACATAATGGGTCAAGTAGTGAGACTTTACTATAATGAATAGTTGTTGAATGACTAGTTTTTGAATGAGTCGTATCATGGAGGCATTAAGATTATTAGTGGCATTGATTAGTTAATTTGTGTATGACTAACTAATAAAACCTATAAGCATGAATTGGTTTTGATTAAAGATTATTGCAAGTTGTGAAAAAGTAGTTACTTCATGTGTCAGACTATTGGTAACAGTGCACTATTGGAATTGGAAATGTTGGACTGTTACCCCAATCATTATTGACACATACGCATTAACGAATAATTATATATACTAGTATGCATGAAGCTAAAATAAATTTGAAAGTGAATATTTTTTGTTTTTTTTAATAATGCATATTCATGATTAGTGCGGTTGACGAGATTGAGATTAAGCATGGTTAGCTTAATGGCAACTGAAAGCCTATGAAAGTAAAACATCACAAACATTGCAATGTGAATTGCAATGGTAATTGATAAAGTATCATTTTATAATGTGCATGATTGTGTTATTCGAGAAATAATAATGTATAACACATGGTATCATGTAATAATGTGCATGAGTGTGTTATTTGGGAAATAATAATGTATAACACATGTATGTTATTCTTGTTCCCTATTAATCTAGATATCATTGGACCCATGTGGAAGGCCAAGTATGATGTATGATGTACATAAAGTTTCTTTTTCTTTATATATAATGTGCATATAGTTCATTATGTAATTTACTATGGGAAACAATGCTAAAAGAGAAATTTAACATGCCAGAAATTTGTTAGCAATTGTGAAAGGCTAGAAGGCCTTAAGTTGACGGTGATTATCGGCTCGGAGGGGTTGATGGCACTTACCTACCCGGATTTCCTCTTCCTAGAGATATATGATCTTAGTAGAGAAAAGAGTTGGCCAAGATCACTACAAGGAAAAGACCCTCTAGCGGATGTTTTTGAGGAACCCCACAGAAAAATACCCCAGGCGTTCGTTTCTAGTGGAAGATCATAGAGGAGGTTAGCGGGCGGAGGTTTTTGAGAATGTATTTATTCTAGTGCTCTTATCAACCTAAAATTCACTGGTGCGTTCAATATGACAGAGCACTGGTGCATTACAAAAATTAGCACACTGGACACCGTGCGCTCTGTACACACACACCTAGTGCATTTTATTTTTGTAGAGCACCGGTGCTTTACATGTTGACCACATAGATACCACCTAGTGTGGAATAAATGAAACGCACCAGGGCTCCCAAAAAACGTGTGCACCAGTGGATGGTTAAATAAAAAAAATTACAGCAAAAAAAGCGCATAAAACATTGGCACACCGGAAACATTGCACTTCGTACACACCCTCCCGGTGCTTTTAATTCAGAAACCGCGCCAATACATGTCATATCGTCAGCCTAGGTGCCTCATAAAAAGCATGCAGAACATAAAAGTCCCAATTCTGAATGACTGAAATGCATCGAGATCCCCGTAAGTGCCGCGCACCAGAAAAGGGTTTAAAACAAAAAAAATTACGGTCAAAAAACCTGTAGAAATCATTGGTTCACTAGGCACCATTACCAATGCATTAGGTTATTGTACAGCCCCGGTGCATCACATCCCCACACCCTGGTGCGTCATAAAAGTGAGCGGAACATAAAATTCCCAGGGCGGGATGATGGAAACGCACTGAGGTCCCCATAAATGCCATGCACCAGAATAGGGTTAAATAAAAAAAAAATTACGGCCCAAAAACTGCAGAAATCATTGGTTCACCGAACACTATTACCGGTGCATCATGACACTGTAGAGAAACGGTGATTTAAAACTACGCTGCCCCGGTGCCTCCTAAAAGCGCACAAAAACAGAAAGAGCCCGGTGCGGCACACAGACAATGCACCGGTACTCCAGCAAAAATCCTGCGCACTGGAATAGGGTTAAATAAAAAAAATTAGGGCCAAAAAACTGCAGAAATCATTGGTTCACCGGAAACTGTTACTGGTGCGTCATATTACTATAGAGCACCGGTGCTTTAAAAATACACCACCTCGGTGCCTCCTAAAAGTGCGCGAAAACAAAAAGAGCCTGGCACGGCATACAGGAAATGCACCGGTACTCCAGTAAAAACCCCGCACACCAGAATAGGGTTAAATAAAAAAATTTACGGCCAAAAAACTGCAGAAATCATTGGTTCATCGAACACTGTTACCGGTGCATGATGTTATTGTAGAGCACCAGTGCGATAACATTTTTCTGCCTCGGTGCCTCCTAAAAGCGCGCAAAAATAGAAAGAGCCCGACGCGACATATTGGAAATGCACCAGTACTGCAGTAAAAAGCCCATGCACCGGAATAGGGTTAAATAAAAAAAATACGGCCCAAAAACTACAAAAATAATCGGTTCATGGGACACCGTTACCAATGTGTAGCGTTACTGTAGCGCACCAGCACGTTATAGTTACACTGCCCCGGTGCCTCCTAAAATCACGCAAAAATAGAAAGAGCCCAGTGCAGCATTCAAACAATGCACCGGTACTCCAGTAAAAACCCCACGCACCTGAACAAGGTTAAATAAAAAAAATTTACGGCCAAAAAAGCGCATTTTTGACTTTTGTCAGTGCTACAGAGCTCTCAAGCACCAGTGCAAGTTATCCATTCTTGAGCCGCACTGACATCCATGATCCCATTGCACTTATTACACGCACTGCTGTTCTACATTGCCACCAATCTCCAGCTTGAATTTTATAAAACAGTGGAAAATTTTTCTTTTTTAAATTGTACAACCAATATGCCTCCTCGATGGGTAAATGTACAGGTATTTTTCTTGTTTTTCCATAATTAAACATTTTAGCAAATTAGAATTTGTAAAAACCTTAAAATTAACCATTAAAAAAAAAAATTTGTTGCGCGGTGCGCTCGAGCTGTTCAGCTCGCACCGATTTGCGATGCTGCCTGTAAATTTACAGGCCACACCGCACCTAGTGCTGAAGGAGTTCGCACTGGTTTCAGGCCAGTACCACGAGGTGCACGATGTTATTTTAAATTTTTTTAAAAGTGCAGTGCGGTCATTTACTATGCCGCACTGTTGACAATGTTGAATCGCAGCCACCTGGTGCATTGACCAAATTATCCACCCCCGGGCACGTAATTTTTTCGGTGCACCAGAACCGCAAATCGACATTGTCAACGGCTCGGCTCGAGTTGGTAAACTGGTGCTAAGTGTATCCACATCGGTTCGGGGGCAGATTCTAAAGGCACACCGTGTAAGTGTAAATTTTACAACAAAGAGCAGTCCGCTTGGATACTTGGCTGCACCGTACGACTATGTACGGTGGCAGGAGGGCGGTGTGCTGACTTAGCTATAAGCCCCAGGGCGTATAGTGAAGTCAGTGCACCAGCCTCCTGACACCGCACTTAGTGAATGGTGCGCTAAAAATATTCTCTAGAGCACCGCTCCTCATGCTTTTTATATCATTATGTGCACCCTCATTGGTGCGTCTCTGTGGAGGGACACACCGTTACCAGTGCGTGCCTATGTTTTTGGTGCACTGTCTCTTTTCTTTATTTATTTTTCAAAAAATATTTATATACATATATTTGTAAATACATGTTGTTGGGAAAAATACTGAGAGGGGGGGGGGGGTGAATCAGTATTTACTGCATAATCAAATCTTTTTACTTTTTCATTCCTTAAAACCCATACGCTACTTTCCTTCGGTCAACTAGCGTATATACGCGGATCCCTTTTATGAAACTAGCGTATACACAGAGATTTAGATCTGTCATTAAATCTTCACTTATATTATTCCATCGTTCATTCATCAGATGTTCAATAAACAGTAAACATGTGCAGTAAGAACAGAATAAACCATCACACAAAGCATCACACATGAACACCAGGATTTTTAGGTGGAAACCCAAGTCGGGAGAAAACCACCGCTGCAGTTGCTCAGCCTTCAATATTTTATTATAGAGAAAACATCTTAAAACATATGTGCTGGCGCAGACTTGACCAGCACGCAGGCACCCACCTGCGCTCGTTTACCAGCCTCTCCTAGAAGGGAGCTCCAACCCCCTGACTCGTTTACCAGCCTCTCCTGGAAGGGAGCTACGACCCCCCGATATCGTTTACCAGCCTCTCCTAGAAGGGAGCTACAACCCCCTGACTGAAGGCTACAACCTTCAGCACCACCTTGGACCACGTTTCATCATTTTTCACACTGGATCCTACCACTTCAATAGAACACCACTTGCAGGCCACATTTCATCATATTTTCAGATTGGACCCTTTCCATAATTTTAAGCACAAACATACATCACCAACAGATACTTATCAACACAGATCAGATAGCAGAAACACAGCAGAACAGATTAGATATTTCATACCCTTTGCTTCAGCAAACCCTAGTTTGCATACGCGCTTTTACTTCACTGATGTCGCGTATATACGCGCTTCCATCCACACAAACCAGCGTATACATCTGTATGTATTTCATTGCGCATACGCGCTTTCTCTTCAGAGAAGCTGCGTATATACGCGCTTCCTCTGCGGCGAAGTAGCGAATGGATCTTCAATCATTATAGAGCAGCATACTTCCTCAGATCAGATATTCAGTTCAGATTTACCCTTTCACTTCAGACAGATGTTCGCCTAGATGTTCGCCTCATCACAGATCTAAGCCTTCCATAATCAGATCTAGTAAATACAAATGCATTTCAGATCTAGATCCCCTTCTTCATCATTGGTGCATTATACATTCAAATTTATCTTCAAGTGTAACCCTTTCCATTCAGATCTACTTCAAAGAGAAGTATTCATTCAAGCTCAGACATCTTGCACCCACACTTCTAATTTGCACAATGAATTTCTTCTCCTTATATAGGTTTATCCTTTTTTCAATACCACGGGTCAAAGAAATACCATGAGCCTTCAATACCACGGGCCAAAGCAATACCATGAGCCTTCAATACCACGAGCCAAATCAATACCATGAGTCTTCAATACCACGGGCCCCTGTTTTTGCACTTTTTGAGCGCTTTTTCACATACGCGACTTATCACGTTCTTTCCCGCGTGCATACGCGACTTCCCCTAGACATATCCACGTATTCATAGAGACATACTTTTTCATCAAGATTGAGCACATGCTGACTTCTTTTCTTCACTGCCTTCTGTACACACTGTAGATACATCATAGTTAGCTTATCAAGAACATATTCTAGCAAGCACAACTTCACCAAGTAAGTTGTCATCATCTTCATTAAGAGGGTTGCCTTTCAAGGAAAACACTTAGCATCATATTGTCAACAAACATCATATCACATCAGATTTACATCATTTACCAAGTCCATCAAGTCAAGAATAACTTCATCAGGTGGATTGCCATCAAGGACAACATATGTCAACAGTCGCATGTCTTTATCTTCATTCAGTGGGTTGCCATCAAGGACAACACTCTGCATCATATTTCCAACAATCTCCCCCTTTGGACTTGATGGCAACCATGATGGTGTTTGGTTACCACAACAGATAAGTACATTGACACCATGTCACTCTCCTAATTCTTTGACACCATTATCTGCATTCAAACACCATGTCATTCTCCCCCTTTGACATCAAGGGCAAAGGGCGGATCAAAAACCAACATACTCTCCCCCTTTGACATCAAGGGCAACGGGCGGATCAAAACCAACACACTCACCCCGTTTTCTCCTCATGTAGAAGAAGCGTTCTGCAGATCTGATGTATACTGAAGTGACCAAGCTCCCCCTGAGTTCATGCTGAATCTTCAAACATATTTTTCAATGAAGTACATGACTCTATGAACTTCCTATCACCAAAAGACTCAAAATTACATCAAATATCCAACCAAGTGGATTTACATATAAGACTCAAGTACCCAACCAAGTGGGTTTACATATTTCAATTCAGCTACCCAACCAGGTGGGTTTACAAAATTTGACTCAGCTACCCAACCAAGTGGGTTTACAAATTAGACAAGTCCTTACATGACTGAATATTACAATGACCTTTTCATCAAGATACAAATATGACTTTTCATAACCAACACCAGAAGGTCCTCAAGAAAGAGAACATATTTCAGAACCATCATAATGCTAACAAAGCATTATACTCAGCAATGCTAATGCTCCCCCTGAATCTGTGCAACCAAGCAATCTTTCCAAGTGACTAAGGCTCCCCCTTAGTTTGTGCATCCTGAAAATTTCCACCAACAAATCATCAAGGCATCTTCATCAAAACATTAGAAACAGAATTATGAGAACTGGAACACCACCAGAGATACCAAACAGCACTGCAGCTGTGCTGAAGAGTGCTGACTCCAAGCAAAAATTGTCAGCAATCAGACATACGCAGTTTTCTGTGCATGAACTCGCGTACATACGCGACTTTGTTTCAGGAAACCCGCGTATCCCAAGCCATCTTATAAAATTTATGCAGATTTGTTCTTTTGACTGGTAGAGAACACTCCCAGCTTCTGTCTTAGATACTCAAACGCTTCCCTGGGCAGGGGTTTGGTAAAGATATCGGCAACTTGTTCTTTGGAGGGAACATACTCCAACTTCACTTTTTGCTCAAGCACTTGTTCACGTAGGAAATGATATTTGATGGGAATGTGCTTGGTCTTTGAATGCATAACAAGATTCTTTGAGATACTGATGGCACTTGTATTATCACACATAATGGAGATAGGAGTTTCACATTTGATTTGAAAATCTTGCAATGTTTGCATCATCCATAGGAGTTGAGTGCAACAAGATGCGGCAGCTACATACTCTGCTTCAGCTGTTGATAAGGCAATAGAATTTTGCTTCTTGCTGAACCAAGATACTAACCGGGGCCCCATGTAAAATGCACCACCACTAGTGCTTTTCCGATCATCAACACTTCCATCCCAATCTGCATCAGTGTAAGCATGAAGAGTAAGATCAGCATTCTTTGGATACCATAGACCAAGGTCTTGAGTTCCTTGAAGATATTTGAAAATTCTTTTAACAGCCTGAAGGTGAGACTCTTTTGGATTAGCTTGGAATCGTCCAACAATCCCAACAGCATGCATAATGTCTGGTCTAGTCCCAGTGAGATAAAGTAAACTTCCTATCATCGATCTGTACTCTGGTTGATTCACTGTGGGAGAATCATCATTAGAACTGAGACTGCATCCGGTTATCATTGGTGTACTTACATGTTTGCATTCTTCCATGCCATATTTCTTTAGAATTTGCTTAAGATATTTTGCTTGAGATAGGAAAATACCATCTGCAGATTGATGCACTTGCAAGCCAAGAAAGAATGTTAGTTCCCCAAGTAAAGACATTTCAAATTATTGCTGCATGACAGAAGCAAATTTTTGACTCATAGATTCTTCGTTACTCCCAAAAATGATATCATCAACATATACAACTACAATCAATAGTTTATCATTTTCAACTTTTGTGTATAGTTGCTATCAGCAGATCCTTTTGTGAAGCCTTGTTGATGAAGATATTTGTCAAGGCGATAATACCAAGCCCTTGGAGCTTGTTTGAGTTCATACAGAGCCTTTTTAAGTCTACAAACAAGATTTTCATCATTCCCCAAAATGAATCCTTCCGGTTGTTCTATATATACTTCTTCTTCTAGATCACCATTAAGAAAAGCAGATTTAACATCCATTTGATAAACTTTGATTCGTTGATAGCTTGAGAAAGAAAGAAACATTCTTATGGCTTCAAGTCGAGCTACAGGAGCAAACGTTTCTTCAAAGTCTATACCTTCTTGTTGAGTATACCCCTTGCAAACTAGTCTAGCTTTGTTCCTTACAACATCCCCATTCTCATTTAACTTGTTCTTGAAGATCCATTTAGTTCCAATGACATTTTTATCATGTGGTCTTGGTACCGAATCCCAAGTGTCATTCTTTTCAATTTGCTCAAGCTCTTCATCCATGGCATTATTCCAACATTCATATTTGCTAGCTTCATTGACATTGTGTGGTTCAATTGTGGATAGAAGTGCCAAATTACTAGAAGATCCCGCAAGAGTTCTCCTTGTTCGTACACCTGATTCCTTGTCTCCCAAAATTTGAGATTCAGGATGATTCTTTTGAACATATCTGGATGGAGCTTTTTCAGATAGATCATTTTCAGGTTCTTCATTGGATTCACTGCCTATATCATTTCCATCTAATGTAGAAGGCCATATGTCGCCATCATCTTCTTTTGTTGTTTGTTTTTCTTCTTTAGGAGCTGCAGGAGACTCATCAATAACAACATCAATACATTCAACAACCTTTTGAAGCCTCTTATTGTAACATGTGAATGCTTTGCTTGAAGATGAGTAACCAAGAAGTATCCCTTCATCTGATCTAGGTTCAAACTTGCCAAGCTTCTCATCATTATTTTTTATAAAGCAACTACTTCCAAAAACTTTAAAATGCTTCACAGTGGGAGAATTACCATACCAGAGTTCATATGGAGTTTTGTCACTATTTACCCGAACATGCGCCTTGTTGAGAATGTTAACTACTGCACGTGTTGCTTCACTCCAGAACATGTCAGGAACATTAGAGTCAGCAAGCATAGCTCTAGCCATTTGAACAATTGTTCTATTCATTCTTTCCGCTACACCATTTTGTTGTGGAGTGCCTGCTATAGAGAACTGTCTTTTAATCCCATGTTGTTCACAAAATTCAAAGAATTCATTTGATGAATATTCTCCTCCTCGATCAGATCTAAGACACTTGATTTTTAAATCCAATTCATTTTCTACTGATGCTTTGAAATTCTGAAATTTTCCAAAAGCTTCATCTTTGTGTTTAATAAACGCGATATGACACATTCTGGAGTAATCATCAATAAATAGGATATAGTATTCTTCCCCACGTAATGACTTTTTCCTCATAGGTCCACAGATGTCAGTATGAATGAGTTCAAGAGGCTTACTTGATGAACCTTCTTTGGCATTAAATCGGACTCTGGTCTGCTTACCAAATTGACAAGATTTGCATATGGTACTTTCTGGAAGATCGATCTTGGGAAGATCACGAACAGCTTGAAGTTTGCTTGCTTTCTTGATTTGAGAGAAACTCAGATGTCCCAGTCTTCGATGCCATAGCCAATTTTCTGAAGATTTGCTTAAGTAACATTGTTCTATGCCGTTGAGTACATACAGGTTGCTTGGATTTCTTTTTCCTTTTATAATGATTTTACCCGTATCAAGATCACGAACCACACATTCTTTGGAACTGAAGACCACTTCTGCTCCTTGATCACACATTTGACTAACACTCAATAGGTTATGCCTTAATCCATCCACATACATGACATCTTTAGCCTTCACCTTTTCTTTTAGAAATACTGACCCTTTTCCTTTAATTACAGCAGGAGTATCATTTCCAAATGTAACTTTCTTTTCCTTTTCCAGAGCATTATAAGTATGAAGTTTGCTTTTGTCACCTGTCATGTGTCTTGAGCACCCACTATCAATGTACCATTGATTTTCTTCACCTTCTACAAATAGCGCTATCCCACAATTTTCAACTGGTATCTCTTTCTCTTTCCATACTTTAGAGCTTGAGGGAACATGTTCTTTTGGCTGGACCTTGCTCCTGCAATCAGATTCTTCATGACCAAAGTTATTACAATAAGAACATTCAACTTCATTTTGAAGAGGCGAAAAGTTGTTGTAGGTGTTCTTCTTTGGTTCGATATTCATCCTTTTATTTCTTGCTTCTCTTGTCATAATGGTTTTATATGCAACACATTGAACAACTTTATGACCAAAATTGTGACATGAGAAACATTGTCCATTGAAGTAGAAATTTCTGTGATCACGAAATCTTCTATTTGAATTTACCTGTTGGTTGTAGCTTCTTTGAGTGATCTCCTTGTTAGTGTTTCTTGAATTGAGATGATCATGCTTTACCTGTAAGGATCCTTTGTTCCCCTGCTGAGTGGCTGAATGTAGAGAACCATTTGTGGCTGCTTTTAGGAAATTTGGTGCTGATGTCTGGGAAGATTCCCCAGTATATCCAAGACCTGTTTTTATAAGAGGAGACCGTTGTACCTTGATAATCTCATCCAAGGTTTCTGAACCTTTAGCAAATCTAAGATTGAGAGATTTCACTTTCTCATTATCTTTCCTTAGACTCACTACTTCACACTCCAAATCCTCAACGCGTTTTCTTTCTGCTTCAAGCTGATTTTTAAGAGTCTCTATGATTATGTTCTTTTCTTCGTGGCTTACCTTCAGTTGAGTGATTTCTTCAAGAGGATTATTTTCTTCTAGAGAATCCACAAAAATACCCTTTTCTTCTCTAAATTCTTGTTCACATCCTTTCAAGAATGCCCATAGTTTTGCACCAAAATTTAGCAGATATGCTTTTGTTGGTACCTTCCAGAATATCAGATTGCTTTCATTGAATAGCGGTGGCTTTATAGACATTACTCCTTCTTGACTTCCCATTGCGACGGATCTCCTTTAAGCGATCAAGCTTCTGCACAAGGACCTGCTCTGATACCAATTGTTGGGAAAAATACTGAGAGGGGGGGGGGTGAATCAGTATTTACTGCATAATCAAATCTTTTACTTTTTCATTCCTTAAAACCCATACGCTACTTTCCTTCAGTAAACTAGCGTATATACGCGGATCCCCTTTATGAAACTAGCGTATACACAGAGATCTAGATCTGTCATTAAATCTTCACTTACATTATTCCATCATTCATTCATCAGATGTTCAATAAATAGTAAACATGTGCAGTAAGAACAGAATAAACCATCACACAAAGCATCACACATGAACACCAGGATTTTTAGGTGGAAACCCAAATCGGGAGAAAACCACCGCTGCAGTTGCTCAGCCTTCAATATTTTATTATAGAGAAAACATCTTACAACATATGTTCTGGCGCAGACTTGACCAGCACGCAGGCACCCACCTGCGCTCGTTTACCAGCCTCTCCTGGAAGGGAGCTCCAACCCCCTGACTCGTTTACCAGCCTCTCCTCGAAGGGAGCTACGACCCCCCGATCTCGTTTACCAGCCTCACCTGGAAGGGAGCTACAACCCCCTGACTGAAGGCTACAACCCTCAGCACCACCTTGGACCACGTTTCATCAATTTTCACACTGGATCCAACCACTTCAATAGAACAACACTTGCAGGCCACATTTCATCATATTTTCAAACTGGACCCTTTCCATACTTTTAAGCACAAACATACATCACCAACAGATACTTATCAACACAGATCAGATAGCAGAAACACAGCAGAACAGATCAGATATTTCA
The DNA here is from genome assembly GCA_034641835.2 of Pinus albicaulis. NCBI lineage: Eukaryota > Viridiplantae > Streptophyta > Pinopsida > Pinales > Pinaceae > Pinus > Pinus albicaulis. The sequence goes on along the minus strand of CM076579.1, from coordinate 325,876,020 downwards.
TACCCTTTGCTTCAGCAAACCCTAGTTTGCATATGCGCTTTTACTTCAATGATGTCGCGTATATACGCACTTCCATCCACACAAACCAGCGTATACATCTGTATGTATTTCATTGCGCATATGCGCTTTCTCTTCAGAGAAGCCGCGTATATACGTGCTTCCTCTGCGGCGAAGTAGCGTATGGATCTTCAATCATTATAGAGCAGCATACTTCTTTAGATCAGATATTTAGTTCAGATTTACCCTTTTACTTCAGACAGATGTTCGCCTAGATGTTCGCCTCATCACAGATCTAAGCCTTCCATAATCAGATCTAGCAAATACAAATGCATTTCAGATCTAGATCCCCTTCTTCATCATTGGTGCATCATACATTCAGATTTATCTTCAAGTGTAACCCTTTCCATTCAGATCTACTTCAAAGAGAAGTATTCATTCAAGCTCAGACACCTTGCACCCACACTCATGATTTGCACAATGAATTTCTTCTCCTTATATAGGTTTATTCTTTTTCAATACCACGGGTCAAAGCAATACCATGAACCTTCAATACCACGGGCCAAAGCAATACCATGAGCCTTTAATACCACGAGCCAAATCAATACCATGAGTCTTCAATACCACGGGCCAAATCAATACCATGAGTCTTCAATACCACGGGCCCCTGTTTTTGCATCTTTTGAGCGCTTTTTCACATACGCGACTTATCACGTTCTTTCCCGCGTGCATATGCGACTTCCCCTAGACATATCCGCGTATTCATAGAGACATACTTTTTCATCAAGATTGAGCATATGCTAACTTCTTTTCTTCACTGCCTTCTGTACACACTGTAGATACATCATATTTAGCTTATCAAGAACATATTCTAGCGAGCACAACTTCATCAAGTAAGTTGCCATCTTCTTCATCAAGTGAGTTTCCATTCAATGACAACACTTAGCATCATATTGCTAACTAACATCATATCACATCAGATTTACATCGTTTACCAAGTCCATCAAGTCAAGAATAACTTCATCAGGAGGATTCCCATCAAGGACAACACATGTCAACAGTCACATGTCTTTATCTTCATTCAGTGGGTTGCCATCAAGGACAACACTCTGCATCATATTTCCAACACATGTGTCATTTAATTAAAAAATTGTGTTTAATATGTCAATCATTCAGAGACATGAAAGAAGAGAAGAGGAGAAACAACAAAAACAACAAGCAGAACAATATAACATGGTTTGCCTATGGGAGGCAAGAGAGAGGGAGAGAGATGCATACCCTCGCCCTATTACAGTAGCGACGTAGGGGCTCCTAAGGCAGGTAGGCCTCCTCAAGTTCTATGAGCAGGCTACTTCCCGAAAGTCCCATAGTGGTTTTTTGAGACATCTTATCTGAAGGTGGAATGCCCAACAACAAGATTTCCAAGTTGATATCGACCAGTGGTACATTCCCATTGAGGAGGATGTATATTTTATTACAGGGCTTTCAAGGAGAGGGGTGGATTTTCCCTCGTTCCCTGAGGTTCCAGCTGGCTCTGTGGCAGGGAGTTGGTTAGTTTACTCCCAGAGATACATTAGAGCAGATATATTGTCTCCTTCAAATTTTCGGGTCTCTGGAGGATAGTTACATATTGGTGCGTTTGGTCGTGAGGAGGTCTAGTGTATCTCACTTATCATTTCAACCATTTCGTACAACACCAGTGACAGGCAACACATTATTTTGTAGCTTTTATATTATGTTTATTCTTTACTACAACAGCCACGACTTGTCAGGTGGTCTGCCATTTTTTTATGGCAGTTCTATATAGCATTAGATAGATGTCATGCTCATGCAGAAGGGAGGGTCAACTTCCCTTTTTCTTCAGAGTTTTTTTGTTTATTTTTTGAGAGGTTTCCAGAGACGATGCCTTCTTTTCTTCGACAGCCTCGTAGGATGATCACTGAGGCACGTATACATATGTGGGGGCAGATGATGCCCAAGAGGGAGGAGACTCTGTTTCCAGCGAGGATATCAGATGATGCACTGGGGTTGCTAGCTAATGTTTTTGAGAATCCCTTCATTATGGTCCCCTATCCTTATGCGGGGTTGGATTGGCAAGGGTGTGCCAACATCCTCTTCACAGATGATGAGTCGCCAGATGATAGAGGTAATAATATTGTTTTATTTAAATTTATTCTAAAATTTTCTTTAACTTGTTTTTATTAAATTGTGTAATGAAATTGTCTAATTATTGTTGTTTACTTATATATATCTTACAGACATTGGCTCTTATGATGGCGAGGAGATGCTGCCACCACCGCCTGATCTAGTTGTGGATCTTGATGAGGATGCAGAGGGCATGATGCCAGATATTGCCGAGGATCAGCAGGAGGCCGATGCGGATCAAAGACCTACTCCTGCTGGTGCGCCGGCCCGCGGTCAACGTATGAGTGATGCTAGACACATGATGGAGCTGGGCGACCAACTCATTGCACTGTTTGTTGAGGCAGGCATCCACCCCGCTAATTTCATAGATATAGAGGCCGATGATAGGCTCTTAAAAATGTGGAGAGGCTTGTTGCGTGACATGTACAACCTGATACAGCATGTCATAGGAATTACGACAGCTTTTATGTCCATGTATTTTATGTTCATTTTGCAATTGTACTTAATTTACATGTTGGTGATCATCATTATGTGTATGTTGTTAGGTCATGTTAGATATGTTCATTTAATGTGCAGCTTGCATATAGATGTATATGTGATAGCATGAGATGTATATTTGATGTTTGTGTTTTACTGATGATGTTAATATATAATGTTAATTGTGTTTTGTTAGATGATCATGGTCATGATGATGCAGTTAGAGATTTTGAATGTGTTTTTTAGTCAAATATGATGTTTGTACGATGCTTATCATGAACGTGATGTTTATTAATTAATTTATAAATACCAAATGATCATGATATTGTAAATTTGTAATATTTGTATTTCTAATTGTATTTAAAATTCTTAAATTGTAATTGTAATGATATATATGTAAATTTATAAAATTGTAATTGTAATTCTAATAATTCTAATTCTAATTCTAATTCTAATTGTAATTGTATGTAAAATATTTGTAAAATTTTAATTGTATTAATGTGAAATGAATTTATTAAAATTTCTAAATTTCTAAATTTGTAAATTTTAAATAATTGAAAATAATAAATATAGAATAATATGATTTATTGTAACATAAGGAAATTTAGAAAATAATGCAAATAAATTTAGGTACTTAATTAGAATTATCATTATTTTATTATGATATTAGATACAAAAAAAGAATTAATTTATACAGTACACCATTGTTTTTGAGATCAAGTACATAATACCAAATTATCAAGTGAATTATTGATTTTAACATTAACACAATTCAAATTACCAATTAATTCAAAATACATATTACATTAATATTTTGAAAAACTCATCTTAAAAAGTATAAATATTGATGAAATAACACATATTGTACCATATCACTCTCGGTTCTCATGATCACCCTCATTATCTTCTAGCTCGCATGGCATGATAACACTTTTGTTCTCAAAATATATTTTGATCTAGGGTCATGTGTCAATACGAACCACCAATCCCTATCCAACACATCTGGGTAGAAAAACACCTAGTTGGAGTGTTTAGGGAAAACATAGGGCTCCTTAGCTTCGTCCCACATCTTTCTAGAGTTGATACATATCAGCCTACTATCACGATATTCCTTTACATTATTCTGATCAAAGGTGTCCCACCACTTTCACCTAAAAATAACACATTGGAAAGAAGAAAAACCCACTTCAATGATATCTTGCAACTTTCTGACATAACTTAACGTCCCTCTTGCTAGTTGTTGATCATGGTGGCTAGATCGACTAGATTGATAGAACTCGACTTCAACTCCACAGTCTTGTGTGATGTTTCCATCATCGACATTTTCTGTGTGAAAATGGTGTCCATATGCCCACATAGATGGGAACAAATGCACCTATTATAAAAAAGTTTAAAAAATCATATGAGTGTCATGTGTATTATAAATAATAATCCAACAGTTAAAATATGAAATGTAGATGTCTTAATATAAGTTTCAAATTTACATATAAATTATTACCGAGTTGTTGCACCCAATCCCTACATTTAGCGCATCCTTTTCAACATGCGGGTAATGACTAGTAGCACCGTATTTCTCTCTGACTTTGTTAGCAACCCAACTGTTGGGGCATATTTTTGGCATATTTTCTTTTAAATGATCTGGATAAGGCACACTTCTACCATTCAACCATCTGAATTCTTTCCTGTCACTATCCCATTTTTTTTTTTTTGTTCATACAATGCGACCCACGGTTGTGTTGCTTCAGAACTGTAAAGAATGAATTTATTGATTGCTTCAATTTCTGCATTCGTTGATAAAATCAAACCAACATTATATAGTACTTAGAGATCAAAATATACATTATATCGAAGTTCAACATGAATATAATTAATTAATTTTCGTAAATTTGAAAAATTATAAGTAGCTTACTCTTTATCGAGCGTTTTTTTCCACTTGTTTGGACCAACTCTCCTTCTCTTTTGTCTTCTTCCAATTCATCGCTCCAAATCACTACACCTGGCATGTTGTCAATCTACTTGATGTACTCACTGGCATAGTAGAAAGACTCATACGATATGTACCCCTCTGAAATAGACCCCTCGGGTTTTGCCATTTTTCTAACAAAACCTTTCAATTTCTTCATGTACCTCTCTAAGAAGAACATCTAACAACAAGAAACAATCCCAACTAATTCAACCTCATCTACCAGGTGGATTAGAAGATGAACCTATAAGTCCATGAAACTCGTCGGCAGTTCCTTCTCAAACATATAAACAATCTCAACTATCTCTTGACACCACCGTGGAATGCTAGCCACATGAATCTCCTTTGACATGATCCAACGTACAAATGAAGATAATTTAGATATGGCACGTCCTAGGTCTTGAGGGAATTCATGTTTCACACACCCATGCACAAACAAAGGATAATGACACTACAAAGTTATAAAAATGTGCAATAATATACAAAATTAGTTATGTTTTATGATCACCGCATGGGATAAAATTTATTAATATAACAAATAATAAAATCATGCTTTTGAAATTATACATACTCTTAGAAGATTCAAATGTTCATGCGATTTCAACCCCGAAAAATGGTCATCCACAGTGAAGCAGCGGCGTAGTGAAGACCCATATGAAGTTGACACCTTCACATCCATTATAACTTCCTTTGCCAAAGATATATCATCTTTTTTTTAAATCCATGGGACATCACCTTCTTTGAAAAACCATGAATTAGAGCGACCAACATCTACCTCTGATCCCGTACTTTCTAATCGTCTTGGCCAATATTTATTTTTAGTTTTTGAAATAATAAGATCTTTCCTAACTGCCAATGTGTCACTTTGTTTCGATGACATGTGCCTCCATAAAGAAGATGAAACATTTTTAAATATATGCATGAGATCTAATAAGTGGGAAATCTTAAGATGCTCCCAATATGGGAGGTCAAAAAAGATAGATTCCCTTTTCATCCCAATGGGCAATTTCTCAACATAGGTGTTGAAGCAATCTCGATCATCAAACATAGGCTCCCCATTTGAATCCAACATTTCTGTGAACTCCTTCTCCTTCTCTCTCTCATATGCTCTAAGCCATTTAGCTAGTGTCATTATTGGAGGCCTTTGGGTTCTTTCTCTTTTACCATTGAATGCGGATGTTGCTCTTCTGTAAGGGTGTTTTTCTGGTAGGAATATTCTGGAGCAATCATACACTGGCTTTCGTAGGTCCTTGGACCATCTAGCTTTCAAATAAGGTCCACAACATTTACATCCAAAATACCCTTTTTTTACAAGACCTGCGATATTATAGTTGTATACATTAATTAATATGCATGGCATGTTAAATAATATCATGAATATCAGAAAAAATAATATTACAACGAATTAAATAACTAATATGTGAAATAATATTGTTACTTTATATATAAACAAATCAATAAATTAAACATGTAATTTACTAGAGCAAACTCCTAAGCCTGGATAATCATGTGTCATGTAAGAAAATATGCCATACAATGTAAACCTCCTCTCTACTGCGATGGGTATTGATACATCGTATACATTTATCCCATCCCATAATTCCTTCAATTTATCTACCAGTGGTTGTAAGTAGACATCCATATTCTTCACTTGTCTTCTACAAGGGATTATGAGAGCCAACATAAGATGTTCATTCTTCACGGAAAACCATGGGGGGATATTGTTATTGATCACTACTACATGCCAAACATAATAGTTGGTGTTCTGGAGGGGATATGGGTTAACGCCATCCATGGCTATTCTGAGTCGTAGACTTCGTACTTCATTCTTTAATTTTTCGGGCCATGTATCCTTTATATGCTTCATGGCTATTGAATCAGTTGGTATTCACATAAATCCCAACTCACTTCTATGTGAGGCATGCCATCCCTGCAACATAGCTAATTATTTGCAATGAAAGAGCCTTTGAATCCTTGGGATTATAGGCATGTGCCTCAATATCTTAAAAGGAGGACCAGTACGTGATTTACCCTTCTTTTTTTATTTATCATACCTGTCATGCCCACGTTTTGGACACATCTCTTTGTCTACATATTCTCCTCTATATAGAATACAATCATTTGGACATGCATGATATGATATCTACTCAACACCTAACATTTTCAACAATTTTTTTGCCTCCTCACAGCTACCGGGCAAGACATTATCACTCGGAAGAACCTTATCTTTGAATAACTTGTAGTTGGTGATCATGGAAAACTATATTAATAAATTTACATTAATGTCGATATAATTATTAGCGTTCATAAAATTTAACATTTGTAATGTTCATTGCAGTGTACTGATTATATTTCAAATTTATATATAAGGGAAGTACTTTATGGTAACTTACCTCAAAATTTTCAAGAAACATGCATTTTACAAGCCAAAATTTGCTTTCAAGTTTTATAGTAACATCGTTGTCCCCAATTGGGCAGACTTTGACTGACCGCTGGGTCCAAAGAGAGGGGTGGTGGAAGAAAATTTAAGGCTTTCGAAAAAGGTGTCAGCGATATGAGCATCATCCCCTAGCTGATCATCATTTTGGAATGCATCTAACAACATTGTCTCCATGGAAGTCCTATCCCTTAAGTAATCTTCCATACCAACTTCTGTTTGATTATCTCCATTGCTAGCTTGTGAAGAACTACTATTGTTGTAGTCATTCCTAATTGGTGAATCTGGACGTAGCGGGAATTGAATCGGTGGTTGATTCAACCATTCTTGGTATCGTTCCTCTCCGATTTTTTCTCTTAATTCAGTCTTCTCTCATTTTGACATTGTCATCGGGTGCAACGGAAGATGGTAGGTAGGTCGTTCATCATCACTAGAATCCTAATAATTAAAAAAAAAAATTGAACATGATTAGCACAAAATATTATGATATCAATTAGTAACCACGTTGACAATATTGCATGATTATAAATTGGTTTGACGTTGAAATAATTACATATTAATCAATATATATATACCAAACAATTATAATTATAATTACCATCATTGTCCTGGGATTGTGGCTAGAAGATGCAATATTGTTACAATTGGTAGGGTGAAGCAACTGTCCATTTTCATCTACCAAATGCGTCTTGCGGTATGCAGCTCCTGATAAGAACATTCAATGTTTTGGAGTACTTTGAATATAATTTTGTGCCTCTGAACTCGATGATGACTCTGCATGAACCTGCAAATTTGTATACATTATAAATTTAATTAAGTTGTGCATGATTGACTACATGGATAAAAAACATACATAAATTCAATTATATAGTGAAAAAATAAAATAAATTTGAAGTAAATATTACGTCTCCACATCGATAGGGAGAACTCCGCGATGGACTTTGAGAAATATTATGGAATGAGCTGGATTTTGAAGAATTTTCCATTTCATATAATATATGATATTTTCTCCCTGCATTTGAGCAAAACAACAATAAACTTTGGTGCACAAACCTAAATGTAATTCCGGTGCGTACTGTTCAGATAATGGCACCGACCAATTCTTTATTTTGTGCACCGGTGCGCTTTTGTAACAAGTAGCACCGGTACAGTTGAATTAAACGACGCATCGATAAACGAGTAACCGCAATAAAAAAAGTGCAACCCTATTTTCTTTAAGTGAAAAAAAATGGTAAATTGAAAATTGGGTAGAAAAATGTTTTTGAAAATCTAATTTCATAAAATATTTCTTTAAATACTAAACACTTTTCATTATTTCACTACTTTTGCAAAAAATTTCAACCAAAGATTTGCAGGATACATACCTGGAGAAAACAGAGCACAAGAGCACTATGGAGCAGGGAAATACGTTTGAACAAAATTATTCAGACAATCTGAATTCCAAACCTATGGTAATGCAAACCCCATACCATAGAATTTTAAACAACATGAGTAAATTTTATTGTTTTTTTGTACTTTTTTTCTGCAATTTTTTTCATGCAATGAAATAAGAAATCAAAGTCTATTGTTTTATTTTATTTTTTATCTAGTTTTTTATGAAGTAAAATACAAAATAAATTTTTTTTTTTTTTTTTACTTTTTGTTTCTGCAGTTTTTTACCTTTTCTGCAGTTTTTAGAAACAAAAATTAAAAAATAAATCAATTTTTAGAAACAAAACCCTAGATTCTTTTTGTTTCTGCCATTTTTCTCTCTCTTTCTTTTCAATTTAGATTTATAGGGTTTCTGTACTCATAATAAATCCAACCGATGGGACGACTTGCATATTCAGATCCCAATCTATGTTGGTCCTTGTGTCAATCTTTAAAAAAATACATATTTTTTTTTGCCGATGCGCCCTGCGTAACGTTGCGCACCGGTGTGCTTGGTTATACCAGTGCACTGTTGAAGTACAATGATAAAAAAATAAAAAAATAAAATATGTTTTTATCAGTGCGCCATTTGTAACATATGGCACAGGTGCACTATTACATTATGGAGCACCGCAAAACGTGTTGTTTTGGAAAAAAACCTTTTTACAAACATACCCTACATTATTTTTGTTTCTACCCTTTTTTCTCCCACTTGCTGTGATTTCAGAATTAGAGTTTTTCAATTTATATTTATAGGTTTTGTATTGCTAAATATAAGCCTAAGACATGCAACCAACAAGAGGATCTGCATAGTCAAATCTCAATCCATGCCGGCCCTTGCATCAATTTTTTAAAAGGACATTTTTTTTTGTCTGTGCCCCCTTTGTAACATAGCGCACTGGTGTGCTCAGTTATATAAGCACACCACACAAGTACAGTGATAAAAAATTAAAAAAACAAATTATTTTTTTATCAGTGCGTCATATGTAACATATGGCACCGGTGCACTATTACGTATGGCACACCGCACAACGTGTTGTTTTGAGAAAAAAACCATTTTACAAACATACCCTACATTATTTTTATTTCTACCGTGTCTTCTCCCGTTTGTTGTGATTTCAGAATTAGGGAATTTCAATTTATATTTATAGGGTTTATATTGCTAAATATAAACCTAATACATCCAACGAACAGGTTGACCTACATAGTTGGATCCTAATCCATGTCGGCCCTTGCGTAAATAAAAAAAAAATATTCGGTGCATCATTCCTGAAAGAGTGCACCGAGGCGCTCTGTTATCACAATGCACCGCGAAAGTACTGTCATAAAAATTAGAAAAATATGTAGCTGGTGCACTATTTCATTATGAGGCACTGCGAACGTTCAGTTTCGAAAAAAAAAAACTTTCAAAAAATACAAACCTTACTTTCTTTTTGTCTCTCCCCTTTCTTCTTCTTCTTTCTATGATTTAGAATTAGGACTTTTCAATTTAGATTTATAGGTTTTGTATTGCTAAATATAGACCTAACACATGCAACCGATGGGACGATTAGCATAGTCATATCCTAATCCATGTGGGCCTTGGAATGATTTAAGAAAAAAAAACAGATTTTTTACGGTATGCCCTATGTAAGGTAATGCACCGGTGCTATGTTATTTACAAGAGCACTGGATAGGTAATGTGAAAAAATAAGATTTTTTTAACGGTGTGCCATATGTAAAATATAGCACCGATTTATGCTAAAAAAACTAACGCTAGACAATTTTTATTATTTTTATGATGGTTAACCGGTGTGGTCATTGACATGTAACGCACCGGGGCTTCTTGTTGACATAGAGCACCATACGGTGTATTATACTATTTTTGCGGTTCATGGGAAAGACACACGCACCGACGTTGGTGCGTTCACCATGAATGGCGCACCAGTATTTTGAGATTCTTGTTTTTTTAATTGAGAAGTTGACAATTTATTTAAAATATATTATTGACTGATATAATATAGATTTGATATTGTTAAAGGAATGACTGACAAGAGATCAAGTAACAAAAATACTGATAACACATCAAGAAAAGCAAAAAAGGCAAGTTCTTTGTAAATTTTTTACAAAAAAATTATTTTTGAACTATATGTAAGTTTAAAAAATATGTATTGTTTTATGTGTATCATGCAGAGCCACAAAATGACGAAGTTTGAAAAAATTATTTCTGATCTAGGACCAGAAGAACGTATAAGCTTGATGGAAAAATTGCAAAAGGATGAATCAGGTGAATGAAAAAATACTATCGATCCAATATGAGTTTATTTTTTTAGTTTTCATTAATGATATAATTAAAATTATTAGATAACATGTGTAAAAAAGTCTATTAATTTACCTATGTTTAATTTTCTACAGGGACCAACAACTCAGAAAAGGAATGTTGTTCTAAGAAAAGAAAAACAATAGAATATGCAAATGAAAATGAATTGCTCCTTAGCTCATCTGGAGTGGTGTTGGAGGTTAACGAAAGGGGGGGGAAATTTTACAAATGTTTGAGAGATCTAGTGGAACGAATGTATAGACGTTATTTCCACTTACAATACAAAAACCAATCTAATGATTCCAAGAACTAGATTTTATGTAAACTATAGGAAGAGTTTCCAGAGAATTGGTCAACGAGACATGTGGGAATTTTAATAGCAAAAACGTACAACAACAAAAAAGGAATGAAAAAGTAATATTCCTTTAGATGTTTCTCTAGAATTATTTATAAATATCACTTTTGTTATACTTACTTTTCATATATCAATATAAAAATTAAATAGTTTATTGTCATGTTACATTTTCAGGAAGATTATTAAAATATCAAAAGATGAATGAGTTGATATCAAAAATATGCCAGTAGGAATGTCCAAAAAGGTGTACAAGGAGATGGTCAAAGAAATGGACAAAATTGCTTTGTGGGAGGAGCCATCTCAACAACAACGTGCTTCAAATGTAATATGTAATCATTGAATTTTTTGATCATTAGGTAAAATAAATAAACAATTTAGCATTAAATATTATTTTTCAAGTATTTTCTTGCAAAAAAAAAAGAAAATGGAACCCATTCAGCACATAAAACAGGACGACAAGGAAGAAAAATATTGATATCTAAGTTTATGAGTAATTGTTACTTCCTTATAACAACTTAACTAGATTCAATTTTTGTATTTTTAAGTTGTTTTACAAAAATCATCATTGAATGTCTCCAAACAAGTGCTAACATACAAAGAAGAACCATTAGAGGAATTGATTGAAATTGGTTTAAATATGGGTTGTGCATATATGTTGGCATATCAGAACTTAATTGTGGAATTTGTAAGCATCTATCGATCTTGTTTTACTTACCTCCATCTATAATTAATACAAAAAATAAATCTTTTATCTTAAATATATGATTTCCTATGGGGTATAAAACTTGCAGGAAACAAAGTATGGCACTGCGCAAATAGATCAAATCTTGAAAGATGGGATGTTACATGGTTTTGAAAGAATGTATATAGTTTATGAGTCAATTTTTGCATTGGTACGTCATTTATTTTTTAGATGTATATTATTTAATATTGAAATTTTCATTATTCTCACTAATGTATATACACTCATTACAGTTTATTTTTATGTTTGTAGATGGAAGAAGGTGAAGAAGAAGAAAACAATCAACGTCATGAACAAAACATTTTTGAAAATAACCCAAGTCATGGAAGTAACTCTAGGAGTGATAGCAATTCAAGCGAAGAATGATGATCACTATGTTTGGATATAAAAGCAAGGCATTGTACTATTTTTGGAAAAATTTCTGTGAAATCAGACATTTTCTTTAATGTAATGGACATAGTGTCCCAATTGAAAGATAAAGGGATACCAATAACTGTCCCATTTTGTATGACAAAGAATGTCTTATTCATATATATATATATATATATATATATATATATATATATAATGTTTTAATTTATTCTATTGCATTCTCTATTGTCGCTATTGCGTTCTCCATTGTCATTCTTAGATGCAGTGATAAAAATTTAATTCATATGCATATTGTTATAACATATATATGTGTCGAATTTTGATGAATAATGAATTTTAAAAAACCACAATAACTATGATATGATATAAAAAATTAATATAAATATCACATTCAAATCCATTAATAAAAATTTAATTAATATGAATATTGTTATAATATGTGTCAACTTTTGATGAATAATGAATTTAAAACAATCACAATAATTGCACTGCCACAGGTCGATGTTTCTAAAAAATACAAAATAAAAACCGATGCGCTCGTATTATTAAGTGCACCGGTGCATTTATACTACCTATCGAGACCACACAAATACCAAAACCAGTTAAAAATATCAATGCGTTTGTGCGGTACAGTGCTCCAGTGCGTTTTTGTATCTATACGCACTGGTGTCGTTTTACCGCATATGAGCACTGCACAAATACCAATACCAATTATAAATTGCAGTGCATCTATGTGATACTATGCACCGGGGCGTTTTTTCTGTCTATACGCACTGGTGCATTTGGATGACCAATAGGCACAGCACGAATATCGATACCAATTACAAATCTCGGTGCATTTATGTGATAGTATGCACCGAGGCGTTTGTAGAAATTTGCTTAATAATGATTAATTATCCACCGATACTATCCTAATCACATACAATTCGAATTTATATGCAACACATAATCTCTTCCACTCAGATCATCACACATGCGGAAATAAAACAAGCGGTATGCGATCAAAAGATCATCAAAACATCACACACATTACACAGTATGTATGGGGAAAGCTTATAGCTGAAAACCCCGCAGCTATTGTGTATATTATAATGGATAAAACATGTAACAAAGTCAGTACAATGCTCCTCACAAGTACTCAATACTATCTCATGAAGTTACACACAAACTAGCTTGGTTTTGAGCAAGTCACTGTTTCAAAACTCACCACTAATTGCCTTGCCTCTATTGTGAAATCTAGGCCTGTCTAAATAGAGATCCAAGGTTCAAATCTCCTTGGCTTGACAGCGCAATCATCATGGGAAATTCCTCCAAGTGTGGTGCAAATCTCATGCACAACTGATGTCGCCACTGATAGCTAACTCAACCCTTTCATCTACCTCTTTCACTGGTCTCCACTGAACTGTCCATGCACTGTAGTGAATTGATGTGTTCTTGAGTTGAATAATGAGTTACTAATTAATGAATTAAATAATATTTAATTCACTCCACTCATTACTAGTTGATTAGCTAGTTAAACTAATCTCAACTAGTTCAACTAAGTTAAAACGAACACAACTCCACTAGCTGTCTCATTAACTCCACCAAACTTCTGCCACTGAAGTCCTAACTGAAGTCAACCATGCATGAGCTCACCAAACCCTTAGGAATATCGTAATTCCTCTGTCAGATGCATGAGCCACTTCCAAGGCTCGAACTGAAGTGCTCCAAGAGAGTAAACTGAAGTTTATAGTCCAAATATTATTAAGGGTAAATAATATTTGACTTCCCTATTTTTTAGGATAGGCAGTCTAAATATAGACTTCGACCTATAGGTCAAAAAATAGAGGTCCATATATTTTTACCAACATGACCAATACTCCAAGAATAACATACTGCAACCCCTGGACCATGCTCCATATGTCTAAAAATGGACATAGTCTAAAAATAGACTTTGCGCCAGAATTTGCCTGCGGGCCCACTTAGTGAAGGCGACTTCATTTCACTAAGCTCCATCATCTTGCTGCATTCTCAACACTCCCTCTCAGCAAGATATGGATTATCTGCAATCCCTATCCTGCCTCTGTGGAATTCGAACTTGCTCCCGGTGAGCGCCTTCGTCAGGATGTCGGCATCCTGATCCTCCGTGGGAACATATGAAAGCATCATGATTCTCCGCTGAACACAATCTCTGATATGATGATACCAATCCATGAAGCCATGCTGCCTCAACTGATCCTCCTGTCTGTACCATGAACCATATCCCGATGTGCCTCTAATATAACGCAATACATGCTTGCCTGCCTTCCAAAAGAGCTTGGTAGGCTTAACCATAGCTTGCGAAAGCTGGTTAACTGCATAGCATATATCGGGTCGTGTATTGACCAGATACATAAGCGACCCCACCAACTGTCGATAGACAGTGGCATCCACTACTTCCGCTGAAGTAGCATCCTCCTTCCTCCAACCACCAGGAAGAGGAGTGTCAACAGGCTTGCAGCCTTGCATGTTGAACCTCTCTATAATCTCCCGGGCATACTTGCCCTGAGAAACAAACAGTCCTCCGCTGCGCTGCCAAATCTCCAATCCTAGGAAATAATGAAGGATGCCCAAGTCCTTCATCTTAAACTCTCGTGCAAGATCCTCCTTGCATGAAAGTATCAACTGCTCATCGCCAGTCAAAATCAGATCATCTACATACAGTACGATGATCAACAGCTTCCCCTCCACCACAATCTAGTACAGGTTACGATCCGCCTCACTCTTGGAGAATCCAAGCCCGGTGAAGTAGCTGTCTATCCGAGTGTACCAAGCACGAGGTGCTTGCTTCAGCCCGTACATTGCTCTCTTGAGTCGGCACACATGCGACTCACTGCTGAAGATCTCAGAACCTTCAGGCTGCTCTATGTACACCTCTTCCTCAATAACTCCATTGAGGAACGCAGTCTTCACATCCATCTGATGAATGTGCCACCCCATCTGCGCTGAGAGAGCAAGGATCGTCCGTATGGAAGAGTACCTTGCGACAGGTGCAAAAGTCTCCTCATAGTCAATCCCCTCGATCTGTGAGAAGCCACGGGCGACAAATCTCGCCTTGTAATTCTCCACACTCCCGTCAGCCGCCTGCTTCACTTTGTAGATCCATCGCGAACCCACCACTGATTTCCCCTCCAGTCTTGGGAAAATCTCCCATGCACTGTTTCTGACGATCGAATCATATTCTTCGATCATGGAATCTACCCATGCGGGTTCCTCCACAGCTTCCTCAAAAGAGGATGGCTCCGTCATGACACATTGACTCACAAGAGCCATGTATCCAGTGTACCGATCCGGTGACTACCTCTGTCTGCGCTGTGCTGTAGGTGGTCCTACAACCTTCTCTGCATCCCGAGCCAGTCGCTCAGCTTCTGTAGTGCGCATGCGCCCTCTGATGGTTGGCGCTGCCTGGGTGGTTTCTTCCTCCTCCTGAACCTCCTCTTGTGGCTGATCCACATCCGGAAGCTCCTCCTTAGGAACTAACAGCTCCTCATCTGCATGCAAGTGTAGCTCCCTCTCAAGCGAACACCGCATGGCTTTCTCCTCCTGAAATTTTATATCCCGTCGCACAACAGTCTTTCGACTGTCTGAAAAATACACCCGATAGTTGTGAGGTGTATCAGTGTACCCCACAAATATTCCAACCTCAGCAGTTGGATCCAGCTTCCTTCTCGCATCCTTCGTCACATGCATGTAGACAGGAGAACCAAAAATCCACAAATGGGAAATATCAGGCCTCTTGCCAGAATAAGCCTCCTCCGATGTACTCATGCCAAGAACCTTGTGAGGACAACGGTTCTGCACATACACTGCTGTATTGCATGCCTCAGCCCACAAGTGAAGGGGTAGGCCCCGATCATGCAACATCGCCCGTGCAGCACCCACGATCGTTCTGTTCTTCCGCTCAGCCACCCCGTTCTGCTGTGGGTTATGGGGTGTGATGAGCTCTCTCCGAATCCCTTCTGCGCTGCAGAACTCCTTGAATTCAGCCGAGATGAATTCACCACCGTTATCACTCCTTAAAGCAATCACCTTCTTCCCCGACTCCTTCTCGACCAGTGCTTTAAACTCACAGAACTTCGCGAATGTATCACTCTTCTTCTGCATGAAGAAGATCCAGCACTTTTGAGAGAAATCATCAACAAAGATCACATAATACTTGTGCTTTGCTGTCGAAGCAACTGAGAAAGGACCACACACGTCTGTGTGAACTCTCTCAAGGATCGTCGTGGCGCGACTATCCTTCTCGTGAAAGGTCGCTTTCACATACTTCCCTAAAGTACACCCCTTGCACTGATCTGACTGCGCAAGGGTGCCCTTAGGAAGTCCAGTAGAAATCTGCTGCAGAATCTTCAAAGCTCCATGGTGAAGATGGCCCAATCTCCTGTGCCATAGTTCGCCCTCATCATCCCGGCTCACCACTTCTCTCGCCTTGCATGCCATAGCTGCGCAGTCATCTACCTGCAACTGATAAAGGTTCTGAGTTCGAACCCCTATCTTCCGGGTCTCTCCAGTAGTCTTACTGCGCAGGAAGGCTTTTCCTTCGCTGAAGACCACATCATACCCCTTATCCTCCAACATCGCCACAAAGATCAAGTTCTTCTTCAATCCAGGTACATGCATGACATCCTTCAATACAAAGGGTTTACTAGACTCCCTCTGAAAGGATATGGTACCGATACCAGTCGCACTATATCTACCATCATCGCCCATCTCGATGTGCACACCCAGATCTTTGTCCTCCAGATCTGAGAACAAATCTCGATCTCCTGTCATATGAAATGACGCACCGCTGTCCAAGAACCACACCGATCCCATCACACTTGAAACCAAGCATGCGATCAGTGAAAAGTCAAGCTCGAACTGTGAAGCCAAGGCTTCTCCATCTGTAGATCTTCCCGCTTGCTTGTTTTTCTTCTTCTTTGGACAATTGGTAGCATAATGTCCGCGATCATGGCAGTGAAAACACTTCACTTTCGCCATATCTTTCTTCTTGCCCTTTGCACTAGAATGAGAGGTTTTCTTACCCTTCCCTTTCTTTTCTTTGGCAACCAAAGCACAATTTTCTTCATCATCTCCCTTTGATGAAGAACCATCCCGAGTAGTCCTCCTTATCTCCTCCTGCATGAGATCCGCTTAAAGGCGCTCCCATCCTGGTAGCTTCTCCCGACCATTGACACTATCTTGATATCAGTGCCAAGCCTTCGGAAGACCAAGGAGAGCCAGGTCAACCATGTCCTCGTCTTCGACAGTCACCCCCACACTCCCCAGCTCATCTCTGCATTGAGTGAACTTCATGAGGTATTTGGCGATAATGTTGCTCTTCTCCATCTTGATGTTCCTGAGCTTATCTTTGAGCACCAGCTTCCTTTGGTCGCTCTTACTCTGGAATAGATCCGTCAAAGCTTTCCACATTAAATATGGAGAAGCCTTTCCATGCAGGCTAGATACAATATGATCCTTGACGCCCTCCAACAGGATCCTTCGACATTTCACCATCTTCTTTTGCCATGCTTCGACTTCAGCAGGATCAGTGGGCTTTTGGACATCCATATCTACGAACTCCTTCAGACCATTATCTTCTAATATTGCCTCCATGCGATACTTCCATGCAACATAATTTGAACTGCCTTCAAGAGCATATTCAAGTTGCAAGCCATTGAAAGACATTTTCAACTCCGGCACCAAGAAAACAAAACTGCTACAAAATTCGAATTCCACCTCAAAGCTCAACCACTCTAGATCTGTGAGAACAAATTATTTCTAGCACAAATATTGACTACAAGGGGCGTTTACTGGATATATCACCTTTCAAAGAAAGGATGGATCCAGAGGCTACCTGGCCCGCATGCAGACTCTATCTACCGAAATAAGTTTGTAATCACTGTGATGATCAATCTCTTCTTCAATAGCTCCGATACCATGTAGAAATTTGCTGAATAATTATTAATTATCCACCGAGACTATCTTGATCACATAAAATTCGAATTTATATGCAACACATAATCTCTTCCACTCAGATCATCACACATGCGGAAATAAAACAAGCGATAGCACATCAATTCATCATACACATTAACACAGTATGTATGGGGAAAGCTTATTGCTGAAAACCCCGTAGCTATTGTGTATATTATAATGGAGAAATCATGTAACAAAATCAGTACAATACTCCTCACAATTACTCAGTACTATCTCATGAAGTTACACATAAACTAGCTTGGTTTTGAGCAAGTCACTAGTTCAAAACTCACCACTAATTTCCTTGCCTCTATTGTGCAATCCAGGCTTTCCTAAATAGAGATCCAAGGTTCGAATCTCCTTGGCTTGACAGTGCAATCATCATGGGCAATTCCTCCAAGTGTGGTGCAAATCTCATGCACAACTGATGTCGCCATTGATAGCTAACTCAACCCTTTCATCTACCTCTTTCACTGGTCTCCACTGAACTGTCCATGCACTATAGTGAACTGATGTGTTCTTGAGTTGAATAATGAGTTACTAATTAATGAATTAAATAATATTTAATTCACTCCACTCATTACTAGTTTATTAGCTAGTTAAACTAATGTCAACTAGTTCAACTAAGTTAAACCGAACACAACTCCACTAGCTGTCTCATTAACTCCACCAAACTTCTGCCACTGAAGTCCTAACTGAATTCAACCATGCATGAGCTCACCAAACCCTTAGGAATAGCATAATTCCTCTGTCAGATGCATGAGTCACTTCCCAGGCTCGAACTTAAGTGCTCCAAGAGAGTAAAATGAAGTTTATAGTCCAAATATTATTAAGGGTAAATAATATTTGACTTCCCTATTTTTAGGATAGGCAATATAAATATAGACTTCGACCTATAGGTCAAAAAATAGAGGTCCATCTATTTTTACCAACATGACCAATACTCCAAGAATAACATACTGCAATCCTCGGACCATGCTCCATATGTCTAAAAATAGACATAGTCTGAAAATAGACTTTGTGCCAGAATTTGCCTACGGGCCCACTTAGTGAAGGCGACTTCATTTCACTAAGCTCCATCATCTTGTTGCATTTTCAACAGCGTTTATGTGTCGATAAGCGCTGGTGCATTTGTATGACATATTTGCACCGCATGAATACTAATACCAACTATAAACCTTAGTGCATTTGTGTGATACGGTGCACCGGGGCGTTTATATAAGCATACGTATCGGCGCGTTTATACGACCTATGGGCACCGCTCAAATCCCAAGACCAATTAGAATGGCCCCGTGCATTGTATCACCAACACCAGGCTCGGTGCTGTATTTTTCCTTAACGGCCCGGTGCATTCTCCTTCGATCGCCCTGGTCCGTTGTCTACCGATACGCACTGGTGTGTTAAAACCTGATAAGAGAACCGATGAAAAAACATCCGTAATAACCTCCGATCGCCCATTTTTTTTAAGTTGTGTTGAATTTCCGTTAAAAGCTCTGCCAAAACCTCCATTACCAGAAACGGATGTGGTAGCATATGTTTTTTTGACAATTTTGGCCAATTTTATAACACTAAAAACCTCCTTTATAACCTCCGCTAGAGGGTCTTTTCCTTGTAGTGGATGGTGAAGGGGAAAAACCTGAGGAAAATCTATTGATTTTGGAGTTTGTTGGAGGTGGCCCAAAATTCCTCATAGATGGGACGCTGTCAGAGGAATATGCATGATGTTTCCAAGAGGAATCCTATACTGGACCTGGAATGGTCTTTTGTCAAATGACTGTCTAGATGTGAAAATGACACTGTTTGGTTGTGGAAACCTACTCCCATGGGTTGGGAGGAGCATTTTGTTTACCATTGTGGTTCTTATAGCAAAATAAATTAAGTAATAAGTTATGTGTTATATTAAAATGAATTTTTATATGATTGTGTAAATATCTTATGTAGATATTAAGAGGAAAGGAGCTTAGCGCTCAGAAAATGAATCACTGAATGTATAAGTTCATTTATTTTATTACTAATTTGTTTGAATGTCTTAGCAGAGGCTAGGATATGCCCATGATGCATTTATTGACCATTTGTACGATTAGAGAGCTAGTTGTTCTCTTAGTACTTTTTGAAGTACTATGTGGATGCCTTTAGCAGGAGCTAAGACAGTGTGCACGTGATGCATTGATTAGAGAGTTGGTGCTCTTTGAGTACATGTGGATGTACTCTAATTAAAATATCTCTTGATATTGCATGAATGTTTGATAGTTGAATGTATTTCATTTGATTGAAACTATGTAACTAATGTGATTGAATTTGTTAGTCATATATTATAGGCTCTTTCCATGGAGTGTTAATGGGTTGTTCAACCATTCTCAGAGAGTTTGTGTAAAATCCATCATTACTTCCAATAGGAATTGGTAAGTAATGGCAAGTTGGTATATAGATTTTTCTATATCTTTATGAATTGAATAAGGGATAAGTAGTTAGAAATGGAAATAGAATATTCTCTGAGCTATACATGCTTATGACTATGGATAAAAGCATTCTTGTTTCAATTAATGGCATTTTAGGAAAATAAAGTGTTTCATTGTGAAGGAGAAGGACCCCCTTTGGGTTGTTTATATTATTATATCATGAGTGTAAGTTTAAATTTCGGTGAGAGAAGCACACCGAGGACGGTGTTCTTTTAAGGGGGGAGTATGTAACATCCCTGTAAACCGTTGGAATCAGTTGTAATCAAGAATTTTTTCTTGTTTTAGTTTAGTTAAAAAATACCTCATGATATCTTTCCCATACACGTATTTCATTACACACACATACGATTGTTTTGGGTACACTCTCAATGGAGAGGAGAACAAATTGGATTCTTGGCTGGAGATGGAGAGAGGAGTTGGGTGTTCACAATTTGATGCAGACATTTTGCATCTATTTATTTTGTGGATGAGGCCATTCTTCAGTCTCTACTCATAGCTCCTCTTCCTCTGACGGCTCTCCATTTTGTGCAACGGTGTCTATTTGACTCTCCAAGTTCCTTCACGCATGTTTCTTCTTGCAGTATATTATTTCTCGCAAATTCACATGGAGCGAACCTTGAATATGGTCAGACTGATAGACATATGGAAAAATACCGATATATGTTTATAGTTTGCATTTTATCGCTTACTAAGAGGTTGGTTCACCAATTACTTTAGGAGGATGATTACTTTTTGAGGATGCTCTCTTCGATGATTTCTTTTTGAAGATGCTCCGCTGGATCTTCTTCTAACTAAAGAATCGATAGTATGGACACTGGTGCCATACTAAGAACAGAGAAAGTGAAAATATAAGTAATTTTTTTTGTTTATTTTCGGTGTTTGATTATTTTCAAAATATTTTCCACGTTTACGTGTTTATGTAGAAAACTAGATTTTACTTAAAAATCTACTATGCTATATTTCTTGGAAAAGAAATACTTTGTTGATGCACAAAGAATATACTTTGTCCATGCACAAAGATTAGATGATTATGTTAAATATATGGAAAGAAATATATAAATATTTATATAATATTGCATAAGAAAGAGAAATGCATGCTCTTTATTTTAAAAGAGATTTTGTACTCATTTATTTTATGAATTGATAACAAATCCAAGATATTTTCTTGAAAATGAATGTGGAATAAAGCAGGTAACTCGTGATACATTTTCATGGCTGGTGAAAAAGAAAATGAAATGATAAGAAATCCAAGATATTTTCTTGAAAATGAATATAGAATAAAGAGGGTAATTCGTGATACATTTTCATGGCCGGTGAAAAAGAAAATATATTACGGGTGGTGAAACAAAAAAATAAGATAAATGTTAGTTAGATTAATTTTCTCGGAAGGTTTTCCATGAATTTGTATCCAAATGTTATCTATGTTTTCATTTAAAGAATACATGAGTGCACAAAGATTGGATAGGATTTTTGTGCATGAATTAATGAAAAAATAAACATTATTTTTATAAAAAGATGCATATGAATCATGTTCATACAATAACTAGAATGCATAAAAGTTTAAGTTAACCTTGTGAATGTTTCTTAGGTTTTATGCATAAAATATGGTCATCTATGGTCATTTCCTGAAAGAAGTATTTGTGAGCATTTTGTGCTATCATAACTATTATGTTAGTTTCATTTGAAATAAGATCATGCAAATGTATGAGATATTTGTATTAGCTTCCATTGGAAAGAGTATACATATTTGTATGTGGGAAAAGATAGCATGTTGTATTAGACTACATTGGAAAGGATTGTTAGTATAATATTTGAAAAATATGACATGTATTTGTATGCATTATTACATTAGTGTTACAGAATCTCTTGTGTTAAACATTCCTTTGGGAAGACTCTTTTGGAAGCTATGTTCTCTGTTGTGTAAGCATTCATTTGGGAAGACTCTTTGGGAATCTATTTGCATTTGCATGCATGAGAGAAACATTTGTTATGTTAGCTTTCCTTTCATGCACCAAAAGTAGTATCTTAAGGGTTAGTTATTTTGATTAAACTTATGTAAATCACATGCATGAATATTGTAACTGATTTATCAGTTTCTTTTAAATAAAAGCTTGGGAGATGTAGTTATTGTCTTGCAGGAATGTGTGCTTATGCGAGGGAAACATTAGTTAATGTGATGACTTATAACTAGCACATATGCAATACAGGAAAAATTTTAGGGGCGAATTTTAGCCCAAAGGCGAATTTTAAGGGATTTTCAATTTTTATAGGGCGAATTTTTTTCATAAAACCAATTTTCTATAGTTTAATAAAGTTAGCCCAATAAATATTTTTAAAATAATTAATTATTAAGTACTAGCCCACGAAAAAAAAGGCGCATAAAACTAGAAAAATGAAATTCGCCCCGATTTTTTTCTTATGGAGAAGATTTCCATGGCATTCGCCTGGATTTACAGGGTCCAAAGGAGGGGTTATAGTGATTCGCCCAAATTTTTTCAATGGTTAGGAGAGGTGGCTGGCCGCTGGACACCGATCATCTTGCTGGCTGAGCGAGGCCGACCCTCTCTGGTCTGTTCTCCGGTCCGTTCGGTGTTAGGGCCCTCCCATAGTTGGTATATAGCAGAGATATACAGTTCGAAAGAGATGGTATTGGTGTTCATTGTTGTGGGAGATAACACTCGCCACAGCCTACGCGCTCGACCTCAAGCGCATGCTGCATGTACAAGCTCGCTCGACACTCTCAGAGTCCAGACTCCAACGCCGACTAATAACACAGAGGCACCCCACTTTTCGCCAGTTTGTTCAAAGGTATATTATTCGGCGTTACCTTGTAAAACTCTGTTTTCACGCATTGGATTCTTTTTTTGATTGATTTTGTTGAAATGTGGTCAAACACTTCAAGGCTGACCACTTGAAATGTGATGGCCACTGCAGTCACAATGAAATATGCTTTTATTAACTCTCAATTTCTTCTGGGGAAGGACGTCGTACTGAATTGTGTGTTGCAACTTGCTATCCACCTGTTGTTGAATGGACGCCCTCGCCTTACACTGTAGTTCGCCTCCAGAGATATACTCACCTTATATATAATGTATATATATCAAGAAACTGCAACCTCTCATTATGCTTGCAAAATTTATTCTGTTGCAAGAGGTGATGGAGATCTGGTACATTCCTTCTCTTTCCGTTTGTAGTATGAGAATGTTTATGTTGCTCATTTATTTGTTTCTCCTTGTCATTCCCTTTGGGTTTTCCACGATTCGATTATCTAATGGTTCCGGTGCTCATCTAAGCAATGCTACCGACCAAGAGGCTCTACTTGGATTCCTGTCTGCAATCACTAATGATCCTTTCTAATCCTTACCCACAAAGTGGAAATCAAATGTTTCAGTCTGTGAATGGACAATTATCAGATGTAGTGGGCACAGAGTAGTGGCCCTAAATGTTTCGGGCATGGGATTAGTAGGTGCAATCTCTCCTCTTCTTGGAAATCTCTCGTTACTAGTAAAACTTGACCTTAGCCATAACCATTTTCATGGTCACATTCCCTATCAACTGGGGGGATGTCGTAGTTTAAAGATATTGAGTTTTTTCGGAAACAACCTAAGAGAAAACATTCCCTTAGAACTGTGTGGTCTGTCCAAATTACAATACTACCTGTTAGGACATAACAATATATCCAGCACAATTCTCGCCTGCTTGGGAAACATGTCCTCTTTGGTCTACATATATTTACAAAGTAACAACCTTCATGGGAGACTTCCTTCCGATTTGAGTAAGCTGAGTGTTCTCCAAAGCATCAACTTTCGGAGTAACAGTTTGACGGGGAAAATTCCTTCTTCCTTTTCAAACTGCACAAATCTCCTAAATTTAACTTTAAGTCTCAACCATTTGACTGGTCACATTCCATCGGAATTGTGTACCATGCACACCCAATTGATGGCATTATATCTGTATGGTAATCATTTGAGTGGAAGCATTCCTGCTACCTTGTTCAATTGTACGAAGCTTCAAGTCATCGAATTTGGGAAAAACTAGCTCAGCGGGGTAGTGCCCATGGAGTTGGGTAAGTTGACGCAACTCCAGCGGCTTTGCTTAAGTAATAATCAACTGATTAGCGGCAACACCATGTGCTTGCCCTTTCTTACTGCTCTAACTAACTGTTCCTCCTTATAGGAACTCGTCTTATACTCTAATAATCTCACCAGACATTTGTCCTCTTCTATTGGCTTGCTCTCTAAAAGCATGAGTATCCTATATTTGGGTTACAATCATTTAGCAGGAAAAATACCTACACATATTGGAAACCTAACTAGTTTAACGTACCTTGACTTAGCGGAGAATCATTTTACCGGAGCAATTCCTTCTTCACTTAATAGGCTTCAAAGGTTGGAAAGGTTATATCTGGGTTCCAACAATCTGAAAGGAAACATCCCAATGGAAATAGGGGAACTCAAATCTCTGGGGGTCCTATCTGCTGGGGGAAATAATCTCACCGGAAGAATCCCCGAAACTGTTGGCTACCTCCAGTGGCTAGACTATCTGAATCTCAGAAATAACCAGTTATTAGGTACTATACCTGCAACCTTAGGGAAATGTGTGAAGTTGCTACTTTTAGACTTGTCATATAACAGGCTCAGGGGGCCCATACCTCCAGAGATGGGAAGTCTGGTAAATTTGGCTCAGGGTTTCGTCATTTCAAACAATTTATTAGAAGGCATAATACCTTCGGGACTAAGCAAAATGACTATGGTTCAAGTTGTAAATCTTTCCTGCAACGCACTTGAAGGTCATATTCCAGCATCACTAGGTGAGCTTAACAATCTTTATTCCATAGATTTGTCTCACAACGCACTTGAAGGATTTATTCCAGCTTCACTTGGCAAACTTCAAAATCTTTATTCTATAAAATTTTCTTTCAACAATTTGTCAGGTGAAATACCCATATCTTTGGAAAAACTCAAAAATTTCTCTTTCTTAAATTTTTCTTACAATGAGTTATCTGGAAAAGTCCCTAAAGGTGGAATTTTCAAAAATCTCAATGCCTCTGCATTTATTGGAAACGTGGGTTTATGTGGAAGTTGGGTAAGATTGCCATCCTGCTCTGCTAGTGAACATAAAAGTCATTTTCATGTGGAAAGAGTTATCATATCTATTGGAGCAGTTACAAAAATTGTTATATTGTGTTTGTTTTTGGGTATCTTATGGAGACGTAATCACAAGAGACTAATGGCTTTAGTATCCTTAAAAGTGGGTCACCAAAGAATTTCTTATAGGGAGCTTGTGACTGCAACAGATGAATTTAGTGACTCCAACTTATTGGGGGTTGGGAGTTTTGGTAAAGTGTACAAAGGGGTTATGTATGATGGCACAATTGTAGTAGTTAAAGTTTTCAGTTTGGAAAATGAAGGGGCAAATAAGAGTTTTGAGAGAGAGTGCAATGTTTTGAGTAGAGTTCGACACAGGAATTTGATTAAAATTATAACCTATTATTCAGACCTGGATTTCAAAGCTTTAATATTTCCGTTCATGGAAAATGGAAGCTTAGAAAAATGGTTATATCTCAATGGTGAATAAGGTTCAAGTGCTTTGACTTTGATTCAAAGGTTTAATATAGCAATAGACATTGCACATGGTTTGGCATATCTCCATGATCATTGTTTCATGCAAGTGATTCATTGTGATCTAAAACCCAACAATGTGCTTCTTGGGGATGATCTCACAGCATATTTAATAGACTTTGGAATTGCTACCATATGTTTTGCAAATTCCAAGGAATCAGCGTCCATTTCTACATATTCACTCAAAGGATCTATAGGCTACATTCCTCCAGGTATAATTTGAACTGGATAACATATTTTGTCTTTAGTTTTCTACTTTTATTGAAAACTGTGAATATTAAAACTTGACCATATCTATGAAAATGCAGAATATGGCCAAGGAGGGTAGGTCACAACAAAAGGTGATATTTATAGCTATGGAATAGTGCTATTGGAGATGCTCACAAGAAAGAAACCCACCGATACCTTGTTTGTAGAAGGAATGAACTTGAAAAAATGGGTGAGTAATGGTTTTCCAAATCAATTAGAAGAAGTAGTAGACAGAAGTCTATTGAAGACTAGTAACACAAATACTACTGAAGAAGATAAAAAGCTAATGTGCCTTGGTCAACTCATAAGAGTGGGCTTGCTATGCACACAACAATCCCCTCAAAGAAGACCTAATATGATAGACGTTGTAGACACATTAGAAACAATTGGAAACACTTTTCTTGAAGCTACCCCGAAGTAAAATTCTAATCAAATATCATATGAAATATTACTGGGCAGTTCAAGTAACAGTGTCGACAAGGCTGGTACAAGTGCTCCTAGCAACAATGCTGGCAACAGTGACAGTTCATCATTCTAATGTATTGTAAATAGTTGTGTAATAATGTATTGTAAATAGTTGTGTAACAATGTACAAATAGTCAAAGTTCAACATTCTATTATATTGTATATACCTGTGTGACCAAAACATGAAATGATGTAAACCTGTTAATTCCATATCAGACTAAATGAAGGAAACTTATACCTGTGTGACTAAAACGTTGAAATAATGTGAACTTGTTTATTCCATCTAATATATTATGTTTTGGAAACTTTGACTATATTGTGAAGTAAGCTATGCTACTTGGAATTTGTTTGAAATCCTGGTCATTCGTTTTAAAGTTTTGTTTTATATAAGAATTTTCTAATAGTTGACCATTGGTTTAAACTTGTCTCACTGCCTATGAAATGCCTGCCGAGGATTATAAACTTTTTATAATTATGGTGGAATTAAATATGGTTTGTAATGTTAGAATTCAATTAATTTTTTCTAACAAGTTTCACCATTAAAAAGGAGATATGAACATTCAAAGCTCACAGTGAGTAAGCAAACAGGCATGGTATATATTGGAGTTCATGACCGTATCTTGCGCACATGGCACACAACGATTCAAAAAGGGAGAAAATGTGAGCATTAATGTAGTTCAATGGACAGAAGCTTGAGCTTGTACTCATGGATTTAGTGTTTCAACATAATATTAAAGTTGGGGTTTATAAACCTCAAGCATGTTGTAATGCTAATTGGCACCCAGTCTGCTTCATTATATGAGGTGGCCAAATTTTCAAGTAAAAAGATTCCAATGGAGATAATACGAGGCTAATCATGAAGAGAACAAAAGGAAATACATGAAAAGGTAATAAACGAATAGAGCATGGGCAGTCAAACATTGGATGACTCAATGGGCACAGGTAGTGCAAGTTAGAATTTAGTATTTCTTATAACTGAATTATATTCATACTGTAATTGTTGACACAAGGTAGCTACTTACCTTATCGTTGGGATGAATCAATTGCTACAAGTAAACAAGAGTGGCTACAGAGGCAGCAAGTCCCTACCAAGATGTTTATTATTGCCCCTGCAATCAGCTTACACACCCTGCGCACCTATCCCTGTATTGTTCATTGAATCAGTCGACGATGAACATATA
Source organism: Pinus albicaulis (assembly GCA_034641835.2). Classification (NCBI taxonomy): domain Eukaryota; kingdom Viridiplantae; phylum Streptophyta; class Pinopsida; order Pinales; family Pinaceae; genus Pinus; species Pinus albicaulis. The sequence goes on along the minus strand of CM076579.1, from coordinate 325,847,872 downwards.
ACAATTAACTCACAGGGAAAATTAGCTCACAGGGCAATCCGTCCTTGGGGAACAGGTGGTATTAAATATAAATTTGCATCAAGGCTAAAAGTAAAAATGTTAAAAATTAAAAAACCTGCTATGATGAAACCTACTCAATCCAGCAGTTGAAAAAACATGTTACCACAATATTGTTTGTTTCAATCCAGCAGTTGAAGAAACCTGTTACCACAATATTGTTTCAAACAAACAATTGAGGTATTCATTAGTGCAGGGAATTGAAAAGAAGAAATTCAAGTTGTTGTTGGCACCATGAGAAAGGCTTTAGTAAAAAACACATGGCAAATGAATATGACTTTAAATTGAATAATATCATAAACAGTAGGCCCCCACAAAGTTTCTTTCTGAGGACATATAGTTGTTCAAGGCCGAATATTTCATGTCCAGTGGGAATGGCCACTATATAAACATGCCACACTAACGGAGAATGTTATCTACTAGCACTCTGCCTATAAGACCTTTGTTTGCTCTGAAGTTGTTGAGCATTGGAATAATTTAAGAACCTACTACGTACAATAATTAAATAATTGTTATTAATTAGTTATTTAGCCAACAACAACTTGAATTTCTCTAGGCTCCCCATACTAAGGCTTTGAAGCTATTCCGCATACACCCATAAATCATAAGTTAAACTTCAGTGGCCAGTTTTGCTTAAAAAAATAATGCGGTAAGAATAACATCTGTATAGGAAGTCAGTCATCTTTTTTCTGCATTGCCCATTGTATAGGAAGTCAGTCATCTTTTTCTGCATTGCCCATTTGCAGTGGCAGTGTGGGAAGGTGTCTTGGATTTTTTGAACATCATTCGGGTATGGGACACTCAATTTTTAGAAAAAAATTTATTATCTTGGTTTAAGTCTCAAAAGGAATTCAGGTTTTATTTTTTTTATATTTTTTGGTTAATATGGAGGTGCTGGAATTCAGGTCTCTTTTTTTATATTTTTTGGTCAATAAGGAGGTGATGGAATTCACATTTATTTGAACAGAATGAGGTTAATGTTAGAGCCACCATCATAAAGACATCGACATATTGGGCAGAAATTGGCCCGTTAAAGAAACACACAAAAAAGAGGCAGATAATGTATAAGGATATTTGGAAGGATCTTTCGGCATGGTTCTTCGATGGGGCATGCAAACAAAGGCACCGTGGTTGCGGAGCCCTTATAGTGATTGAGCCAGGAAGATTTTATCACTTTTGGTGGGAGGGAGGCAGAGGCACAAACAACAAGGCCAACATTATTGCTTTGTGGGGTATTTTTTCATGTTCTAGATGGTTGGGGCTCGAGATAGTGCATATCTATGGAGATGCAGAAGGAATAATAGAATGGGTCAAGGGGTGCTCTCTATTCAGCCTGGCCATCCTATCTAACTGGATGAGCCATATTAGGAACTTGGCAGACTCCTTTCAGAACATTTCATTTGGGCACATTTACAGAGAGAAAAATAAGACCGCAGATCTCCTACTAAGAGGGGCATTAGAAAGGAGCCTGGGAAGTTATTTTTTGTTTCTTTTGTCAACAATGTAATGTCAAATCCTGGGAGTATTAACTTCTCCTAAATCTAAGTTTTTTTTATGTTCTTTGTATAAGTTTTGTGATGTTAGGTAAATTAAACAGTGTTCCACAGGGTCGCATACCACCACCTGGGGGTCGATTTTCCTAGCTCCCTCGCACTCAAGGGACTTGGGGATGGCTGGGGGTCATTTCCCCAAGCTCCCAAAAGACAGGGTATGTGAGGAAACTTCTCAGGGGTCATTTCCTAGACATTCCGGGTTGAATCCTCCATTGGGGGTCGTTTCCTAGGGTAAAGGGGACGTGAAGGGTCATTTCCCCAGTGAAAAATTATAAATTTCTAAGGGTTTGAGTTAACTTAAAAGTTTATTTCAATGTTTCATTGTTCATTTCACATTTCATTTATGCTAACGCTATCGCCACTACCAAATTTATGTTGTATTCGTTTGGCAAGGCAAAGGATCAATCCAAATTGGATACAAGCACAAAAAATAATGTACTTGAAAATGAATCCAACAACAACAACACAATTACAATAATAGAAGTGTCTAACATTGACATTAATCAACCCCTCTTACAACATGAAGGCGGTGCTGAACATTTAAATCGTTCTCACACACAAATTTCTCATGAGTAATTTGCAATTAGATCTAAAAAGGAAACTGTTTTGCTGAGAAGTAGATTCTTTTAAGTTCTTGCCACCTTTACTTATGAGAAATGAAACCATTTTCAAAATTCGCAAGAATATAGTGTATTTTTCCTCCCTTTTTATCTTCTATTATTTGACATAAAGGCCATGGTCTCCAGTGTTTTAACATCATAGTTACAAACTTACATGTATGATATCCTTCATGATGCAAGTGTTATATATTATATAATGATAAAACAATTGCACTATAAATATTAAAATTTCAAGGATATGTCATATATTTTTATATTTATAAGTTTTTAAGACCCCAACGTCCCCCCATGTTTCCTAAAAATTGGTGGGGAGCTTTTGCATAGGCCGCTCCCATGTATCCCCTCTCTCTCGCCCCAACCTCCAGGTCACTTGGTGGAACATTGAAGATAACTGTCATGTAACATAGTTAAAATCAGGAAAGGCTATGGACTATGGGAAAATCTTAACTGAAGATAGTTGTAGTAATTCATGTATGCTAAAAGATGTAGTATTTTGTTTTGACTAGATCTCAGGAGTAATATATAAAGTTTAATCTATGATCCTACTATAGGAACAAATAAAAACAAGATGTAAAAGCATGTAGAGACATAACCATGGTCCATGACATATGTACTCTCTTTTTATTTATAATGAAAAGGCTATTTTTTTCTGTTGAAAAATATTAGCTTGTCAAAGTACTTTCAGAATAATGTAGATTTGCGATACTGAGTAACTTCCAAACATTTGAACATTACACATCCATGATCCAACCACTTGTTTCCATTAGAAATGAGCTATTAAACAAACTAACAAATAACTATTAAATAGACCAACCACCTAGTAACTAGATATATAAAAACAATGCTATAGAAAAAATTATGACTAAACACTTGTGAATCAATATATATATATATATATATATATATATATATATTAACATAATTTGTTGATGACCAGATACATGTATACAATACAACAATCCTTTTTCTTATAAAACAATGAATATTAAGGAACATCAAATGAAAATCCCACGGAAATAAATAGAACATTTTCAGGTCGAATAAATTGCATATCAATACCACTTTTGGAAGAAAGTCTCGATACATGGAGAACAGATTGAAGGTATTTTCGATTCATCAAAATTGTATCAACAAGGTGGACGCTTTGCTGAAACAATGTGGAACCAATATCCTTTTCTGGAGAATCCTAATGAAAACGGTGCTATAACAAGATTATGGAATACTTTAAGTGCTAGCCAATACCTGCAAGAAAACATATTAGAATATTTTAAATTAGTAGATTTGTGTCAAACCATGATTTTGGGATCAGTGGAGGATGAGAGAATGTTTAGTGAACTATCATTTTTGAAGTCAAAGTTGAGGAACAAGCTTGATAAACATGTGGATACATGTTTAAGATTATATGTAACAAAGTATGACGTTGAAAATTTTCCATATGAAAGAGCACTAGCGCTTTGGTGATCAGATTGTAATAGAAGAGGAGAAAACAATATAGAAAATTTATCTAATGAACTTGATACAGAACATAATGTTTTGGAGGCTCATAATGACAGTACATCTGGAGAAGATCATGTTCACAATGTCGAAAATGATGACCAAGATGAGAATTGGGAAATTGAAATACCCTAGTACTCTTATTTTGGTATACATGTTCCGTTGATCATGCAAGATTACTACATGTCAAATTCAGGTAAAAATGGGTTCTATATTTTGTATTTTTCATTGTAACATTGCAGCTACATTTCTTTCATGCGTGTTATTTTAAGATTGATGTTTCATATTTAATCCTTACATTGTTTGTTTCTTATTTGTGACGGGAAATGAAGCTGGATTTGATGATTTTGGGACCTATTTCTTTTCACATAGACAGTGTTTGACTAGTATTAAATGATAAATAACTAATTTAACAAGACTAATGCAAAGCATCAATGGGCTCATTCAAGTACATGAAACTACCTTGATGTCTAGCTTTGACATCTTGGAAAATTTTAATGGTATATATGTTGCTTGTGTTTAGGGAATTTTCCTGAGTTTCGAGTTTTATATTTTCTTGGAAAATAATTATTGATATTTGGAAAATGTGTGATTTTATACTGGTATTGGAAACGAAGCTAGTTTTGATCTTTGATTGGAAATGAAGTCGGATTTGATGAAGTTGGGACCTATTTCTTTTCCCATAGATAGTGTCATAGTATTAAATGATACAGGACTAATTTAAGAAGTCTAACGCTAAGCAACAATGGGCTTATTCAAGTACATGAAATTGTGTTAATGTCTAGTCTTGATATCTTTGAAAATTTTAGTGGTTTGTTTGTTTCTTGTTTAGAGGATTTTGTTGAGTTTGAAATTAGTCCCTTGAATGCTTATGGTTCTCATATCATGCATAGATCAATAGATCGATAGATCTAGTTCTATTATTATAATCATTATTGTTTTCTTTATATACTTGGTGGTTTGAGGAAAGATATTTTATTTCCTTTCACTTTGTGGCATGATTTCGACATCTTCACCTTTTAGAATATAGTAAAATATTTTTCTTATTATATATTTTTCCTGGAAAAGAATTATTGAGAGTTGGGTGCAAATGCACAATGTTGTGTAGCATTAGTGTGATAAATATGGGATAGTGCAAAGCATAGTTTTGAAGATTAGTCTAAGTTGACTCGGACCTAATCAACTCAGTCAAGTTGATTGTTGGTTGAACGGTTAATTGTTGGTTCAATGGACAGAAGATCTTGCAGGCACAGATACCAAAGGGCAAAATGGAGCCCATCATGGGGTACTCTTTGTAATTCTCCACCATTGCTACCTTCCATGCTTCCTCAAACTCCTCTCCAACCTCAATATTAGTGCTAGTAGTAGCATGAGCAACAACACTACGCTTAGCAGAACTAGAAGAACGCGTTTTCCAAACTACACGAGAACTACTTCCCTCACAAGTCACCATGTGCCATGCTTGGTCTCGGTGGTTCTCTTCCTTCTACTCCTAGTTCAACTACCATATCTTCATTGGAGCCAACACCCCGAACTCCACTAGACAACGATTCACCATTTTGTAGTAGTGATTCGCTATTTGTACTAGTGAATTCGCCATGATTTTACAAGATAATATAATCTCATGAGATATTCGCCAAAAAATTATATATACATATTATATTATTAATAAAATCGCCTTCCATTTTTCCTATGTATCATGGGGATTCGCCTATTTATTATATATATAAATTTAGAAGGGTTCTTAAAATTTTCCCTGATGCAATAAGTGTTGTTAAAGGGAGGATGTCAAGGTATTTTGCTTTCATGTCATGAATATACATGAGTAGAGGAAGAAGCTTCTCTAGTATAGATTTATGAAATGATTGATTAATACTTTATGAATCTTGACATCAATGTATGTTGAAGGCACCATCAACAAGGAATGATGGTGACATGTACAAAGGAAATATTATGCTTAACCTAGTGGCAGGTAAATGATTATGGTTTATGCAAATAACTGCGAGCTGCAGGATGATCCAATGTACGATAGTCCATTGTAAGGCATCCATGCCACCAAGATGTGAAAATATGAAGATTAGCAGGTAAATGCTATCGTAATTATTGTAATGGCTTTAAGCTAGATATTTGTATATTTCTTTGTAAGATTTATAACGATGGTTAAGGGATGGTCTCCCTTATAAACCATTGAGTGAGCGCTGAACACCCTCACAAGCGTTTAATAATAAAATTAAACGTTTGATTGTTTTCACCCTACGAGGTTTACAAGATATATTGGTGTTCAATGATGTGATTTATTATTGTGTCAATTTGATGATGTGGATTCATTTCTTGTTGTAATTTTCGTAATGTCAAGTATGTGATGACTACATGAATAATGAAATGAATGCAAGGCTATATCATATAGTTTTATCTTAATGTACTACAATAGAGGTGCTTAATGGTTAAGCAATTTACTATTCTTATACTAAGGTTACACTATGAACTAGTGAACATTCTATCTAATGGTGGGTAAGAAATATCTAATAGTGATTTGGATAGTTACCCGTGGGTAATTTGTATAATTTTTTTTTAACTCCTGGCATTTCTATATGAAGTTATCAATGTATGTTACATCAATTATTACAAAATTCATATTATTTCGATCACCAATTACACTACACCCAATAAAAATCAATTTTTTTTATTAAACTTAAACTTATTTATTTTTAATTAGTAAAATTTGTAAGGGAAAATTTATTTACTTTTTATAATTCATTGCTCTTCTAAGAACATGAAAGAGAATTTTGTGTTACATGGCCGACTGGAAGATGGGCAAGAGCGGAGAAAAGTGTTTCGCAGGTTGCCTCAGTAGCCACGTCATCCCCGGAAAAAGATTACCACCTGTCAATCCGATATTTTGTGTTCCTTAACCAACAAAAAGTAGTTATTTGTCTGAGCAGCCACGTCATCCTTGAAAGAAGCTTACCACCTGTCAAAAAGTGGTCAATTATCTGATAAGAATGGAGAAAATTGTTCTGCATATTCCATGAGGAACCACGTCATCCCTGATAGCCTCATCCAATCACATTCGCCAATTAAACTATTTTCGAGTAAACCTTTAAGAACACCTTAAAGCAGCCACGTGTACCTCGCATAATTCCATATGAATTCAACGCAGTTTCTGTCTTCCTATATTTATGTATCGTCATCCGTTTTTAGAACAGATATTCACGTGCAACAGTCTATTTGTCCCCCCGAAAAGGGTTACTTATTAAATTAAAATATACAAAGAATATAATAAAAAATTAATATTATAGTTTTTTTAAAGAGTTTTCAATAAACATTGTCGGCCTATAAATTAATAAAAAACAAATATATTTCTATTAATAAATTTTATATATATTAAATTGAAGTTTTTGTAAACCTAAAGCATTTTAATATTTTTAACATTACAATATATATATAAAAAAAATTGCATACACGCAATTTCAACCTACCTGGTTTTTGTTTTGTTTTCCCTTTTTTTTAATAATTTGGATCATTTCTGAAAAATTATATATCATCTTTGCCAATGACCGTGCTAATCTTTGTATCATTCTAATTTGATCAGATGTTTCTTGATTAACTATTTCTTTTTACCAAAAAATGTTAAATAAATAATTTGTAAAAATGATACAGGATTAGAGGATTATAAATCAGAAAAATATACAAGCTAGTTTTAATTAATTACCTTTTTTTGTGTTGACAAAATTATTTAGAAATTCAAAAATAAGAAAAATATATAACTCATTTTTAATTAATCAACTTAACTAATTTTAATTAATTTTTTTTGGGTGACAGCATTATTTAGAAGTTTCAAAAATAGGAAAATATATAGCTGATTTTTTATTAATCAAATTATTTATTTGTTAATAGTAATTAGATTATTCACTTCAATTTATTTATATTTTTTTTTTTTTTTCATTTTGTTTTTTATTTTTTATTTTTGGAAGAATTTGATCATTAAAACACACTATCATCTCATCTTGATTATGAAATATTGCATCACATTGTAAACTCTTAAGTCAATAGAATAACTTATAACACATATTAAAGAGTTTAAATCATTAATGCTAACCACTAAAACTACAATTGATTGAAAAATCTGTCATTTTTTAACAGACATATGATATTTTTGAAAAAAAAGGTTAAAGCTACAACCTCAATAATCTTGTGAAAATATTTTAATATTCATTCAATAATGCAATATACAGAAGTGAAAGTTCTTGTAAAAGTATTTTAATATTCATTTCATAAACCATTATGATACCATTTAAATCTTTTGAGATAGTTTATTTTATTTCTTTAAAAATTATACACAAATCTTTTGGTTGTCATTTCTAATTTTATTAAGTTTTTGATAGTGACTTACATATGTGCCTCACATTTTTTTGGCATTTCTTCTCATTTTTATTTATTTATTATGTGATATGCATAATATTGATTAGATAAAGAGAAATTATTATAAATGTTATGTTTTTGTATTTTTATTAATTAAATTTAAATATGAAATTATGACATATTATTGGGACAAATTTGAATTATCATTATTTTAATTTATATGGTAAAATCGAATCTTAATATATATATATATATATATATATATATATATATATATATATATATATATATATATATATATATATATATATATATATATATATATATAGATTCACCTATTTATATAAGAAAATATTGATATTTGTAAATATATGTTTATTAATTAAATTTAAGGATGAAATTTTGAAATATGATGATTACAAATATAAATCACCATTGCTTAAATTTCTGTGAACGAAATGTGCATATCATGGTTTTTTAAGAGAAATTGTTTGTGAATTTTATCAATAAAAAACAAAATTAGCATAAAATAATTGAATTGAATCAACTTATTATTTATATTATTAATTATTATTTTTTTATTACTATTTTAATTATCAAATATATATTTTTTAAATGTTATTAGTAAAAAAAAAATTACATATAAGTAAATTCAATTGATTGAATTTATTAATTTTTTTTTTTTTTTTTTAACTTTTAATTACTATTTTAATTAAGTCGACATTACATTATATTATCATCGTGTTATGATATGATGTTTTAGTATAATATCTCATGTAACTCATCACTTCAACATCTCTAGTATGTTTTATTATTATTATTATGTTTTGATATGATGCTTCACTATAACATGTCATGAAACCTATCACTCCAACATCTTCAATGGTTTGAAACGATAATCCTAGTACATTTCAACAATGCTCAAAACAACATAGCACATATTTAATCTAACATCTATGATATTATTGGTTGAACTTTAGAAACCGATCACTTCAAATGCCATTAGTTTTAGTTACGTAACATTTGTTGAGGTTGATAGAATCGTTGCTAAGAAGGTATTCTAGTTTCTTCTATCAACTCCGTGTGATCACATTTGGTGGGCATAACAATCTCACCATGACATTTGTAACCAAAAAAAAAAAAATATTGATTCCCTCCTTTGTATCGTCCTTGTAGACTAAAGCATATCTTATCTTCTATTATCTAAATCCATTGATATTATGTACTACCTCTTGGGCTTGTGTTGTCATTCCCATTTTTGGATTCTTTATGGGAAGCCATTGACTAATTTCTATGCTAGCATGCTTGGGTCCAATATTTTGACTAGGTTAGCTTGTGAGGATAAGAACCAAGGATATTCTTCATAAGGTTGGATCCACAAAATCACACATTTTTTTATTTCAATGGCTAGATGTGACTTTTAATTACCACTATAATTTACTGTATAACTTGTGACATCAATGTTGACATTTGTGAATGCACAAAACATAATCATGTGACATTTTAGAGGAAAATCGAGATTTTCTGACAAAGTTTTACAACCCCATTGATTTTCCCATGACCACTTTCATTCCTATTTCTTCAATGAAAGTGCATACATTTGTCTTATTTCTCCTCTTCAACCTTAGACCCCATGATGAAAACATCTACAACATGGCCTTGACCTTACCTCGCAAGTGCTCACTATAAAGTTTGAGCACAATGTTCCACCCCCCAAGACATGTCCTTGGTTGGAAATTTCTTTCATAGCATTCATATCTACCCTATTGTTCCTTATATCTATAGCTTGAATGTTCAACTCAATTCGAGAAATAAACCCCACAATATCCATTCATATGTAAACTTATGACACTACTGGTTTTGGGGGTCCCCTTTGTTGTTTTGAAAAACTGTTAGAGGAGGTAGTGGACCCAACTATTAAATTCCATGTCACTTTTATTAAAATTTCCAGTTCTTTAAGTGTGAAATTTTGGAGTTTTATCAAAATTATAGCCAAAATCCGGTGAAAATAATAAATTGATTTTTTGACTACCTATATGGATTCAAGGCCCTCAAAATCTCTTGGGGAACTTCTATTGTGAATATTTCACCTGCAAAACTTATGATTTCAATGAATCCATGTCAGATTCTAGATAACTTAGATCATAAAATAAACTGAAAAACTTTCCAAAAAGTCGCACTTAAATATTACTCCCTTTTCTATCATCTATTGAGAATGGGGGGTTTGAAATTTCCTAAGGCCATTAAATCTCCATTAGAATTCAACATGTGAGTGGATTCAATCCTTAATTTTCAGGACATGTGTAACTCCATGAAATATATATATATATATATATTTGGCATTAAGATAGAACATGGATATATATAAGGAGATGGATATTATTGGGCTTCATCTACTAATGTCTCTTCATCTCCTAACTTCCTTTATTTTTGTTCTTTACAATATTTACATAATTTTCCTATTCTCAAATATTATGTGTCATAATTTCCCCCCTTAATTTAAAGGGATGTAAGTGTGTCCAAGCATCATTCTAAATATTTCAAACTTTTCCCTTCCAAGTGATTTGGTGAAGATGGCTACAATTTCTCATTTTTTGAACAACGTTGCAGATGGATTGTCTTGGCATCAACATGATGTCGCATCAGATGATACTTTGTATTGATATGCTTGGTTCGATCATGGAACTTCAGGTTCTTGGCCAATTGTATTGCAGAAGTGTTATCAATTAAAAGAGGAGTTGAATGCACGTGTTTCTCTTGCAAATATTTCAGAATTTTCCTAAGCCACACAATTTCATTTTTTGCTTTAATTGCTACCACGTATTCTACCTCGGTTGTGGAATCTACTGGAACTGACTATTTGTGTGGCTTACAGGAGACAAATCCTGATCTAATACTCATAACATAAGTTGAATTAAATACACTAGTTTATTTATCTCCATCGAAATCTAAATTAGAGTATCCAATCAAGCTAAAGTCACAAACTTGTGTATACTTGAGTCGAAAGTCTAGAGTTCCCTTTAAGTACTTTATAACTCTTTTTGTAGCAGACCAATGACCCTCACAAGTATTTGTCATAAACCTGGAGAGCATTCCAACATAAATGAAATGTTTGGTTTAGTAGTAGGTAGGTAGTTGAGACTTCCTACGAGTTGTCTACACTTCATTGCATCCTCAATTTCTTTCCCTTTGGTGGATGTGAGATTTAGCTTCTATTCCATTGGAGTAGTTAAAGGATTGCACTCAACCATGAAAAACCTATTCAATAGATCTCCAATGTACTTATTATGAGATAGGAATACAAAATTTAGATGTTGGAGTAGTGAACACAATCCAAATCTATCATTTCAAAACCTTTCCTCAGTTCTTTATTTATGGATGCAATATATTTTTTATTTTTCCCTGTCATTAGATGTTGGATTGATGGGGCCTAGACCTAGGTTTAAAGTGACTGTGCAGTGCAACAAAACCCATTATTACTGGGCCTTCAGCAATGATCCTTCAGCAATGATCTTCTTGCGTAGACCCAAGTCTCACTCGAGGGAATATAGCATGATGCTAAAACTAAGTTTCTGCATCTAGAGGGATAGAGGATTATGGCTTTAGGGCTTTTCCTTCTTAAAAAGCTTCGCAGGTCAAATATATCAATAATACAAGTTTTTTTCAACACATATATTTAACTTAGTAACATATTGTGTGGTATTACTTATCCATGCATTAAAAAAATTGAATAACCATAAAAAATACTGTGTTATTCAATTACAGATCAAAACCCTTATTAATTAAAGATATTCATAAAAGTAAGTAAAGTCAAAACACATCAATGTAAATTGAATATATCCAACAGTTCTTTCCTTAATAGCCAGATCATTCTCATATAGTTAGTTCCACCCTATGCACACAGCTACAAGGGTCTACACACACAACCAAAGGGGTCTATGGACACATATGTAGACTTCCTAAGGTATCTGGGCACACAACCATAGGAGGCTTTTCTCTAACACAATACACAAACTATGACCAAAAACAATATTGCATACAAATTCATCTCATAATATCTATCATTTAAGCTCACTTGCCTTCTTTTCACTTCTTACATATGCCTATGACTTCTATCTAGACTCCTTATAGAGGTTTGGAATTTACAATACAATGGTCCAAAACCATGGGAAAATTCCAACACTCACAAAATAATCCAATCCAATTACATAATAAGTGGATTTGACCCACCCAAAATCCATTTTGACTCAAAATAGACTCTGAACTATGCACTCCACTCCTCAATCTCCGAAGTCTTTCCTTATTGCTTTCTTCGAGGGGATCCCATCTCCAATAGGCCCCCAACACAAAACTCTGACTCGTCCCAAGTCACAAAGTTTGTGCGCCATCTATATTTTCTTTGATGCTGCTCAAGGCATCCTTCAATGGTGGAACTACTTCAACGTGTTATCACTCTCCCTAACTTCCCAAGGCTGAGAGTGGGATTGAAGGAAGGTAGCCACACACCAGCCTTTAGGTTAGGTAGCTAGCCTTACCAGGACCAGAGAGGGCTCTCTCAATGTCACTTTGTAGTCAATTAAATGATTGAATATTTAATGATCTTAGGCTAGGTATGTAATCTGAGTAAACAGGGTTTTTTCTTGATGTTTGCATGTTGGATAGGAATGATAGTAAGGAGACTAGATCTAGGGTTTGAGGTCCGAATTCAAGGTCATTTTGAAAATAATATGGATGAGGCCACGTAGCTAGCATCAAAGCATGTTTAGTTTGGAATTTTGTATACGATGAAATGATAGAAAATCTGAATGATCACTGAGGTGAATTCATTCATTTAGAAGAACATAGACATATAATGTAAATCTTGTTAAGGCGGAGCATGAAAAGGCATGATTTTTTCTTATAGACTGACAAGATAAACAGATAAAAGCATGTATATGAAAGAGGAAAACATATCATTCAATATGATAAGATAAAGATACAGAGAAAGAAAAAATTCTCCAAGGCATACCATGGGATTCTCAACACAAATTCTGCAGCATTGTCTTTTATTTCATTCCAAAAGGCTAGTACAATAGCTCCACTACAAAAAAAATATCCAACCCAAAAAAGGCTAAAGTGGGTCTACTTATAGAAAATATGAACAGTGACACCTCATAAAGTTGAAATCTCATCCAAAATGAATCATAATTACATAATATGAGTCACTTCCTAGAATCTAGGGAGGTTAGAAACCATTCCCTCAAATTCAACTAAAGACAAGGAGTGTGTTTCTCCCACATTAAATTACATGTTTCCTCATGATAAGAGGCCAAAACCCACTCAATTACTCCAATTCCAACTCAAAGTACAGCAAAACCTCGAAAATATGACTTTTTCTAGGCTTGACAAGTGTCTTGAGGAATCCTATGCATATGCGTAGCGCCATTTTACAAATGCATAGCGCCAATTTGCAGCTGATTTTGAGGGATGTTTAGGACTCTAAATCCAAATATAGAAGATAGGTCAACTATCTCTGTGTGTCTAGTTTCCAAAACATCTTGAATTTTGAAAAACCACCGACTAGAAGGCCTCCAGAAGTTTAGTCTCCCGACCTTACTCTAGATGTGTAGCACCATGTAAAAAAAAAAGTGGAAGAAGAATGGAAAACTAGTGGTTTCTTGGATTTTTCTATAAAACTAGATCTTGTTATAAAAAAAGAGTTCCTCGTCTATGATGTACTCATCAAAATGCATCCAACCATGTAATCCATTCATCATTTAGGTGCCCCAGGAAAAATCATTTTGTGGCACCTGTGGATGATGTGCTAAAAAACCAATGAAGCTTCAACCATCAAATCTAAACTATCCTTCTCCTTTAGCTTCATTTTAATTTCTTTTAGCCTTTTCTTCAGTTGTTTAAGCCTGATTTGTGAAATCATGTTTATGGAGAAATAATTATTTTCCATGTGTCTCTGGAGGTTGTTTTCTCTTTTTGCTCTTTTCAAGAGCTTCTCAAAATTTTCATTCACCCTTCCTAACTAGAATTCCCTTTCTTGATTGATCTCCATAGCTATTAGCTCATCAAGGATTAATTGTTTAAGTGGATGAGTTGGTTGTCTTTCTAGCACTAGCGCCCTCTTAAGGCCTCTTGTATTTATCCTTCTTGGTTGTGTTTCAGTCACCATGTCCTGCATTTAATCAAAATCCATTACTTGGTTCCCTCTACCTTTATCTTCTTATAGATCTACATTAGGTTTTCTTTGTATCCTCTTCTTCACCTTCAATTGCCAATTTTCTTGTTGTAGTAGGGTTTCCATGACATTATCCTCAGAGAGTTTGAACTTAAGCTCTGTTATTTCTGCATCCTTCTCCCTAATGACCTCCTCAACTGATTTGACTTCAACCGACTCTGCCACCTCAACTTCCAAGGGCACTTGTTCATCATGTTGGTGCAATGGTGATTCAATCTGATGCTTGAGTGGATGCTTCTCTATTTCTCTTTACTCACCTATAGTGTCAAGTGTAGATACATTTTTGATGGATTTGGGAGAACGTACCTGTCTCTTTCCCTTATCATAGGTGTGAGTGATCTAAATAACCCTAGGAGCCTTTGAAATATGAGTTTTCATGTTGGAAGAGCCAACCTCCATTGGTTGTGCTAATACTGGTGGTGATGGTGTGTTATGCATGACATGAGGACTAGTGATAGGCATTGCTACTACTTTCTCCATGAAGGTTTCCCGAGCCATGGTTACGGCTGAGAGATTATGCAAAACAATGAGTTTGACTAGACCATGGTGGAAAATACTTGGGCAATGATCTATGTTTTTTCTCTAAACCTCCCATTCATTTTAAGAAAACTTATGTAAAATTAATTTGGAAATTCAAGTGGTTTAGTAGAGGTACAATGCATCAATAATATTATATGGTACCTTTACAACCTAGAAAATATCCCTTCACATGTGAAATATCTCATATTTATCCTAATCAAAGGAGATTATTTGTCAAGGAGGTATCTAAAATGGAAAATGTACTCAGGGTTCTCTCTAACATGAGGTTTGAGGAATAATTTTTAATATTCAAGGTCTATGTCCATGCCCTTAAACTAATTTTTTCAATGACTAGGTATACTTGTTGTTCGAGAAATCACATCTGCTGATAAGTTTAACTCTACACCTGCAATGATGGCCTTTCCCATACTGAAACTAGTGGCAAATAAGCTTGTCAATTGGAGATGGCAACCTTCTTCCGTGATTTTCTCACAGAATCTGAAGCATCCAGTCCTCTCAAAACATCTTTTGGAAAAAGGTGAGGCACTGAATTCTTGCAAGGTGGAGGGCTCAAATTTGAAGTGGTTCCCTCCTTTGTGGATTTTATTCTCACTCTCCATAATATTTATCATAAGGATAAACCCTAGGTGTTTAGGATGTATAGGGCATGTGCAGTGAATTTGGAAAAATAGAGGACATTGATAGGTGTTGTGCTATGCAACAACTCCCCACCATTTTTATTTTCAAAATAATCTAGACCTTTGATAAATAGAAATAGGGACCTTTATTAAAAATATATTTTTTCATTTTAGATAAAAATTAAAACTCCAAAAAATATTATTTCTTTTGTTTAAATAAAAACATGAAAACAAAAAGAAACTATAAAAAAACATCCTTGAAAATACCTTATCACAATTGCATTCCGCATAAATATTTTATCAATAAAAGTTAAAACAATAAAACAAAAAAATCCCTATTTTGCAACCGATTTGAAGTTTCGCAAGCGACATTACAAATCGCATATCGCAGATTTACATTGTAAAACTTTAAGCAATTCTTACCAAAGTTCTGATATTGCGATTTTGCGATATTCCGATTTCTGCGATTTTGCAATTTCGCAATATCGTAAAATCACATATTGCATAAAAAAAAGGTAATGCACTTCATAAATATAGGTTCAAAGGGAGCGATGCGATGGTTTTGACAATTTTGAATAAAGGTTTTACATGAAAATAAATCATGTTAGGAAATATTAATTATGTTTTATCATCCCAATGCAAATAGTTATTGATTCATTATCATTTAATTAATGATATGGTTGTTTCCCAGATGTTTTCTTTAAAAACATATCATTTCAATAGATTTTCCATCATTTTATCATTTACTTTTTCTTTAATAGGGATTTTCCTTCAAGATGTGTCCATCCGCAAAGTGATTCAGAAACACGACAAACAGATTGTTGCAGAACTGGAACAAACAGAAAAGTCACCCATAGTCTCAGATACAGTCTGCACTACTAATGGAGGTACTACTAAATGGAAATATATCTACACTATGCTCAAAGACAAAAAGGCAGAAGTAGTGGAAGTCACGATGACTGCCGATGATGCAACACCCTCAAATTTACAATTCAAAGATATTGCATGGTCTTTCCTCCATAGGATAGTAACAAGGGCTACTCTTCTTCCATATACTGACATGATTAGGTGGGTGCTCGATAGTTCAACAATCCAAGATAGACAGTTAAGAACCTTCAAGAATGAGATTCTAGGTTCTTTCAGAGCTAAAGATATGAAAATCATGTATAAACTACCCGACCCGCAAGACATCTACAATAGTCAGTTTGTTGCAAATTTTTATAAGAAGAACGAAGACCCTTTCAAGGAAATTCAAGGATAGAGGAAACTAGATAAAAAGTTCAAATATGAGAAAACAGGTATGTATCCTTTTGTGTCACTTGAAAATCCATACAATTTTGCAACAGCAATGCTATGCAGATTATATGGTCTACCTAATAATACTAAGTTCTCCATAAATTGGCTTCCCCTAATTGACTCTTATGTTAATTCCCACATAATTAATTGGGAAACTATCCTTTCTGAGAATCTAGTTAAGGAAATTAATGAATATTGCCAAACAAGAACTTCCTCCTCCAAAACTGTTCCCCAATTTTTCATGAGCACGTATGTTTTTGACGCCATCTGTTTTTCTACCAAATTTCCAGTTATGGGATGGAAATGGAATCCTGAGGATCCTACCCCGATTCATTTGAATCATAAAGAGATATGGGAACATAATTATGTACCACATTTCCATAGGCTATGTTATGGAGTTGTACTACCATTGCATCAATTAATGTTTGACAGAATGAGCCCTAGGTTCACTAAAGAAGCCATTTTAGACCTTCAAATGATAGGGAGATATTTTATTGAAGAGTCATTTTCATACATCAGAATTTTTGGAAGCTCTGCTCGCCCGCATGTTCTTCCTTTATATGTTTAAGATAAATTGATGGCAAGAGAAGTCGCTTACCAAACTGTTCGTAATGGACTCACTAAATCTTTGAAAGACAATAATAAGTCTTTATGGCCAAGTTTCCCAATTTCATGTGGTACATTCATGCTCAACAATTTCAATCATGCATTGAAAGAATGTCAAAAGATTGAGCTTTTGAAGCTCCCCATTTTTCCCTAAATGGAGTTCAACCCAGAAAATATTGCTAACAAATTTACTCTTTCAGTCAAAATCAAACCTATCATACACACTGATGATCTATCTGAAGATATTTTGCAATCTGTTGGGACTTTTGAAGAAGTCCAAATTTTTTTCAAATTGAACCTAAATCCAGAAGAGTTACAAAGATTCAATGAGTTCAGAGAACAAAGACTCAAATGTATCCCTCAGAATTTTTTGGTTACCAGTTATAGGTCTGAAGCAAGCCAAGAAATCAAAGTTAGAGTGAACAGATTCACAAAGTTAGAGTGAACTAGATAAAATCTGGACTCCAGTTAGAAACACATTGATAAATACCCCATAGGTATCATCTTCACAAAAAGATATAGAATTTCACACTCCAAAGGGACAAACTGTTTTGGTAAAATATATCATTGAAAGTCTTGGGATAACCTCGCAAGACACATAATTCATTCCTATGTTTCCAACTGATGAAATTGTTCTGAAGGTAACTAATATCCCTCCACTAGATGTATTCTGCAGCCCTCTCCATAAATTTTTAGTAAGGAAACAAAGAAAAAGCAGAATGATTGAAACACCCCCAGGAAATGAAGTTATGGAAGTAGTATGGAAATATACTCCATCAAACCCAATTGAAAATTTAACTCGGCTATCTTAATTCGCTGGTGCATACACCATTGCAACAATGGATAAGGCAGCAGAAGTATCTATTTTGGTTCAGGAAAAATATGACAAAATCATGTAGCTATACTAGCAACTAGATGAAGAAAGAAGCACTCTAAATCAGAAGGTCGAACATCAACTCCTCAGAGTACAACAAGAGATGGAAATGCTTAAGATAAGTCATAAAAATGACTTATCTAGCAAAAACTCACTGATTGAAAAATTCAGAGAAGATCTTATCAAATATGAAGGTATTCCTATCGCAGAGGAATTCATAAAAGAAGCATTGGAATTTAATGCCTTACTCTCAAAACAACAAAAATTGTTTGTGGTAAAAATGTCAGACATAATTCCACAACTGGAAATTAGTGAACAATTGAATAATGTAGTAATTGATCAAATAATTGAGTTCAACGAACTCAATACCAAAATATTCGATTGTATTGAATGGAAAGATTCAGAGGAAGGAAGAAAGTCGGGTCTTCCAAAGATCAAGGAGACTTTGAAAGATAATCTCTTTACTGACTGGGATGCACAGGTGAAATAGGAAGAATTGGCCATAGCAAGAGTAGTAGGTATATCAAAGAATATGGTCAAAATGATTAACCACGTATTGCATACTTCTGGTCTGATTTAAGAAGGAAATCAAAAATATGTTCCTGATATCAGAGATTTAGAGCAAAGTTGGAAATATGTAGGTCAACTCTGAGAAGAAGCACTTACACAGCTGAAAAAGACTGATTGGGAAGCGTACTGGCAGCTACCGGTCAAACCTCACAGTCAGATCATGACACTGAATTGTTCCCTGAATTCTATACAGAGAATACAACCACTTTTATTGGACGCTATATTTGCTGCACAAATGAAGACACAATTTGGCAAACATCCACAAGTCCAACTGATGTCCAACATTTGTGAGAAAAAAAGAAGAGCTGGAAGTAACTTATTATCGGGCATGATTATTAGTTAGTTTGTTTTTTAATTTCAATTTTTAGCAATTAAATACTAAGGATGAGGAAGGTTGTTTGAAACCACCTCATAAGATATTTTGTATAATCTATTTTTCTGTAAGTAGTTAGTATAGTATTTAAACCCTTCTCATGCATTTAGAGAAGTGTGAAAAATTTTATTGAGAACATTTACAAAGAATGCTTTACTGTAAGTAAGTTTGTAGATTCCTTGATAAAATAATGGAACATGGCCTTTTCAGTTATATGTCATTTTGTTGATCACTATTGATGCACTTTTGTATTCTTTGAAAGACTTATTGGTAGAAGAGTTGAACATCGCCTATTATCACTGATCAGATGAACAGGACAGTACACATCTGGTACTATTATCATGTATGCTAATTCTTTTTTAAATATTAGTGATGAATCTAGCTTTCATGATTTATATATGAAATCAATTATTTTTGTCTGAATTATCAGTTGCACTATTGTATGATATAAGGATAGAAATTAATTAATTTAATATATGATCATTAGATGTATGTGATATATTTTACATCTTCTTTTTATTAACTATTTCTCAAGAGAATCATCTTACAAAAGTATTCATTCTATTAAATTTTTGATGATCTAAATCATCACAGATTGAATAGATATCATTCTAGATCACATCATATTGGTATTATTCTGGGTTATATTAGATTAAACTTAATTCAAAGTTTTTCATTCTATTTTTTTTTTTTTAGTTTTTAGTAATTCTTTATGCAAATATTTTGATAGAAATCCAACAATCATATAAAAACCCAAATCTGGGAAACTGGTCCCATTACACCCAGTCTGAGCCACTATCCCAAATGGAAAAGGAACTACTTTAAGGTCCAGACCAGGTGGTTATCCCCCTTGTTGTTGCCACAGATTTCTTAGGCCTCAAAACTTTTGGCACTAGAAAGAGGGCATGACTACGAATGGAATCTAAATCTAAACCTCAAACTAGAAGCCCTCATAAGAGTCAATCTCCTCAAAAGCATTCTTCATCTTCCAGATCAAATTCTAGATCACAAACTCAGAAATACGAAATAGTAGAAACCTTTCCATCATCTCCTGAAGTATCTCGACTATCATCTACTTCAGAATTCACTGCCGAGTCTCTTGAAGTTCAGTATTTAATTTAGAAATTAGAAGGAATATCTATTTCTGCTGAAAATCCTGTTAATCCCGAAGCTTCTGAAGAAAGTGTTACTTCTCTATTTAGAGAAATTGGTATATTAACCATATCCAAAAGTGAAAAACTTGGAATTCCTCCTTTTGAATTTCCAATAGAATTACATTGCAAAAAAGTTTCTATATCCAGATCTAAGTTAGATACGAGTGAAGTAATATCAAATTTCCCTTCAGTTACTTCTTCACATCCTCTTACTCAATATACATCTTCTTATTCTTCCATTTCCTCTACTCAAACAATCAGTACTATCACGAGTAGTATTGTTCCAATTGTAAGTTCTTCATCCATTCCCCTTACTTCTGGATCTACTTCTGTATCTTCACAAACTTCAAATCTAATTATGGCTAATCGACCTTGGACGAATCCTGGTGCTGTATTGATAGCAAATCCAAATCCTCTTTCAGATCATCTAGAAAAATTATTACCTAAATATAATCCATATGATGGCCTTCTTGCCGAAGAACATATCAATAATTTTATGCTACCCATGAATCTGAATGGAGTTTCTTATGAAGATATTGTAGTCATATTGTTTCCTTATACTTTACAAGAATCTGCAGGATCTTGGTACTTTTCACTTCCAGCAGGATCAATTCCTGATTGGGAAACTTTTAAATTTGGAGATGATAGAACTGTTGCATCATTAATCAATGCTCTTTCTAATCTAAAGACAAATTCAGGTGAAAGGATCAAATATTTCAACTCCAGATTTAACAAGTTATTAAACAAAATCCCAACCACTTCCAAACTTGTTGTTGATGTTCAAATAGAGTGGTATATTTCCTCTTTACCTTCTAATATAGCTATTTTTGTAGATAGAGCTAGTAAAGCCACCCTTTTAGAGAACATGAAAGAAGCTCTCGCTATAGAGAAAAGAATCTTAGCATTAGAAAAAAGATCAAAGATAGAAGATAGGAAATCTAAGAAAGTGGCATTTAGTCAAGATTCTAAAATTAAAGTCTCGAAAGATCCATTTCATCTTGAAGGTCTTCAAAAAGTGTTAAAGACTATGTGAAATGACATGATCGACATAAAGAAACAGTTTGTTGAATCATCAACTCCTAAGAAATCATTTCGCCCATTTAAGAAAAATCCTTCTTCAACTTCTCAGCCTCCAAATGTGATTTCAAACGCCGAATCTGATCAAGATACTTAAGATCCCTCACCATCTGAACAAGAACTAGAGTCTGAGGAAGAAGTTGAGTTGAATGGTTTATGGGATTTCATTCTCCCCACAGAGGAGGAAAGTGAAGCTATGCCTGTGTCTACAAGAATTAAATCTTCTTTTGATTCAACTGTATCAAATGAGAGACATAAATCTCTCCCCATAGAGGATAAAACAGCAGTCAAAAAATCTAAAACTATCCAAACAGATCCTATTTCATCTGATCCTATTACAACTTCCAAAATTTTGATAGTTTCAGATACAGTGGAATATAATATAGCTGAAGATATGAAAAATACTAAAGAAAATATTTCATTACACGAGATGACAAAAATCAAACAACAACATAAAATTTTACGTAGAGAACTCAAGGCAATCACTGTAGATACTATACAACCATCGGTTATAGCTCAAGCTTCTAAAGATATGGGAAAACCTCCGTCATCTCCAAACAAATAAAATCCCAATGATCTAGTCTTAATTGGTGATAGATCTATTTCTCACACTCCTTCTTTACTTATGACTTATGAGATTTTCAACAAAAATGTTCATAATTGTCTTATTGATTTAGGAGCTTCTTCAAACATCATGCAAAGAATGGTGTGTACAAAATTGAACACCACTCCTCAAAAATCTATTGTACATATAGTTAAATTGAATAGAATAAGAGTCGAAGTTATTGGAGAAATGTTGTCAGTATCTATTAGATTGTCATCCAATGAAAATGTGATACAAGTAATTTATATTTTGGTCGCAGACACCCCTGAATTTTATGGTCTTATTTTAAGTAGGGATTGGTCTGAAAATTTACATGGATATTTTTCTACTGATTGGTCACACATGTGGTTACCATACAATGGTAAACCAAATCAAATCTGATTTGATCGCAAAACATTCATGAAACATACAATCACTGAACTAGAAGAAACAAATGAACCTGTAGCTTTCACCAATAATATTATTGGAAATTATTCAGGTGAATCGTTTCTTGGATCATTCAATGCCCAAATTTCACCTTTTTCGATGAACACTACTATTTCTCAAATTGAAAACTTTTCTCAAACAGACACTTCTAAATGTGTTAATCTTAGCAATCAAATACCAATTTTTTTTTTTATTTTGGACTCTATACTTTGATGGTTCAAAATCTGAAGATGGTGCAGGAGCAAGGTGTGTTTTAATCAATCCACAAGGAGAGAAAACAATGCTAGCTTGCAGACTCGAATTTCAATGCACGAATAATACCACTAAATATGAAGCATTGATACAAGGTCTGTACAAAGCTATTAGTTTAAATGTTAAATATTTGCAGGTATATGGAGATTCTGAAATAATTGTTAGACAAGTCAGAAACACAATTCATTGTGTTTCTGGACATTTGAAACATTATCAAACTTTAACTCAGAGTCTTACTTCCCATTTTACTACATTTAATATCTCCATAGTTCCTAGATTACAAAATGCAAGTGTTGATTTACTTAATAATGAAGCATCTAGACTTATACCATCCGAAGAATTTAGCCCAGATAGATTTTCAATTGAGTTAATTTTTAGGCCTTCCATTCCTGATAATGTAACGAATTGGAGAGTATTTAACAATGATGTATATATAATAGACTTTCTTACATTAGACAGAGCTTACGAAGGTCAAATTGTAGATGAACATGAACATGATTTAAAGATTGAGGATAAACAAAATACTAATCCAATTCCTAAATCTGTAGTCAAAATGGAAGATCTCTATGATTTCAAAGATATGTTTAAAAATATCATCAATTCAAAAACCCAGAGTTATACTCTAAAATTTGAATTGATTAATCTTGGTACACCAAAAAAACCTAAAAACATCAACTTAGGTCTTGGTTTAAAACCTGAAGAAAGGATGTCATTTATTAAATTGTTGAAAACATATAAAGATATATTTGCATGGGATTATTCAAATATTAAGACATATGATACTTCCATAATTCAGCGTACCATACCTATGATCTCAGATGATAACCTGTTCAACAAAAACTTAGAAAAATTCATCCAAATTTAGAAAGTCAAATTAAATCTGAATTACATAAAATGCTCGAAGCCAAAGTCATTTTTCCTGTTAGACATTCGAAATGGGTATCAAACATGGTCCCAATTAGAAAGAATAATGGAGACATTAGGATTTTCATAGACTTTATAATTTGAATAAATCTTGCCAAAAAGATATTTTTCCTTTGCCTACCATGGAATAGATATTACAGTCAGTTGCAGGATCTGAATTAATTTCTTTTCTCGACGTATTTTCAGGATACAATCAGATCATGGTACATCCTGATGATAGATTAAATACAACATTCAAAACAAAATGGGGAACATACACATACCAAAAAAATCCTTTTGGGTTGATTAATGTTGGTGCTACATTTCAACGTGCTATGGATATAGCTTTCAGAGGACTAATCAATAGCTAAGTTGTTATATACTTAGATGACATTACTGTTTACTCTAAGCATAGAAGAAATCATGTTAATCACTTAAAAATTATTTTTGAAAGATGTAGAAAATTCATAATTTCCTTGAATCCTAAAAAATGTTATTTTTCCTTATCAGAGGGTAAATTATTAGGGTTCATTGTCTCTAAACAAGAAATCCATATCGATCCTCATAGGATTCAAGAAATTGAAAATATTCCTTTACCACACAACAAAAAAATGATGTAATCATTTTTAGGACAAATTAATTTTGTAAAAAGGTTTGTTCTTGATTTCTCTGAAATCATATTACTCCTACAATCAATGATCAAGAAAATGCAATTTTTAAATGGGGAAAAGATGAGAGAAATTCTTTCGAGCTAATTAAGAAAGCCATCATTGGAGCTCTTCTTTAACAACTCCTGATTTTCTTAAGCCATTTGTATTGTATGCATTTTCTTCTGATACATCATACGCAGTAGTTTTGACACAGCTGAATGATCAAAACATTGAAGTACCAATTGTGTTTTTTAGTTCTAACCTTCAAGGTCTTGAGTTGAATTATTTAGCTGTAGAAAAAAAAGCTTATGCTATATTTAAAGCTTTGAAACATTTTAGAACTTTTCTCCTAAAAACACATACTAAAGAAATAGTACCTTACTCAGAAGTAAGGCAATTATTAATCCAACAAGAAGTAGGAGAAAAGACAACAAATTGGGTCATTTCACTTCAAGAATATGATGTAGAGATACATCCTGCTAAAATTGTTAAAGGTCAAGGTCTTTGCAGGATTTTAACTGGACCCTCTCATTTACCAACAGAAGAAGACCAACCAAATGAAATACAATTGTCCGAGGTAACCCTAAACGATTCTTAGTCACAATATGATGATTTGAAATTTTTCTTCAAAAATGGATATGCTCCATTATATCTCAATTATACAACAAAGCGTGCTTTGAGACTTAAATCAAATCAATATCAACTCATATATGATGTGTTATTTAGGAAAAATTATGATTCCGTATTATTGAGATGTTTAGAAAAAACTGAAGCTGAAAAAGTAATGTAGGAATTACATGATGGACCAGTTGGAGGTCATTTCAAAGGAAATATCACAGCTCATAAAATACTGCATGCTAGTTACTATTGGCCAAATATGTTTAAATATGCACATGAATATGTGAGAAAATGTAAATTATGTCAAATTGCAGTGGGAAGAGAAAGGAAAACAGCATTTCCACTACAACCAGTAAATATCGAACAACCATTCGAATAATGGGGGTTAGATATCATAGGTGAAATAACTCCAAATTCTTCTAAACATCATAAGTATATTATAATTGCAATAGATTATTTCACAAATTGGGTAGAAGTTATCCCATAAAAGGTGGTTAATACACAAAGTATTACAGGATTTATTGATCAGTTCATAATCACCAGGTTTGGCCTCCCATCAGCTTTGATATTTGATAATGCATCTTACTTTTTTGGAAACACTATGATAGAATTTTCTTTGAAAAGAGGTTTTAAATTAAAATAATCAGCTAAATATTATCCACAAGGTAATGGGTTAGCTAAATCTACAAATAAAAACCTCATTAGAATCATCAAGCGAACTATAGAACAAAATCATAAAAATTGGCACAAAGCACTATTATTTTCTCTTTGGGCAAATAGAATCACCCAGAAAACCTCAATAGGTACTTCTCCATTTGTGTTAGTTTATGGGAAAGAATAAGTTCTACCCACAAATGTAGCAATACCATCATTTTCTTTAGTGCATTTTATTGATGAAAATCCTTCGTCTTCCCTTCAACTTAGACAAAATCAAATTTTAAACTGGAAGAATAGATAGAAAAATCCAAAGCTATACATGCTCATCATCAAAAAATAGTTAAAGCCTCATTTGACACAACATCCACCAGTTCAATAGCTTTGAAAATTTGAGACCTTGTTTGAAAATGGGATGAAGTACATGAGGAATAGGGTAAGCATACCAAATTTCAAAGATTGTGGCTTGGTCCATTTCAAATCATTGAAAAAATAGGCATATCCACCTTTTTGCTGCAAGAATTATTAGGTAAGAAAGATTCCTTTCCTGTAAATGGTCAAATTCTCAAAAAATATTTCTCTTAGGAAATCAAGCTTTTAATTTTTTTTCTTTAGGAAAATAAAAGTTGAAAATAGCATCATTTTTTGTTGATTCAAATTTTCAAAAAAATTCTGATAAATTATTTTGATCTTTCGCTTCTATAAATAAGTAAAGTAAAAAGATGACTATAACTATGAGAATTGAATAAACTTTATATTTTTAAGATAAATTGAAATTTACTGAAGGCATTTTCTTTCCAAAAAAGACTCTTGATATCATAAAATATAGTTATTATGTATCAGTCAAAAAAGGAAATCTTTAATTTAGCAAGGATTATCTACAAAAAGGTATCTACCAACTCTACAATTATCATCCACAACTCTTAAATGAGCTAATGATTCATCCCATCTGATAAAATTTCTTCTTCAGATTATAATTCAAAACTAAAAAGAAATATATATGATGTAAAAATTCAAAAGAAAATAAGTCTCATCATGAGCTTGTTTATCATGATCATAGAGAAATAATTTAGACTGATATTACCAATACAGCATACCACAACAAGGTAATAGCTCAATGATTATTAAAAAATCAATAGAGAAGGGGTCTTATCACGAGCCAGCTTGTTTAGTTTAAAATTGCTATCAGTGAATGACATTGTCATTATCAGGCTACCAAACCTGGACAATGATTTTGAAATTGTGTCAAGAAAAAGAAATTCGATTACATGTTAAATTATATTTTGAAATAAGAAATTAGTTTTAGATGGGACCATGAATCATTATTGGTTAAAAGATAACCCTGCCGAGGCTATAAATGTCTGCTGGAAATAGTGGCTCTATCTGTGATAAATGAGTAAAAATATATGAAACCAATTTTAGAGAATACCTACTTTACATTTTTACATATGAGTATTGACTGATACAGATACCTACGTATTATCACTAAAAGGGTTAATCAAGAAGAAATGAGATAGGTAAATAGATTATATTCTGAAAAAATATTGTTTAATTCATGAATCATATTATTTTTATTCTTATATCTTTTTCTTGTTTTGAAAGTTTAGAAATATCAAAATAAACCAATCAGAGATATCTGGTTCTCTCAAGTGAATCACCAATTATTGTGCTATGCAACAACTCCCCCCCATTTTTATTTTCAAAATAATCTAGACCTTTGATAAATAGAAATAAAAACCCTTATTAAAAATATATTTTTTCATTTTAGATAAAAATTAAAAATCCCAAAAACATTATTGCTTTTGTTTAAATAAAAACATGAAAAAAAAAAATTATTAAAAAACATCCTTGAAAATACCTTATCACAATCGCATTCTGCATAAATATTTTATCATTAAAAGTTAAAACAATAAAACAACGAAATCCCGATTTTGCAATCACCGATTTGAAGTTTTGCAAGTGACATTACATATCACATATTGCAATTTACGCTGTAAAACTTTAAGCAATTCTGACCAAAGTTCCGATATTGCGATTTCTCCGATTTCGCGATATCGCAAAATCACATATCGCATAAACAACAGGTAATAAAATTCATAAAGAAAGGTTCAAAGGGAGCGATGCAATGCATTTGACAGGTTTGAATAAAGGTTTTACGCGAAAATAAATCATGTCAAGAAATATTAATTATGTTTTATCATCCCAATGCAAATAGTTATTGATTCATTATGATTTAATTAATGATATATCTGTTTCTCGGATGTTTTCTTTCAAAATAGATAATTTCAATAGATCTTCCATCATTTGATCATTTACTCTGTCTTTAATATTGATTTTCCTTCAAGATATGTCCATCCAAAAAATGATTCAGAAACATGAAAAACATATTGTTGCAGAACTGGAACAAATTGAAATGTCACCCATAGTCTCAGATACATTCTTCACTACTGATGGAGGTACTACGAAGTGGCAAGATATCTACACTATGCTTGAAGATGAAAAGCAAGAAGTAGTGGACGTCACAGTGACTGTCGATGATGCGACACCCTCAAATTTACAGTTCAAAGATATTGCATGCTCTTTCCTCCATAGGATAACAGCAAGGGCTACTCTTCTTCCATATACCGACATGATTAGGTGGGTGCTAGATAATTCAAAAATCCAAGATAGACAATTAAGAACCTTCAAGAATGAGATTCTAGGTTCTTTCAGAGTTGAAGATCTGAAAATCATGTATAAACTACCTGACCCGCAAGACATCTACAATAGTTAGTTTGTTGCAAAGTTTTCTAAGAAGAACTAAGACCCGTTCAAGGAAATTCAAGGATCGAGGAAACTAGATAACAAGTTCAAATATGAGAAAATAGGTATGTATCCTATTGCATCACTTGCAAATCACTACAATTTCGTAGCAGCAATGTTATGCATATTATATGGTCTACCTGATAATACTAAGTTCACCGTAAATTGGCTTCCCTTGATTGACTCTTGTGTTAATTCCCACATAATGAATTGGGAAACTATCCTTTCTGAGAATCTGGTTAAGGAAATTAATGAATATTGCCAAACAAGAACTTCCTCCTCCAAATCTGTTCCCCAATTTTTCATGAGCGCGTATTTTTTTGAAGCCATCTGTTTTTCTACCAAATTTCCAGTTATGGGATGGAAATGGACTCCTGAAGATCCTACCCCGATTCATTTGAATCATAAAGGGATATGGGAACATAACTATGCACCACATTTCCACAGGCTATGTTATGGAGTTGTACTACCATTGCATCAATTAATGTTTGAAAAAATGAGCCCTAGGTTCACTAACGAAGCCATTTCAGACCTTCAAATGATAGTGAGATATTTTATTGAAGAGTCATTTTCATAGATTATAATTTTTGGAGGCTCTGCTCCCCCTCATGTTCTTCCTTTATATGTTTCAGGTAAATTTATGGTAAGATAAGTCACTTAACAAACTGTTGGTAATGGACTCACTAAATATTTGAAAGAGAGTAAGAAGTATTTATGGCCAAGTTTCCAAATTTCATGTGGTACATTCACGCTCAGAAATTTCAATCATGCATTAAAAGAATGTCAAAATATTGAGCTTTTGAAGCTCTCCGTTTTACCCTCAAGGCAGTTCAACCCAGAAAATATTGCTAACAAATTTACTCTGTCAGTCAAACTCAAACCTATCATACACATTGATGATAAATTTGAAGATATTTTGCAATCTATTGGGAATTTTGAAGAAGTCCAAAATTTTGTCAAATTGAACCTAAATCCAGAAGAGTTACATAGATTCAATGAGTTCAGAGAACAAAGACTTAGACGTATCCCTTAGAATTTTTTGGTTACCAGTTATACGACTGAAGCAATCCAAGAAATCAGAGCAGAACAAACAGATTCGCGAAATCAAAGTGAAGAGATAAAATCTGGGCTCCAGTTAACAACACATTGATAAATACCCCAGAGGTATCATCTTCATAAAAAGATACAAAATTTAACACTCCAAAGGGACAAATAGTTTTGGCAAAATATATCATTGAAAGTCATGGGATAACCTCCCAAGACACAGCAATCATTCTTGTGTTTCCAACTGATGAAATTCTTCTGAAGGTAATTGATATCCCTCCACTAGATGTATTCTGCAGCCCTCTCCATAAATTTTTAGTAAGGAAACAAAGAAAAAGGAGAAGGATTGAAACACCACCAAGAAATGAAGTTATGGAAGTAGTATGGAAAGATACTCCATCAAACCCAATTGAAAATTTAACTCTGCAATCTCAATTCGCTGGTGCATACACCACTGCAACAATGGATAAGGCAAAAAAAGTATATATTTTGGTTCAAGAAAAGGATGAAGATGTCATGCAGCTATAGTAGAAACTATATGAATAAAGAAGCACTCTGAATAAGAAGTTCGAACAACAACTCCTTAGAGTACATCAAGAGATGGAAATGCTTAAGATAAGTCATGAAAATGACTTATCTAGCAAAAACTCACTGATTGAAAATTTGAGATAAGATCTTACCAAATATGAAGGTATTCCTACTACAGAGGAATTCATAAAAGAAGCATTGGAATTCAATGCCTTACTCTCAAAACAAAAAAAAATTGTTTGTGGTACAAATGTCAGACATAATTCCACAACTGGAAATCAGTGAACAGTTGACTAATGCAGTCATTGATCAAAGAATTGAGTTCAACAAACTCAATACCAAAATCTCTGATTATATTGAATGGAAAGATTCAGAGGAAGGAATAAATTCAGGTCTTCGAAAGATCAAGGAGACTCTCAAAGTTATTCTCTTTACTGATTGGGATGCACAGGTGAAACAGGCAGAATTGGCCATAGCCAGAGCAGCAGGTATATCAAAGAATATGGTCAAAATGATTAACCATATATTGCATACTTCTAGTCTGAGTAAATAAGGAAATCACAAATCTGCTCCTGATATCAGATATTTAGAGAAAATTTGGAAAGACGTAGGTCAACTTTGAGAAGAATCACTTACAGAGTGGAAAATGACTGATTTGGAAGCGTACTGGTGGCTACTGATTAAACCTCACAGTGAGATCATAACACCGAATTGTTCTTTGAATTCTATACAGAGAATACAACCACTTTTACTGGACACTATATTTGCTACACAAATGAAGACACAGTTCGACAAACCTCCACAAGTATAACCGATGTCTGACATTTGTGTGCAGAAAAGCAGAACTGACAATACCTTATTATCAGGCATGATTATTAGTTTGTTTGTTTTTTAATTTCAATTTTTAGCAATTAGATACTAAGGATGAGGAAGGTTGTTTGAAACCACCTCATAAGATATTTTTTAATCTATTTTTTTGTAAGTAGTTAGTATAGTATTTAAACCCTTTTCATGCATTTAGATAAGGGTCCAGAATTTTATTGAGAACATTTACAAAGAATGCTTTACTGTAAGTAAGTTTGTAGATGCCTTGATAAAATAATGGAACACGGCATTTTCAGTTATATACCATTTCGTTGATCACTGTTGATGCACTTTTGTATTATTTGAAATACTTATTGGTCAAAGAGTTGAATGTGGCCTATTATCACTGATCATATGAATAGGACAGTAAACATCTGGTACTATTCTCATGTATACTAATTTTGTTTTAAATATTAGTGATGAATCTAGCTTTCATGAATTATATATGAAATCAATTATTTTTGTCTAAAATATCAGTTGCAGTATTGTACGATATAAGGATATAAATTAATATATTTAATATATGATCATCAGATATATGCGATATATTTTACATCTTATTTTGATTAACTATTTCTCAAGAGAATCATCTTACAAAAGGTATATTTTTCAGATTTCTGTGGTGTGAGTTTTGAGTTCCTTGATTCAGAATCTTACAAAAGTATTCATTCTATTAAACCTGTGATGATCTAAATCATCACAGATTGAATAGATATCATTCTAGATTGCATCAAATTGATATTATCCCAGGTTAGATTAGATTATACTTAATTCAAATTTTTTCATTCTAGAATAAATTTGTTTTAGTTTTTAGTAATTATTTATGCAAATATTTTGAGAGAAATCCAACAATCATACAAAAACCCAAAATCTAGGAAACTGGTCCCATTACACCCAGTTGGAGCCACTATCCCAAACAAAAAAGGAACTGCTTTAAGGTCTAGACCGGGTGGCTATCCCCCTTGTTGTTGCCACAGATTTCTTAGTCCTCAACAATCTGATATGGTACCTGTACAACCTAGCAAATATCCCTTCACATGTGAAATATCACATATTTATCCTAATCAAAGGAGAATATTTGTCAAGGACGTGTCTAAAATGGAAAATATACTCAGGGTTCTCTCTAGCACAAGGTTTGAGGAACAATTTGTAATATTCGAGGTCTATGTCCATGACCTTAAGCTAATTTTGTCGATGACTAGGTATACTTATTGTTAGAGAAATCACATCTACTGATAAGTTTAACTCTACACGTGAAATGATTCCCTTTCCCATACTGAAACTAGTGGAAAATAATTTTGTAAATTGGAGATGGAAACCTTCTTCCATGATTTTCTCACAGAATCTAAAGCATCTGGTCCTCTCAAAACATCTTTTGGCAAAAGGTGAGGCATTGAATTCTTGCAAGGTGGAGGGCTCAAATCTGAATTGGTTCCCTCCTTTGTGGATTTTCTTCTCACTCTCAATAATATTTATCATAAGGATAAGCCCTAGGTGTTTAGGATGTAGTGGGAATGTGCAGTGAATTTGGAAAAATAGAGGAAATTGATAGGGTAGGTTTGGAGGGCGAGATGAATGGTAATGAATCCAATATAAATTCCCAAAAAAATTAAGGAGGTAGGAACTGCTTTAAGGTATAGACTGGGTGGTTATCCCCCTTGTTGTTGCCACAGATTTCTTAAGCATCAATAATCTGATATGATACTTGTAAAACATAGAGAATATCCCTTCACATGTGAAATATCTGATATTTATCTTAATCAAAGGAGAATATTTGTCAAGGAGGTGTCTAAAATGGAAAATGTACTTAGGGTTCTCTCTAGCATGAGGTTTGAGGAAAATTTTGTAATATTCAAGGTCAATGTCAATGCCCTTAAAATACTTTTGTCGGTGACTAGGTATATGGAGAAATCACATATGCTGATAATTTGAACTCTACACCTGCAATGATGGCCTTTCCCATACTAAAACTAGTGGCAAATAAGCTTGTCAATTGGAGATGGCAACCTTCTTCCATGATTTTCTCATAGAATCTGAAGCATCTAGTCCTCTCAAAACATCTTTTGGAAAAAGGTGCAGCATTGAATTCTTGCAAGGTGGAGGGCTCAAATATGAAGTGGTTCCCTCCTTTGTGGATTTTCTTCTCACTCTCCATAATATTTATCATAAGGATAAACCCTAGGTGTTTAGGATGTAGTGGGCATGTGCAGTGAATT
Organism: Pinus albicaulis; assembly: GCA_034641835.2. Classification (NCBI taxonomy): domain Eukaryota; kingdom Viridiplantae; phylum Streptophyta; class Pinopsida; order Pinales; family Pinaceae; genus Pinus; species Pinus albicaulis. The sequence goes on along the minus strand of CM076579.1, from coordinate 325,814,889 downwards.
TGGAAAAATAGAGGACATTGATAGGGTAGGTTTGGAGGGAAAGATGAAGGGTAATGAAGCAAATATAAATTCAAAAAAAAATTAAGGAGGTAGGTTTGTATGTTAGCTTCAGAGTATAAGTTAAATTTGGTGAAGTGGGTATGATGGAGGTGGTTAAATTAGGAAAACACAAGAATTTCTTGTTTCTCCAATGGAAAAGTAGTAAGAAATTAGGGTTTGATGGAAATGATTCTTAGGGATGGTGTGGATGGTGGGGAATGATAGGATAGGGCCTGTGAAAGGTGTATGAGGGTTTTAAATGACAAGGTTAGGGTTTATTCCATTAAAAGCACTCGATGATAGGAAAAGATAAAAACGTAGTGGGAGAGAAGTTAAATAAGAAAATAAATGCCCTGCTTGATAAATTGACTTTGAGGAGGATGTGAGGTGTCCACTTAGTGTTGTAAAACATGTAGAAACCTTTTGCAGTGATTTTGGAGCTTATATGAGTGATTTGGGAGAAAAAACCCAAAAGCTTAGCACACTCACAGATGCATAGCAGAGGCTTCCAGATGCATGGCACAGGTATCCAGATGCATAGATCAGATGTCCATATGCGTAACACAACCTTCTTGGAGAAAATTTCTTGATTTTCTTCCAGCCCTGGACAATTATGAAGCAAGATATAGGTAAGATAGGAGCTCTGCCAATCATGAAAAGAAAAAATGTGTTGAAAAGGCCTTATTTTTCCTCTTTATAACATGTTGAAATGACTTTTTGTCTTTTAGTGAAACCAAAAACTTTCCAGAAAATTTTTCAGTTTTGGAACAATTTGACAATGAAACAAGTTTTGAAATAATAAAAATTGTCTTGCTTTCTTCCCCTAACTATGCTAACTCCCTTTAAAAGACTTATATGATGAAAATCCTTGTTCACACTTTTTGGTGACATATTTGGACTTTTCAGTGGTGAAACAAGGACACCTAGACAACAGACCTAGATAGAGATGGAGTGAATGACCTAAGAATCTCAATGAAAGTGAGTGACATGACCTATGAGATGATGATGGTCATGGATGGAATGAGGGGAGAAAAATTTCTGACCTAGACCATTTGTAGTGTTCAAAATTTATTTGGAAACTTGTTTGAAAAGACAAAATTTTTGACCTACGACTACTAGCAAATAAACTGAAAGAGCATGTTTGATCACTTGACATATTGACACTAAAATTGGCTCCAGCTAGGGATGGCAACTCCTTCAAGATGTTTCAATAACACCATAGATCAGGCAGCTTCATCCATTGGGTAATGGAGTCAAAACTAGAAACTAAAAAATTCGACAAACTGAAATGACTTAACTAAAAATAAACAAGACTTCGACTCGAAACTAACTTGACTATTGAATGAACTTACTTATGGTAGCAGACCATCAGGATATTAGGGCCTTTGCCTCCGGCTTCAAATCCTGATGATAACCGCCCACCTATTGAAGATATATATACAATCATATGATATGATCCCTCGAGTGTAATCAATCCAGTAAATGGCTACTTACTTGAAGCCTACTCACACTTTCCTCGAAAATGAAAAAGGAGAAAAAGATAGGAAACTCAAAGTGTCCACTGAACATGTGCTCATGATCGATAAATAGAAGATTCATCTTCCAAGATGGCTGCAACAAACTGAACAAAGGATCATGAAGAACATGCAACATCAGATTTTTTGGATGAATTAAAACATGAAAAAAAAACCTCCTTCCAAGTTGTTTGTCTGTCTATGAACACATATTTCATTAAATTTGGATTTTTTCTATTACAAGGACTTTAACAACAAACATGTTTCATTAAATTTGGAATTATTGAGTGGATATAGAATTTATAACTTTAACTATACTAAGTTTGAAAATCAGTTAGTTCACTATTTAAATGTACCTATTCGCCATTTTTTGCAATAAAATTATCATGATAATCTATATAAAACAAATTTATATAAAGTTGTAGAAGCAAATATTTGATGTCTTAAACTTAGACTCCTTACATTATTTCTTCTAATATTATTTATGGTTCCTTTTAAAATGTTGAATAATATTAGTTGGTGACAAGGGTATTCTATATATTAGCATTATATACCAATTTAATTATAATTTGATACAGTAAATATGGCATTGGTTGTGATGAGTTACTATTCTCGTAGAAGGTTGGCACAATTTTAAAGTCTCCATAAAATTTATTTAATCATAGAATTACACTAGTATGTTTATTACCGTAACAATTTTAATTACACGTACTATTAGCAATTTTGTTTATTTTTCTAGTATCATATTTTATAATTATATAATTTAAGACATTGATAGCATTTATAACCGACAAGATAAAATATTACATAAGACCCATATTATGTTTAAATTTATTCTTTTAATAGTCAAAACCAACACAAGGACTTCATTAACATTATTTATTTTGCAAACCAACATAGATATGTCTTATATAGAGATCTAGCAAGCACCAATAGGGATCAATTCTAGAGTTAAGATGGATCTAAGCTGGTAGTCTGACATTCCATAATAGATTTTTTGAAGCATTTAAGTATTCTTCATCATAACAAATAACACAGAAAAATATCATGGGATATGCAATACTATGGACTTGTAAAGCACCATCGGTAAACCCATCAAATGACTAACTCAAACTTATGTTAACTGGTCTATGACCAAAACATTTAATGGGGACCTTCTCATATCCTTGTAAACAAACATTTACAAGTGTAAATGTTTACGTGGGGTCTTTCCATACTAGGATGTAAAACGCCTCTCGAAAAAATCACAATATTAACTTAAGATAAGATAAGATAAATATTTTTAGTAATTTCAAACCAATTAGAGACCTATGAATAGGTCAAAAATGGAATTTCTTGGCACAAAAATATCAATACATAGCATAGGTGTGAAAGCAGCTATTAGTAGGAATCAATTAAATAATATTAGTATGTCTAACATGAAAGCAAGATATTATATTTACGAATGATAGACTAGACTCCTTGATGTCAAAAAAATTGTGCCTAAAAACGTTCACCCCCAAGTTTCCCATAAACTAGAGGGGGAGTTTTTGATCAAACTATGATGGTGTTACGAGGATCTCGGTGTAAGACTTGGTAAGGAGTGCCTCCCTTGCAAATTTTGCAGTGCAACTAGTATACTAGAAAGTTACTATATAAAAAATTTATATGCTAAATTTTCTAAGTCCCCTTAGAACCTTTATAAAGAACTGAGGGGAGGTCCAGACCACTTAAAAAATAATTATCAAATAATTATAATTTGTTTAAGCACCATTTAGGATTCATTATCGATTAATTGTAATTTGTAAAAAAATATGTCATAATAATGGTGCAAAAAGTCTAAAGACATTCATTTGTGACCCTCTCTTCAGTGAACTTTGAAAGTCCACTTAAATAAATATATTATGGATGGAAAAATGTAATCTCATATTATGGTGCAAATTTTTTAAATACATCCATTTATGCCTCATCTCTTGAATGAGCCTGAATATTCCACTTGACATTCATTATCAAGTAATTCTTCCACGTTTTATCAGGAAAATCATTTTCTTTTACATGGAGTTTTCTTTCAAAAACAAAAATGTCACATTTATGCACTGATATAAACCACATAATAGGCATATACGAGTCAATAAATGGCTTCCTGAATGATAGAATTAAATGAGATGATTGCATATATAGGTGATTGATTTAGTAATACATAGTTATAAAAATTTATGGATTGAAAATCAAATGGACCACATAGAACTCATCATCAATTAATTCTAATTTTTTTTGAAAAAAAATATCATTACGTACATTAAGATCTTAAATAATTTCAAAAGTGAAATACATTCATAAACTTGTATCAATGCATATAACTAAATAGATTTCAATATATATGTTAATGTGTTGGATTCTATCACATTATTTCTATTAGAAATAATTTATTTAAGACTTGAAATTTACAAATTATTAATGTGGATGGGAAAATCAAACGTCATATATGCAAACCGTTTAAAGACATCCATTTATGACCCATCTCTTGAACAACTCTAAATAGTCCATCTTTTCTTTCCTTTTACTTGGAATGAAAGCATGGGAAACCCAAGTGTACATCCCGCCATTTTGAAATGGTACATTGAGTAAATCATCGGCCCTAGTTATGGAACCTCACTAGAAAAAACTCAAAGAGTTGAACCCGTGATCAATAGCAAAATCAAAGAACTTCACATTTGGCTCTAGACCACTTGAGCTAACCCTTGGGGCTTAATGAATAGTCCACTTAACATTCATTATATTCATGATCAATTAATTATTACATGTTTAATTATGAAAAACATTTTGTTTTACATGGAGTTTGATTTTAAAAACAACGATATCACATTTATACACTCTTATTAAACCACATGATAAAAAATGAAAGTCAATAAATGACTTCCTGATTTATTGACTCGTATGAGACGATTGCATACAAAAATAATTTATTTACAAGCACATGTAAGTTAGAAATAATTATAGACTTAAAATCAAATGTCTTCAAATTTAAAGGGTTTGAAGTCACTAATCTGTGTCCCATTTCCCACTAGTCTAAATAGTCTACTTAGCACTTATTATCAAGAAATTTTAATATAAGTTTTTGGAATAAATAATTCATAATTAATGGCTATTATATATCACATTAATACTCTCATATTAATCAATATAAATAAGTAAAAGTTGATAACATAACTTTGTGCCTTGGTGGCTCATGATATAATTTCATTTTATTTAAAAATACAAATTATAAAAAGTCATCAGTGGACAATGAAATGAAATTCCTTACAATTCAGAAAGTTTAAAGAAAAATTATCTATTATACATGCTCAATGAAATCTTAACACTCCACTTAACAATCATTATCAATTAATTATGTCTTTTTAAGAAATGAAAACTTACTTACAATGGAGTTTGATTTTAAAATTTTTGTATCACATTTATACACTCATATTAATGCATTTTATAGGAAATTAAAATTCAAGAAGTGACTTTGTGTTTTGTTGATTTTAATTATGATATGATTGCAATAAAAAATATTAATTGGATTCTATACAAAATTACCAAAAAATATCAATTGGGAAATTACAGATCTTGTACTTCAAAAATTTCAAATCATTCACCTACGGTCCATTACCTATGCCCCTTTTCCTATTAGCCTTAATAGTGCATGAAAAATTTATCAACCAAATTATCTATACTTTTTTTTTGTAAGACTTGTACATTTATTTTCTGAATAACTCTAAATAGTCCAAGTTTTCTTTTTTACTTGGAATGAAAGCACGAGAAACCAAGAGTACATCCCAACATTTTGTAAATGCTACATTGAGTAAATCATCAGCCTTAGTTATGGAACCTCACCCCAACGAACTCAAAGAGTCGAACCTGTGATCAGCAACAATATGAAAGAACTTCACATTTGGCTCTAGACCACTTGAGCTAACCCTTGGGGCTTAATGAATAGTCCAATTAACATTCATTATCTTCATTATCAATTAATTATTACATGTTTAATTAGTAAAAACATTTTTTTTACATGGAGTTTGATTTCAAAAAAAATGATATCACATTTATACACTCTTATTAAACCACATGATATAAAATGAAAGTCAATAAGCTTCTTGATTTATTGACTCGTATGAGACGATTATAGCCAAAAATAATTGATTTACAAGCAAATGTAGGTTAGAAAGAACTATAGAATGAAAATCAAATGCCTTTAAATTTAAAGAATTATAGATTGAAAATCATATTCCTTAAAATTTAAAGTGTTTGAAGTCACTAATCTATGTCCCATTTCCCACTATTTTAAATAGTCTACTTAGCACTTATTATCAAGAAATTTTAATATATGTTTTTGGAAGAAATGATTCATAATTTATCGCTATTATGTATCACATTAATACACTCATATTAATCAATATAAATAAATAAAATTTGATAACACCTTGTTGCCTCATATGATATAATTTCATTTTATTTAAAAATACAAATTTATAAAAAGTCATCACTGGACAATGAAATGAAATTCCTTACAATTCAGAAAGTTTAAAGACTTAAATCATCTATGATACATGCTCAATGAAATCTTAACACTCCACTTAACAATCATTATCAATTATTTATGTCTTTCTAAGAAATGAAAACTTATTTACAATGGAGTTTGATTTTAAAATTTTTATATCACATGTATACAGTCGTATTAATGCATTTTATAGGCAATTAAAAGTCAACAAGTGACTTTGTGTTTTGTTGATTTTCAATATGATATGATTGCAATAAAAAATATTAATTGGAGTCTATACAAAATTACCAAAAAATATCAATTGGGAAATTACAGACCTTGTACTACAAAAAGTTCAAATCATTCACCTATGGCCCATTACCTATGCCCCATTTCCTATTAGCCTTAATAGTACATGAAGAATTTATCAACTAAATTATTTATAATAAAAAATTGGTAAGTGTTGTACATTTATTTACATTGAACTTTATTTTAAAAATTACATTTCACATTTATATATGAGTATTAATGAATATAAGTAAATATAAATCCATAAAAATAAAATTTTGCCTCAATGGATCATATAATAAGATGATTTCAATGATGAATAATTCATTTAAAAAATGTAAATTAATATACACACATGCACATTATAAAAATAAATATTTTGTACAACAAATTCAATGCAAAAATGATTATAAATAATAATGATAATGTATATTAGTATAATTTTCAATTCACATATAGTTTTAAACAAATAATAAATCACACAAATTCGTCCACAAAAAACTATGTCCAAGTTGCATTGAAAAAATTGAATGCTCTTGTGAGTAAACTTATTAAAAAAAATCATAATCCATTACAATGAAGTACATGTTCTATTGAACATTCAAATTTACTCACATTTATGTTTGATACAATGAAATGGCTTAATAAATGGAAATAAAATTTGCATAAGCTAATTATCATGCTCTGACCTTGTATAGGCTTTTATTAAGATGTGGTTTGACCAATATCTAGGGAATTGAGAAGGATGCTTTGATGCATCTATTAGCAATATATTTGATTCTTCATATTTATCTCCATATTGGGACCACACATCAATCAACCTTTTCTCATAAAATTGTATTGTTCTTCCTGCCTTCACTTTTGTTTGCAAATGGCAACAAGACCTGCTTCATATGAATTTAAAATCCCCTATGTCAATATTTTATTTTCAAAGAACATATCAAATGTACTTATCAGTGACATCTAATTTCCATATTGCAACATAATAATTTTTTAAGCAATATTTAATACTTACGACTGAGAAGGAATTAAAAAATAGGAGTGATTACCAAACTGCCAATTTAGTTCTCTTCGAATATGACAACTCGGTTCATCTCCAATGTATGATTAGACTAATACTCCTTCCATTTCAAATATCAACAAAATATTTCAACTTACATTAATTCCCATATGCATCTGCACTGCAACCACATATATCGCATTAGCATATATCCACTTCAACACTTCATTGTTTAAGAACATCAAAACATAACACTTCAAAAGATTTAAAAAATGATGTTAGTATATATTATATTTTTTTCATTTGTAACAAAGTGAATTTTACTAGTTTTTTTTTTTGAATAAGTCTACTTCTATATTGATACAAAAAGATTACAAAGAGGCAGAGGCCTCCGAGTGGCTAGCCCAGTGATGTGACATTCTTGCATTACATTGCTGAACATTGACATAAAAAAAACAACGACTGTTTACTGGCTGTGAAAACACTGGTGACCAGGACCTTGTCCGACTTTTTAAACAACTGATACTTGTGTCTGTAATGGTTGTCTGAAATGGAGGACTCTTTTCAACATACAAGACCACAGCAGACACTTCCGAAAACAAAAATTACAAACAGTTTTAGTGTAGCATTGGAACGCTGTCCGGGGGACAGTTACTTGTATAGTAATATTTAGAAAACAGTAGCTGGGAGACCATTGATATGTCGATGGAGAATGACAGTCTATATCCTGCAAAAAATTGAAAGAAAGAAGGAGAATTAACCCCTTCTTGATACCTGTATTCAAAAACTGGCGTGCATAATCCATTAAGCTTCATTGGTAGGCGAGGGCGCTTCTTCCACCACTGGGCAAGCATACAGGTTGAAATCATCGTCAGCTGGAGGAGGAGGAGCTTTGCCCGAGAAGCCACTGCCTGAAGGAGCGCTGGGCTCAGCTTGCTGAAGCTCGAACTGAGAGGTAATTGCTCCCTGAACACTCTGCATACTGACGCCGGGGGGACAGAACAGAATTTCGTCCTCAGAAGCTGGAACAATTCCAGAGGGCAGAGCCTAAGCAGTCATGTTGGGGGCCGAGGGCAATAACTGAGCAATCGGGTTGGGCCTCAGCTTGATGGAAACAGAGGCAATGTACTCGTGATGATTGAGGGAGCAGGGGTACCTGAAACGGGCGGAGTGAGAGTGAGCATTGGAGGAGAGGCGAACTTGCGCCCCAGAGGTGGAGGGATTGCTACCACGACCACGACCTCTGCCTCGTCTGGAAGCAGCAGCGCGACCTTCACCAGGGTCAGAGAAGTCCGACGAAGAGGCAGAGGAGGGAGACGCAGGCGGCCTGATGACTTGCCCACGAGAGGAGCTGCGCCTGCCGGTCATTCTAGGTCTCAATCGAGGCATTGTGAACTTGGCAGGGTGAAAAAACGAAATAGGGATGGTGAACGAGTGCAGAGGCTGACTGCAAACAAAGGAGGAGCCACGGAAGTTGCAAAACAGACCAGAGGAGACGTGAATGCCCAGAGAAAGCTGAAGGCAGTAGTTCAAACGACACCGTTTCCCTGTGCTGGTGCGCAGACAGGGCTCATTATCAACCTGCGAACAACAAGAGCTCAGAGGTAAGACGCCAAGGATCGACGGAATGGGCGCCATAGCACTGAGGTGGTCAAGAAAACAAGGCGGAGTAATCTGCATTGATGCAACATTAACTATGAAAGCCTGCGAAATTAACTTGTGCTTTGAATGCGGAGGAATGGCAGTGGTGGTAGACCACGTGCCCGGCCACCTCCCCATCTGCAAATTAAACATTATCACGTACACCCGCATCCGGGAGAATTTTACTAGTTAAATGACAATAAAAAAACATTATTATAGTAGCCCCATTCAAATGAACAAATTAATGATATGTCTAGTTTACATATACAACCTGATATGTTTATTTGATTTGTATGGAATAAGCATTTTAAAATTTCTACAAATTAAAAAAAAATGATATGAACACATTAAAGAACCATTCAACTAATCATTTTCATTATCACTACCTTACTATAAATTAAAAAAATCAAAAATATTTTATTCCTATGAATGTGTTGGTATCGTGAAATACAAGTCAACTCAAACTAATAAAGGTTACAAAATACACTAATAAATCATGATATCTTTGGAATCAAATAGTCCTTGGAATCTAAAACATTTGCATAGAAATATTTGACAAATTTCAATAAATTAAAAAAAAGGGAATGCGAAGAATATGGAATTTCGAACCATATGAAAATTCCTTATAAGAAAATGGCAGCTAAAACTTCATTAATCATCATTCAATTATTCGCATAATACCTAACCATTTGCAGCAAATTTTAAACTAGTGTTGAAAATGCCATACAATTTACAACAAATTTTGGTGGTAAATTTCCTTAACTTTCTTCTCCCTTATAAATACTTCCTTTGATTTTTCTTTGGCTTCATAGTCCATGATTTCTGAAAATTAAATTAAGAAACTACTACCAAAGTTTCTAATATTTAAAAAAAAATATGAATTATAAATACCATCATTACCTTCATCATTATATTTGTCATAAAATAAACAAGAATCATAAATATGCTACAGGGAGAGAGAATTTTAACACACGCTAAGTTTTTTCCTTCTTGCACAAACAAGACCACATTTCATGGTGAAACAAATCTATTGTATGATATATTTTTTTGTTAAAAACAAATCTAAGATTGTGTTATATTTGTTTTACCTTGCAATGTGTGTGTTTATACTAGAAGAAAATCTATTGCATGTTAGATTTGTTTTACTTTGCAATGTTGGTGTTTATGCTAGAAACAACTCTAGCACATGTTATATATGTCATATCCTATAATGTTTTCATTTATACTAGAAAAAAATGTATCATGCACTATATTTCTTTTACCATATAATGCTTGTGTTTGCACTTTTGTTTTACCTTACAATGATTTTGTCTTTTTTCTTACACTAGATTTGTTTTACCCTACAATGTTTTTTTATGCTTCTCCTTATAATAGATTTGTTTTACCTTACAATTTTTTTGTTTGTGTTTGTGCTAGAAGAAAACCTAGCACGAGCTAAGATTTATTGTGTTTGACCTTACCATGCTTGTATTTGTGCTAGAAAAAAATCTAGTGTGCACTAGATTTATTTTACCCTGCAATTCATTTGTTTATGCTAAAAAAAAAAAATCTAATGTGCACTCACAAAAAATATAAAAGCTCCTGGACTCATTATGATCAAATAACTGACTCTGAGTTGGCCCGTGTCTTCTACAAAAACATGACCAGATTAAAAGACATTACAATAAAATTGGCCAGAGAGAAGAAAAGACAAGGTGAAGCAACTCTGAATAAGATTGAGACTGAGATAGGGAGCTTGCTGGGATTGGACTTCCTTGACTTTCAATGCGTTGAGGCCAAGGACCACCTCATTTAATTGGAAATGGAGAAAGCCAAATTGTTAAGGCAACAGGAGGAAACGTGGAGGCTCAAAAGCATGGCCATCTGGCTCAAGGCGGGAGATGACAGCACTAAACTCTCCCAGAAATGTGCAAAAGGCAGAAAGAGTATCAACACAATCTGAGAATTGAAGGACCAGGCTAGAATGGTGGCCAATAACCATGCTCAACTTGTTGATATGGGTATTATACATTTCTCCCATCTCTACAGTGACCCCAGAGCTACCAACATATCAAAAGCACTTTAGATAGCTATCACCATGCATAGATATGTAGAGGAAGATGATATTGAAAACTTAAATTCCCCTGTTACTATAGGGGAAGTTGAAGCGGTATTAAAATGGTTTAATTCAGACAAGAGCCCTGCTCCAGACGGCTAGCCCATTGAATTCTACCTCACTTTATTTGCAGACATTGGGAGGGACCTCCTACAAGTCATAGAAGAGAACCAGATGATTGGTAGTATTTATGATGGATTCAACGCTACTTTCATAGCCCTCATACCTGAGATTGATAAACCCTTAACCTTTAATAACTATCGACCCATATTACTTTGCAAATGTATCTACAAAATCATATCCGAGATCATTGCCAATCGCATTAAGCCCATATTATCTTTGCACATATCCAAGGAAAAATTTTCCTTCCTTAACCAGAGACAAATTCATGAAGCCATAAGTACTTCCTAGGAAGCCTTGCACTCTATCAAGCTCAAAATTCTTAAAAGCACCATCCTCAAGATTTACCTTGCAAAGGCTTTTGATTGCACATGCTGAACCTACATTGAGCTCATCCTTCTCCAAACTGGCTTCCCCCACTCCTTCTGAATTTTGTCATGAAGGTAGAGGGCTTATTCAAGGCTACCCATTCTCCACTTTGCTATTTTTATTAATCATGGAAAGAAAGACCAAACTTTTGGCAAAGGCCAAGGCCGATGGGGCTATAAAAGGTGTCAAATTATCTGAATTTATACATCTAACCCATCACTTATTCGTAGATGATGTACTTATTTTTCTTGATGGATCCATCCAAGACACCAAAAAATTCAAAAATATTCTTGAGGTTTTCCGTAAGGCCACAGGTATGGACCCGAATCACAGTAAATCTACTATCATATTGGTGAAGTGCTCTAAGAAGGAATGCAGACATGGCCTCGCCCATTTTCATTTTGGTCACAGGGAATTAGAGGATGGCATTAAATATATCGAGTGATGTCTAAAGCCAAATGACTACCACATCCCTAATTGGAATTGGTTAATTTCAAAAGTCGAGAGGAGAGTAAACATTTGGCAGCAGAGATGGCTCTCCAAAGTAGGGAAATTAGTTGTAATAAATTAGTGTTGGAGGAAATTCCTATATACTAGATGGCATTGGCATGCATTCCAAAAGGAATGACGGCTAGAATACAAAAAATTTTCAGAAGATTCCTTTGGAGGGGAACAATTGAAGGTAGGAATTTTTCATGGATAGGATGGAAAAGGATTTCCAAACCCAAAAGCTAGGGTGGTTGGGGGCTAAAATATCTTAATCACTTTGCCACAACTTTGGCTGCAAAAATGGGGTGGAATCTACTCAATGCTAGCAACCTCTAGCAAAAGGTAAATTATTTCAAATATATTTCTCCTTGGATTACCCTTGATTGGATCATAGGCCCCACCTCATACATTCCAATATCCTCCATTATCTGGTGAGCCATCACCAGGTCCATTCACATCATCAATAATGGCCTTTCTTGGAGCATTGTGTCTAGAGAAAAATTCAAGATTGAAGTGGATGCGTGGTCTAGATGTGGTCAAATGTACCAATTACCCTTAGCCATTAGAAAACACTTGATGGACTCAGGAATTCAAACCATATCACAAATTCCTGACAGAGCTAATTCCTCTTGAATCACACAGGCCTGGAAATCGGCATAGGATATCGACATCCCAGATATATGGAATCCGATTTGGAGCAATTATCTCAGGGCCCTCCATGCCACCAATATCAGAATCACTGAGAGGGAGGACGAACTTTTATGGGCTTTATCTCCCAGGGGTAGATACTCGCCTAAGGAAGGGTATGTCTCTCTCTGTACAGAACTTGAACCCTAGAACATAATGTGGTGGTGGAGACACCTTTGGAAGCTGAAGGCGCCAGCAAAGGCAAAACTTTTCATGTGGTGCATACTCAGTAACTGTGCCCCGACGGAGGACAACCTCATCAGGAGATCCATCCATGGCCCCTCTAGATGTTGTCTTTACAAATCTCAACCCAAGGACACAAATCACCTCTTCCTCACCTTCCCAACTAGAAAAATGATCTGGAAACTTACCACAACTTCTTTGGGCATCTCATATAATTAGCATGGAAACTTTGTCTCTGAGGCTTGGTCAAATTGGTGGCAATCAGTTGTTTTCCTAAAAGATCGTGATCTCCCCCTCTTGATATCTTTGGGCACATGGTTGGCCCATAATCAGTCTATCTTTCAAAGAGATGTGATAGAATGACCTCACATAAGTAACACTATAGTGACGTTTTTCCTCTCAATTCCAAAAGACAAGCCCGAAGCTCAAGCTAGAATACTCATACTAGTGGCTATTGAGAAATCCTACCCATGGGCCTATTTCGATGGGGCATCAAACATCCATGGATTTGGAGGGGGGGATACTCTCTATCTTTTCGATACTCACTGATATAAGATTAAAATGGGATTAGGCCCAAGTACAAACAACTATGCCGAATTCAACAGTCTCAGACTCCTCCTTACCTTCACCCGAGATAAGAGTTGCAACGAGATTCAGATATTTGGGGATTCCAAAATTATTATTAACTAGGTCAAAAATGAAGCTCAATTTCATGTTCATACTCTTAGAGCTTTGTTGAATGAGGTTATGGTGCTAAAATCATTTTTTGATTCCATTATTGTTGCTCATATTTACAGGCAAAGGAACCAAGTGGCTGATCAACTATCCGAAGAAACATCGCAGCTACACTGGGGTCACTGGTTCATTATCGAAAAGGATGGACATAACAAGTATCAGTATTTCCATCAACCCTTCATAGAGGATGCGGAGGGTCAGGGGGAAATCTAACCAGGCTGTCGATTTTGGATGTATTTTTGGCAGGGCTTTTGGTCGGTTTTTATTTTTCACATGTGATTATGTAGATATTTTTTTTTATATGCACAGTATTGTTACTAAAGGTTATTTATGAACATCTGAACTATATGAATGTAAGTGAATTTTTAATTATGCATAGATGACTATGCTGCTGATACAACATGTAATTTTCTCTCATAAATGAAAATTACAGATTTTTCCTTAGAAAAAAAATGAATTTTGAATTATGCATAGATGACTATGCTGCTGATACAACATATTATTTTCTCTCATAAATGAAAATTACAAATTTTTCCTTGGGAAAAAAAAATGAATCTAACATGCTCTAGATTTGGTTTACCATACAATGCTTGAGTTTTTGCTAGAAGGAAATCTAGGGCACACTAGTTTTGTTTTACCTTGCAATACATGTTTGTGTTTTTAATAAAATTAGTTTTACCTTGCAATGCTTATGTTTATGCTACAAGGAAATCTAGCACATGTTATATTTGGTTTACTTGCAATTTTGGTGTTTGTACTGGAAACAAATCTAACATGCGCTAGATTTGTTTACCATGCAATGCTTGTGTTTGTGCTTTTGTTTTACCCATCAATGTTCTTGTGTTTTTCCTTACACTAGATTTATTTTAACTTTGTTTCTAGCAGAAACAGAAGCATTGTAGAGTAAAATAATATAGTGTTAGGAAAACACAAGAGCAATGTCATGTAATGCTTGTTCTTGTGCTAGAAACAAATCTAACGCATGTTAGATTTGTTTTACCTTGCAATGTTTTTATTTGTGCTAAAGACAAATCTAACACACACTACATTTGTTTCACTTTGCAATGCCTGTGTTTGTGCTGGAAAAAAATCTAACATGCGCTAGATTTGTTTTAACTTGCAATTCATGTGTTTCTGCTATAAATAAATATAACACATGTGAGATTTTTTTACTTTGCAATGTTTGTGTTTGTGTTGGAAACAAACCTAACACATGCTAGACTTGTTTTACCTTGCAATGTTTTTTTGTGCTAGAAACAAATCAACCACATGATAAATTTGTCCTTAGCCCTACAATGCTTTTGATTTTACTAGAAACAAATCTAACACGTGCTAGATTTATTTTACCCTACAAACCTAACACGTGCTAGACTTGTTTTACCATGCAATGTTTTTTTTGTGCTAGAAACAAATCAAGCACATGCTAAATTTGTCTCTAGCCCTGCAATGCTTTTTATTTTACTAGAAACAAATCTAGCACGTGCTAGATTTATTTTACCCTACAATGCTTGTGTTTGTTCTTTTGGTTTACCCTACAATACTTGTTTTTTTTTGTTATAAACAAATTTAGCAGGTGCTAGATTTGTTTAAGCTTGAAATATTTGTGTTTATGCTAGAAAAAAATCCAACACATGTTAGATTTAGTTTACCATGCAATGTTTTTTTTTGTGATAAAAACAAATCTAGCATGTGTTAGCTTTATTTTAACCTGCAATGCTTGTGATTATGCTACAAACAAATTAATGCCACTAAACTATCAAAGGGAAGGCTAAAAGCATTATGTCTATCAAAAATTAAAACTTTCTCCCTCTATCACACCTTTTTTTAGGGTGGTTCATGGACATTGAGTGGTCACTAAATCTAGGAGAAAATCTGAGTAAATCAACTTGAAGGGATCTACCCGTCGGCCAAACTAGCAAGGCCTAACCCCAAGGGCATCGAGGAGATTTGACCACGTGACCTCCCAATAGGCGAGGTACTTAGAAATAAGAACTCGACCAACTGAGCTATCCGTTGTGGCTCCTCTTTCACACCTAATACTACATGCATTTTATATTTTATAGTTGAAGCCACTTTCGTTTTTGCTTTTGGTCCTGGTACATCAATAACATAAGCATGTTATTTACAAAACTCCTCCCAAGCCTTAACAGAGATATTATCCATTACAACACCAAAATTAGAATCTCAAGAATAGCTACCAATGAAAGTTTCAAGAAGCATAAGCAATTGTGACCAATAAGTAGCACCTTCTACTATCAATCTTTATGCTTTATTTATGATAAGCTGCTCAACATGCATTACAAAATATGATGCAATAATTTCACTCATTACTACCACGCAATGTATATTGTACTTTATTGGTTGATGAACCCATATCTTTAGCATTTCTAAGGTTTCCTTCTTTATTCTCCACACATCAATTCATGCAACCCTCCCAAGTCTGCAATTTCTTGAGGGCAAGAAAATTCAGGAAGGGGGGACCGTAATGTCCTCTCCAAATTAACGGGTTATGGAGGACATAATAGCCTATCCAATCCTCATAGGCTATAGTCCTGGATAAAGGGAAAAACAAAAAAATATCGTATGTTGGGCAAGTTTGGGGCAACTAGGCAAAGAAACCCAAAATTGGGGTTTGGAGTAAAATTTACTCAATCGATTAAGAAGAGACCCCTATAAGAAATTTATAAATACAAGAGGGTTGAATTCAATTGGGATCATCATTGAGGATCAACTCATTTATTTCTTGAGCATTAGCTCTAAGGGTTTTAAGACCCCTTTTCTCTCTTGTCAATTTTAGTGGTGAAAGATTCCAAATTAGTTTATGCCATTACATTTTTCTTTTGTTCTAGCACAGCAAGGAGTAGCATTTCTAAATAATATGAGTCCTTAATTGAAGTCACAAAACTGAAAAATCAGCAAGGAAGAAGATCGGTTCTATCTATGGCAAGCTTAGTAAATTATGGGCAAAATTAGGGTCTCTGGGCTGGAAGAAATGGAGCTATGTGGTTGACCCCGTGGAATTCGTACTATGTGGGAACCCTGAACACTATAACTTGTCTGTGGGGAGAAATGAAAGTATGAAGGTTTGTGGATTGATTTCACTCAAATCAAAGTTTTTCCATTCAATTCTGTGTTGGAAAATTCGAATCTGTGGATGAGAGAGACCCCCCGAAGCTGGGGCCATTTAAGAGTAGGGACCTTTGAGCTCACACGATGGTGAATTACCTCTGAACCAATCATGTGTATGTATATTCTTGTAGAATAATATTCTTGTGGCTTAAGTCGAGGTCATTGATAAGCACAGGAGGTTGAAGTAATTCCTAAAGTGGACTTGGTAGATAGAGCATGGTCGAGGACTATAACACCCTCAGATCAAGCATATAAAGTAGTCTAATATAGGTCTGAAGTTGTCTGGAGGAATTTACTTAGGATGTTTCAACTGTGGGCCCTGGTTAGGGCATTGATCTGTTGACGAGAAGCCTGCCATTTTCATGTGTGGATCATATATGTTCTTGACTGAACTACGAACTGTATGAGATTGACTTTTATGGTTTTTGCACATTATTGAATAATACAATGTCTTTCCAAAGTTTTTTTTGTATTGTTGTTTACATAAATAGAACTGTTAGATGGTATATTGTTCATTGCTTCATTACATAAGTTTGGTTGTTCAACAAGTATATCGAATTGAGCTATGCAGTAGAGAAATGAAAAATTAAATTGCTGCAGGGAACACTAGGGCAGAATCATCCTAGCGTATGACACATTAGTCATAGTCCTAGTATAGCAAAGCTCACAAGGTCACTTTCTGGTACAGTGAAACCCACAACAACTAGCTCATCTCGAACCTGAGTGAACTTCCAAAGATATGTGACAATGGGCTCTCCTTCTCTCATCTGGATACTCCTTAGCTTCTCCTTGAGAGCTAGCTTCCCAACATCAATGCAGCTTTGAAACAGATCTAAGATGGCTTTGAACATCTCATATGTAGTCTTCTCGTAGAAATGAGGAGTAATATGATCTTTGACCCCCCCTAGAATAATCCTCTTTGCCTTGATATCATTCTTAGTATGTTGGGCCAACTGTTGGGCATATTATCATGGTGGTATAGTGTTCTTAACAAATTCTTCAACCCCATTGTCTTCCAACAGTATTGTGATCCTTTCCTTCCATGAGGAGGACTTGGATGCTCCTTCTAAACAATGATATGCTCTCAGTCCTTGGTACGCCATCCTCCTTATCCAAAGAACTGCTCTTTACAAATCCATTCTCTGGTGTTGGTATTTATGTTGTTCTCTACTCCTATACCATGTGTATTTTCCTTTAAATTCTGTAACTCCTTGTTGAAAAATCTGAAAGTAACTTTGCTTCACCAAGACACAGAAATTATCTACTCTAAATAAGCAGCATAATAGAAATAGAGATAAAGAAACACAATCACACAATAACACAATAATTTTTTCTAGGGAACCCAACTGGGAAAACCCTCTTCTTGTTGTAGAATTTTATTAACAAAAATTGAACAAATAGATATTTTTAGAAGGCTATCTGTTTCAATAGAAAACTCACTATTCACACTACTTACACTAAGCTTGAAACTCCCTACAAGAAACCCTGAACCATCTCCTCTTTCCTTGCGCAATTTCTCCCTATTTCCTAGCACAAGAAATCTCCTATTACCTAGCACAGAATAGGCTCTTATTCTTTAGGAATTTACTCCTAAATCCTAGCACAAACCTACAAGGAATGGTCTCTCTCAAATCTGCATACAGGCTCCTCCTTGATATGCTCTCCTAGCAAGAATATCTCCTCACACGGACTCGTGCAAAACAATAACAAATACAATTGTGCCTTTCGTCCTTTTTTTAAGCAATTCGATCGTGTAAATTCTAGCAAGTACAATTTTAGAAAAGCAGTTGAGATTGGTAAGTTAACTGAGTTCGAACTGAACTCTTCTCCACTCATAACTTGGAGTTATAACTTGTCTTTGTCTCAATCGAAACTGAAGCTCTCAACTCGTCTTATTCCAAACTCGAACTGCCTGTTGGAAGTGCACTTGATTGTTCCTCCAACTCCACACATGAGCTTCCTTGTTTCACAAACTCATCCATGCTAAAGAAAGATTGACCGTGGTCTTTCTTGACTAAGGCACAAGTCAAGAACACCTTCCACGCTACTTTTTTCAATACAGACACCAACAACACAGAAGGATCTACTCTATGTCTGAAAATATAACTTAAAGAAGAGGCAAACCAAACTCCAAAATAGGCTAGGTGTCATCCAACTACCATTTGAACAACATCACTTTACCAACTCATTCAAAATAGAAAGAGCATATAAAGCCTGGAAGGATTACAAAGAAGAGGTTACAGATGTAAATGATTAAACTTTTATTGGCTAATCAAGGGAGGTGAATAGTCAAGAAGCTAAATTACTTCACCTACCTAGATTCCAATTTTGTATAAAAGAAAGTAGTAATTACCAAAAAGGATTCACAATTTTGGAGACAATTGATCCTGTAAAGGAAGCTGAGACACTGATAGAAAGTATTTGAATAAAGCTGGAGATGTTATTTGTGGAATCCAAGCTATCGGCTATCTTAATTTATGTCAATAAGTTAAATTAAACACACACACACACACACACACACACACACACACACATATCCAACAAGTGACCATAAATACGTTAAATAAATTTCTAGGTGCATCAAAAACAAGATATAGTGGCAGTGCAAGTGTAGATCGTATAGAGGTATATCTAACCTATGAGGTAAAAAACATAAGACCTGAAGTCTATCTTCTAAGAAATAAAAAGATACAAAGTTGCAAGTACCAGATTAGAAAATGGGCTATGTTTATGAATTGTTTCTTAGCACTAATCCATATATATATGCATTGCTAGCTTGCTGATTAGGACAACAGTAGATTTAAAATTTAAACTGTATCAAGCCATCTTATACATTTCTTTTTGTTAAATATCGAATTAATGTAATGTATCATGATTTTTCAATTGATTTCATTTTGTGTAGTAGGATTTAGCTTTCTCCATTTTATTTCATGCACTTCCTTTCTTGCAACTTAAGACGGAAATGTATAAAAAGCTCAACCCTTTTAAAATGAATGTTGTAGCCTATGGCACAAACTAGAGGGTCCATCAGTAAAGGGTGGGAATCACACCTAAAAGATATTAGCCTGGTGGACCTGTGTGTGCTGATGAGAGTCAACATTCTGTGTCAACACTAGTGCAGTGGCTTACTCTAACCATCATACTATAGGACAGAGAAAAACTAGAAAATTCTCTTCACGAACCAGCTATGTTGCTTTTCCTATTCCATTTTTTAAAAAGTCATTAGATGATTTTTATAAGTAGTAGGTTTAACACAAGGGAACTATAAATTTAAATGATCAAGTTTATTGTTTTTCTAATCATTGTATGCCATATGATTGTTTAATGTTTGAGTGAGAATTTTCAATTCTGAATCATGAATGTCAAATTGAAATTGTGTACGGATGAAATATTGAATGGCAATACATTTTAGTTGAGTTTTTAATTTCTAAATTTTTTCAGGTATAGAAATTCCATATGTATACCCTGGTCCCCTAACATCCCCTCACCCCCTATTTCATAAGCATCACAAATCTATTGATAGCAATGTACCTTCGGGACTTAGTTTTAATATCATAATTACATCACTAGAATTTAGTATGCAATTAAGTGTTTTCCATGTAACTACAAGTAGATGACAAACAATACAACATACACCTTGAATAGAATTGTGAGCTGAAACACAAATAAAACAACAGAATCGAGTATACATAATGAATACATTAAACTAAGGATATCCATATTGTTGTTTCTATTGACTGGAAATTACACTTAAATTCTGTTGTAAGGGGCTTTGATTAAAGGGAAAAATCTGCCATCTAAACAAGGATGTCTGTTGAGGTGTTTCCTACGCTTTTCCCTCACTGATTCTTGTTATTAAATTGGATAATTTATTGCTATCATCTAAGTGAAAGGTAGGGTAGATCCCAGCTTATAGAAAGGTCACCTCTTTGTTGACCTGCATATGTACGTGGAGCACCCTTGGAAGGGCCCTCTAGTTAATTTTCTGCAATCTGAAACAACATTCATAGATAGATCCTAGCATTTTGTGACAGCATTATCTCTCATCAACATTCCCATATATTCCAACTCTCTAAATATCCTTAGAATCCATTTGTCCTAAGTTCATGTTTGGCATTGGTCTTCCTCTCAACCACCCAAAAAATATAAACTCAAACCCTTTTATTTATTGTTTGCTAAAACATCAATAAATCCTAAATTTACATCATAAATCAGATTTAGTTGTCCAGATATTGCCCTCTTGTGCCGAAGGAGAGCCGGACTAAAACAAGTGAAGGAATTATTGTGGTGACATTGGGTAGCTGTTCTGCATTGCCCCTAGAGTTTCACTTGTGTTTTATGTAATGACCTAGGGCAATTTTGCTCTTAGGGTTTCTTAAGGAACTATGGTCTCCATCTGAATTTTTTCCCTTATTCGACCATGAAATAGGTAGTAACTGTGCAATTGAGCAACAATACAGTTCTAATAACCTTGAGTGATCATTCATCAATAAGAAATACAATATAATATTTTGTACCTTATCCAGAGATTCAATTGTCCAACACAAATTCAACTGAATAATATTGTTTTCCACTTAATCCTGAATCTAGGGTTTTAGGTATCTAAGGTTTCCACTGGAATTTCTTTGTTCATTCAATGAAAAAACCAACAATTCTTTTCATAACACAGTATTATATGGATTATCGTTAATTATCAATGCTCATTCATCAACACTTGTAGCACCATTTATTCATCCACAATGTCAGTTTCACTTGTTTGAGTAGAGATAATGAATCCATGTAAAGGTAATCCAATAATTAGTTATACATATATCTATCAGTGACATGATCAAGTCTATGGAAAACTAATAGACTGAATGAAATACCCTCAAATCCAAGTCTGTCACAGGAAGGCTAACGCCGAGTTTAAGAAACTGTGAAATCCCTCTGTAATGACTTCCGCATCTACCTCAGGACCTTGACCGAACAAGTTCAGGACAGATCGTATCTATTGGAAGGCTTCAGTTATGTTTTGAAAGGCTTTAAACAGTCCTAGGTTCAGAAGTATCTTTAGATCCCATAAATATCAGACCAAAGAGAAATTCGATGGTCTTCCTCAAACCTCATCCTATTACCACAGAATGTTTCGTCCTTGTCACTCTATCACAGGAGAAACTTGAGTTGTCCTCCCTCAGATGGCTTGGAGTACTTCAGGCTTATTTCTGTAATATAGGAAGCTTTGGTTGCCTTACAATGGACTGCAAACCTTCCCTAGGAAAATTTCGTCCAACTTCATAGTAGGTAAATTTGCTTCACTTCAACTCCTTCCACCAATCTATCTAGTTGTTCCCTACGTAAAGAAATTCCTATGCCAGAACAAAATAAGAAAGATAAAATATGGAAAGAAAATTCTCAACCAGGGTGGAACCTATTACCACTAAAATTGATAGGATAATGGTGTCTTAAAACCCTCGGAGCCTCAAACTCAAAGAAAACAGAGATAATTTTTTTAATCCAATGATGATCCAAATGAATTCAACCCTCTTGTTTTTATAGATTTCCTTGAGGAGATACTCTGCTTAATTAATTGAATAAAATTCACGTCAAGCCCCAACTTTGGGTTTATTTTCCCAGCTGCCCCAGAATTTGCCCAATCATTAGAATTTTAGGGTTTTTTGCCATTTTCAAGGACTATAGCCTATGAGGATTGATAGGCTACTTTGTCTTTTTGGAAATTAATTTTGCAGGAACATTACAATCTCCCCTTCCCAACATTTCTTGACATCAAGCAATGACAAGTTCATTGTGGATTCCTCGATTCCTTCCTTTAGAGCATGTTCCATGGCTTTCTTTGTTCCTACAAACTCCATATTTTATTCCAACAAGGGAAATATTGTCTTATTCGCTATTTCATTTGCTTCTGCCTCCTCTCGTTCAGGAACAAAACTATCTTGAATTGTCTCTTTTCCAATTACATGATCCAATTTTATCCTTAAGTCTTGGCCTATAAAAGCCCATTTGAAATTAACACCTGCCTCTGATGGATTTCCAATGTTTATTTCAAAATGATTGTTTTCACTAAATGGATTTCTGCCAGAAGTGCCCTCAAAATCTACTACATTCTCCCATTCCACCCAATCAGGGGGTTTGATAGAAAATATATTAATACTTCTTTCAACATATTGAGGGAAGGTCAAATTATCAGATATATCAATATTCTCTAGCTTCAAAGACAACTCAAAATTTAAGGTGCTTTCTAGCTTGTGTCGAGTCATAAAAAGGTATATTTTGAACACCTAATTACCTCACATTAATTATCAATCCGGGAGCGTCTTTTTATTCAAAGAGTGTACTCTGTCTGAGGCTTGAAATTGTCTAAGAGAAATTCTATGAAGATGTAGCATAAAATAACAAGAAAAAAAGTAACCAATGCTTGAAAAGAGACCTAATTACAGGAAAGATTAAACTACTTCAATCTTTGCAAGACATCGATCAGGGATGCAGTAGCAGTAACTCTTTCCATTAGAAATTGATGCAAGATGACCAATCTGGGAATTTGGAAGCTAAAGCCTCTATCCTCTACAGTTGGAGATCTTAAAACAATCAACCCGAAAGCAAATTCAGTGAAATCAACTTAAACAAAACACAATCTGAAAAGGAACAACAACGTGTAACTATAACGAATAGAAATGGAACAAAAATGGAAATTGAACAGCAATTACAATTCTAACACACTCAAAGCACTAAATTTCTATGCTTCAACTCTGTCGACAGCTTCTCACCAAGCAATCATCAATTATAACAGATTATAAATTAAAGGAATAGCAATTCAAATCAGATACAAGTCGGTAAAGCTTTTTATGATAACAACGAAGTAATAGAAAAACGAATTATGCTTATTGTAAAGAAATGAAATAGCAGTGACTCTGTATCTGATCCGATCAACAATAAACCAATTAAAACATTAAACGCACTCCACACGACAGTAAATAAAGATTAGAATACAAAGAGAGAAGTAATTCCACCAGAGTTGGGCCCTTAGCGCCAGTGAAATATTGCTGGGCTAATTCAGAATTGCAGAAGGTAAATAAAACATGTGGTTTGTATTAAACCAACATAAAATCTTACAGAAAGGTTTTCTCTCAAACAGAGAGTTAATATAACAGGGCAAATGTAAAGTCTTTCGACCAATTCTCAATAACAATAACGATCCATCTCCCCCCATCACAAAAGGACGTGGTTCTATATATCAATTCTTTGACAGACCAATCAAGGAACAAGATAAGTTTAAACAACGATCCCTCAGGATCGAAAGATCCTAAGGGATTCGCTCCTCTATGTTTAGTCATCATGCTGTTTGTGTTGATTGTGGCCGAGCTGCTTCCTGCCTTTTCTAGGCTATTCATTCAGATCTCCTTGCCTTTGGCTGGATATGATTCAATGCTGATGGAGCAGTAGTTAAACTGTTCTCAACAACGCCTTTGGTACAGTTTTTCACCTCTCCGAATTCCTATTTTTCAATCAAAAAGTAGCTTTTAGTCACCCTTTTGTATTAAACATAAACCTTTCCAATTCTATTATAATTCCTATGATGAATTACCTTTCCAAGGCAAACATGAGTATATTTATGGTAAAGAATGAGTAAATGTACAATAATTTCATACCTCTTTCACTGCCCAACATACCCTCCTGCTTAATCATTTTCATGCCCTCATGAAAACTATAGTTCACATGGAGAGCAGTCAAAGAATAAGCCGAATAAGGTTTGTCATCTGCAGGCCTAAAACCATGGTGTGTAGCTAATTCCTCAAAAGTATGTTTTTTCTATCCTTCAGGAAGTTCATAAATAGCTTTGTAATCTGAAACAGGGTACCATACAATAGGGCTGCAAAATCGACATCCTAACCAATATGGTCCTTCTTTTAAAACAAGATGGCTATAGGCAATGAGACAGTCTGCAGCTAGCCCAAAGTTTCTATAATTAAATGGTTCTCTATTTTACACATTCTGATTCGAGGTTCTCCACTGGAATTTGGCTTCTATGTAGGCTTGGTTTCTAATGGATGAAAAATAATATGTTCCATTCAAAATGACTGATTCATGGATAGGCCCCAGAGTTTGGGTAACGCCTTCCCTTTTCATCAAGAATTTCTGTCTAGCCCAAAATTGAAGTGGGTTTTGAGGTTCACTTCTGACCCATAGATATAATCCATTTTCCTGTCTTTGAAAATTGTTATAAGCTTTAAACCATTTTAATTGGTTTACAGCAAAGGAAATGAATGCCTGAAACTGAACATCTCCAATAAAAGGGCTAGGGTTTGATTCACAGTCATTTTCAAGTATTAGATTATACAAATAAAACTCACATAATAAGCATTGTACTTTGATCCCATAAATTTTGCAGCATGATATCAAATCATCTATTTTTTTTATCTCTATGGATTTCCCCGCCCTAACTGCCTTGATCTTTAATTGTAAATATCTTTCTAATAAAAACAAAGCATAGTTTTTGGCTGGGCATCTATAGGCTAAGACATCAGTATACAAGGAGCAGAGAGTGTCCATTTGAGTGTAGGCTAATTTTAGTTGGTTCATTACCTTATCAGCCTTTACCTCTGCTTTCTGTCATTTTTCATGAGCTTCAGCTTCTGCTTCATCAATAATTTTCATTTGTTGTTGCAATTCCTGATATCTTGTTCTTGGAACAATATCTTCCTCCAATCTCTGCCTTTCTAATCAGGCCTGTGTCAATTATTCCTGAAGTCTGAGCAGTGTTGGCTCACTGAAAGTGTGCTGACTACTAGATTGCCTATTCTCACTCAAAACCAGTTCCTCTGGAACAACTTGCATTGGAACAACTATTTTTTGCTCCACATCCTCATAATTAGGCTCAGGTATGGTTTCTTCTGTAGCTTGGGGGTTCCTACCAGTGGTTACTCTTCTCTTTTTCGAGCTTCTTTTGCTAGCAATGCTCCTTCTCTTAGGGGCTTGCTTGGGCATGCATTTCATCTTCAGAACCCTAATGGTCTGCCTGATTTGTTCAACTAATTTATGAAGCTTTATTCTCTCCTTTTGAAGCTTCTCAATCTCAGTTGTTTTCTTCTTTTTTCTTAATTGAACAGTCGTTCCTATTTGCACTTGTTTGTTCAACAGAATTTTGGTCCATATCAGCCATGTCTTCAGCCAAATTTTCTTCTTTCTCTTCTCCTTGGGGCTCCTCTTCTACATTTATGTGCCCTTGGCTCAATTCTCTTGGAATCATATTCTCAGTTAACTTTGCAGTCCCCTGGGGGTTTTCAACTTTAGTGTTTTCGTTCTCGTGCTCACATCCCTCTGGAGAAGCAACCCTATATTCGCTAGGGTTTTCTGTTTCATTCAGTTTTTCTCCAGTTGCTTCTTTGTCAATAGCAGAGTATTCCGGAAGTTGATTAATATCTATATTGAGGTCCAAGGGGGCTATGCAGCCGTGCATAATCACTCATATTGGCCAAAATCTGGGCCAATTGATCTTCCTGTAAAGGAATTACGATAACATTCTCGGGGAGCTCTGTTTCATCCTTATTGCTACTATGATTGTCCTCATCTTCGCACCGGTGTGATAACTTCCTTCCTCTTCATCTGAATACCAAATTTCTCCCTCAACTTCTTCTTCTTCAGAATTTCCTTCAATTCCTTCTTCCTTTGCATTGGGTTGTTTTTCACTACTGGATTGGCAGCTTATTTCTTCTTCGTCCGAGTAGCGAATTTCTCCTTCCAATTGTTCATCCTCATCAGTCTGAGGGCTTACTTCCTATAATTTCTCTTCCTCGTCAGTGCGAGGGCTTACTCCCTCCAATTGTGGAGGTTGTTCCTCCCATCTTTGTGCTCTATTAGTTTCTCAACACATAGTAATCACAATGGAACAACATAGCACAGTTCGTCGAAAATTTGTTATTTTCTAAAATACAGGGGTTTGGTTCGAGGAAATCTTGGAGTTTTATTTGCATGCAGACATCTGCGCCCCCCGAATGAATGAAAGGTCGTCCTCGACCGTCAATTGAGAATAACATGTGTGGCACAGCAACAGTACATCAGTAAAAAGCAGCCATAATTATAATACGTTCAATCAAATTGCAGAAAATACTGAAATCAATGCATGTAATAAATCGTTAATAAATAGAAAATCATTTTGTAATGATTCAAATACAAGGAAAAGGGACAGCATATGATAACCATAAGTATAATTGTGTTATTTACCATTTTTGATTAATATGATCGACTTATAATGATTTTCATGTGTAATAGGTTCGGAGGTAAAGGTAAAGGGTTCATATTTTCTTTTGACATTAAATAAAGATACAGGAAAAAAGGTTAAATATAACTATTGATGTGTATAAGTGTGACTCCAATACCATCAGCAGAGCTCTGCTTCCCATAGGTGTCCATAACCTTGACAGAGTTGCTTTCTTACCCACGGAACCATTGTCCTTTATATATGCTGATGAAGTGCTTTTTGTTGAATATCATGACGGAGACCATTGTGCTAGCTTGGTGACCAGATAAAACACAATGCCATTCACTGGGAAGAAGTGAAAGGTGGGCAGGCCAGCTCGTGATGAGACCTCCTGTTCCACGGACTTCTTGATTTTTCAATTTGTTTGTTGGACCATTTCCTTGGTTTGGTGGCCATAATGGGAATGCCACTTCACTGCTTTCCCTATGATCACGGTAGGCTGGCTCTTGGTGAGACCCCCTATCCTCCATCTGCAAAATCATTATTAATGAAAAATATTTTTTTCTTTCATTTAGAAACAACATTTTTCCTCAGTTAAACATAAGGGATGGCTCAACACTCCTTAAGAGTAGGGATGGTGGAAGAAGTCTGAACATCTCAATTGAAAGGAATATAGCCTTATTCTTATTCCATAGATAAACATCAAAGAAAATTATAGTATGTGGGAAAGAACCAATCATGATAAATATAGTCGATCGGATTAATTCAATGGTAATAAGATAGCAAAGTTATGTTATTGATCATGCCCCTTTTTCTTTATTTCTTATCATTACTAGACAATTTTCATGAAAAGATGACGATTTCTCTTGATTTGTTGATTACAGTAGGCTTTAATTTGTATGATTGTGTATAAATGATATATTTGCCTTTAGAAAACGAGTCAAAAAATCAAAATGCTGGCTTAAAACAAAAAAAAAATCCACACAAAAAAGTGTTGTTCCTTTTAAAAGGAACAGCAAAAACAATCTGCGAAACTATTGTTCCTTTCGAAAGGAACAGCAAGAAAATGCTCTGCGAAGGTGTTGTTCCTTTGGAAAGGAACAACAAAAACAATCTACGAAACTGTTGTTCCTTTCGAAAGGAACAACAAGAAAATACTCTGCGAAGGTGTTGTTCCTTTGGAAAGGAACAACAAAAACAATCTGCAGAAGTGTTGTTCCTTTGGAAAGGAACAACAAGAAAATACTCTGCGGAACTGCTATTCCTTTCAAAAGGAACAACAGAGTTTTGTTCCTTTGGAAAGGAACAACAAAACAAATCAAATAAAAATATTTTTTTTCCTCTTTCAAAGAAATCAGTTTTACAACACAAACGATAAAAATTAAAGAAGTAATATAAACCAAATGTATGAAAACAAATTCCATAAAACAAGAGAAAAAAATGAAAAAATGCTTTATGTACAAAAACTTAAAAAAGAAGTGATTTATCAAACTGGTGCCGAGGAGGATTTCTCCCCTTCAGCAAGAATCTCCATTGTAGAATCTCCCCGAAACTGTTGGTAGAAGGATTCCCGAGTGAGCGGTTTATGATACAATCATACTCGATGACCGTTTACCTTAAAGGAATGTCCAGATCCGTCAATGGTAACTAATGTAACAGTGCCATTATTGTGCACCTTCTGTATTTCATAGGGTCTGAGCCATCGTGTCTGGAGTTTTCCTGGGAAATCTTGGAACCTAGAATCATATAGGAGTGCCCAGTCTCCTTTGTGGAAGATATTTCCTTTGATATGGGTGTCATGCCATTTGGCTCTCTGTTGCTGAATTAATGTTGTGTGATGAAGAGCAGAGAGTATGATTTCATCTAGCTCATTGATTTGCTGCAGTCTTTTAGCCTGGGCTTCATTCAAATCTAGACCCACCTTTTGAGTTTTTCTTAGTGTTTGAACCTCGAATTGTATAGGGAAGATGTGTTCCTTCCCAAATACCAATTGGTATGGTGAATATCCTGTGGTAGGTCTCCACGTTGTTCGATATGCCCACAATGCTTCTGGCAATCTGTAGGCCCAATATCGTCTATGAGAGGCAACTGTTTTTGTTAATCTAGATTCAATTACTTTGTTCGTGCTCTCGACTTGGCCATTGGCCTATGGGTGATATGGAGTCGTAATATTGTGCTGAACATGGTAGTTTTGCAATGTTTCAGCTAATTTATTACCTACAAACTGTGGTCCTCCATCTATGATTATATGCCTTGGGAGGCCATAGCGCACAAAAATTTGGAAAAGGAATTGTATTACAGAGTCTTCTGTAGCTTTTGAAAAATCTTTTGCCTCAACCCATTTGGTGAAATATTTATTTGCAACTAGGATGTACATTTTTTGGTTTGATGGGGGGTTAATAGGACCAACAAAGTCGAGGGCCCAACGTTCAAATGGTTCAATCACTAATTGGGGGTTGAGATGCATTTCATCAGACTGCCCAAGTCAACCTACCCTCTGGCAGCTATCACAGGCATGTACGAATTTTTTAGCATCTTTAAAGATAGTAGGCCAATAATAGCCCGTTCGTAAAACTTTGTGGGCAGTTCTACGATCTACAAAATGTCTGCCACACTGTCCATCATGGCATGCTTTCAAGATGTCAAATACCTCATCATCCCTAACGCATCTCCTTATTTGCATATCTGCACCTATATGAAATAGGTAGCCTCCAATCTAGGAGAAGCGGGTACTGCGATGTATTATTTGCTTACGTTCATTAAGAGATAGATGTTTAGTTAATTTACCTATTGCCAAATAGTTCGCTATATCAGCATACCACGGTGTTCTGATAGTAACAATGAAGAGATGTTCATCTCGAAAGTGATTTTCAACTGCTTCTATATCTGTTGGCTTTGGCATTCTTGACAGAAAGTCAGCTGCAGGGTTCTCTTTCCCAGGTCGATCTCTGATTATGATGTCGAATTCCTACAGTAAAATTAACCACCTTGTCACTCTCCTATTTGTAATAGGTTTATTTGCTAAGAATTTAATGGCAGAGTGATCAGTATATAGTACTACAGGATACCTAGTTATGTAATATCTAAATTTGTTTATAGCTTGAACTACAGCTAAAAATTCTTTCTCAGTCACAGTATAATTTAATTCAGTAGGGGATAGATCTTTGCTAATGTAGTAAATTTCATATGGCTTCTTGTCTTCCTCCTGCCCAAGTACTGCTCCAATTGCTGTGTCTGAGGCATCAGATGAGATTTGGAACGACAAATTCCAATTTGGGCCCCTCAGCACTGGGGCTATTGAAACGAGCTTCTTCAGATCATTAAAGGCATTGTCACATTTATATGTCCAAGTGAAATCAAAATTTCCAGTCAGTGCATATAAAGGTGCAGCTATTCGAGAATAATGTTCTATAAATATTCTATAGTAACCAGAAAATCCAAGAAAGCTACGTACCTCTGTTTTTGTAGTAGGCGTAGGAATTAACAAGAGTATTTGAATTTTAGTCAGGTCTACTTGAATTCTAGCTACTGAAATATAATGCCCTAAGATAACTCCTTCAGTCATCATCATGAGACACTTTTCGTTGCTTAATCAAAGCCTAGTGTCGATACATCTTTGCAATACTTTTTCTAGGTTTTCTAATGTAGGCTCAAATTCATCCCCATAGGTTGTGAAATCATCCATATATACTTCGAGGCCTTCATTTATTAGGTCTGCAAAAATGCTGAGAATATCCCTTTGGAATGTAGTAGGGGCATTGCATAGGCCAAAAGGTAGGACTCGGTAGGCAAATGTCCCCCATGGACAGGTAAAAGTAGTTTTGTCTTGATCTTCAGGGGCAATCTGGATTTGATTGTACCCACTGAAGCCATCAAGGAAAGAAAAGAATTTCTTTCTTGCCACTGTGTCTAATACCTGGTCAATGAAAGGAAGGGGAAAGTGGTCTTTCTGTGTTTCTTTATTAAGTTCATGGTAATCTACACATATCGTCCACTTCCCATTCTTTTTTGGTACAACCACTAGTGGAGAGACCCACTTGCTATCAGATATTGGGTAGATGAAATTAACATCCAATAGTTTTTGTAATTCTTCTTTCACAATATCTTTAAGGTGAGGATTTAGTCTCCTTTGAGGTTGGAGAATGGGTCTTGCATCTTTTTCAATGTAAATGTGGTGAGTACACAATTGAGGATCAATTCCTTTCATGTCGGGGTAATCCCATGCAAAAGATGCTTTGTATTTTC
Source organism: Pinus albicaulis (assembly GCA_034641835.2). Classification (NCBI taxonomy): domain Eukaryota; kingdom Viridiplantae; phylum Streptophyta; class Pinopsida; order Pinales; family Pinaceae; genus Pinus; species Pinus albicaulis. The sequence continues at coordinate 325,783,665 of CM076579.1, read as the reverse complement.
ATAACAATTGGACCAATTTCTCTTCTTGTTCAACAGTGATATTTTTATTAATATTTAGAGTTTTTCCCGGTTCGATTTTTACAGCCTTTCTATTTCTCATGGAAGTAGTAGGTATTGTTTGATCAAGAATATCTTTGAAAGGATCTTCTTCTTCTTTATTATCGAATGCTACTTTGATCATGTGACATTGCAAATGAGATCTGGTTTGTGACTTATTAATAAAATTATTAATGATATCATCCTCTATTTGGTCTTTAAAATCAAGAGAATTTTATATGGTTAGAGGTGATATCATATTTTCCATAAGGTATGATGCAGGTGGTTTTCTTGTTGTGATTATTGATAGACTTGGCTGGACTAGGGGATATAGGGCTAGATTCTTAACATAATTTCCCCTTGTAATTGTCATGTTGCCTTGTCGGCATCCAATATAGGCATCAACAGTTGCCAACCAAGGTCTACCTAGAATTAACGGATGTCCATCTAGCCGATTCTTTGGATTGATAACCAGGAAATCAGCAGGGTATTCCCAGGGATATACAGATACCATTACATCTTGTATTATACCTTCTGGTTTGACTACTGATCGGTCAGACAATTCCAACAAGGTTGTTGTTGGTTCCAATGATGTAATGCCAAGTTTTTGACAGGTGGTGGTGTTAAAATGTTGATTGCTACCCCCAAATCAACTAAGACATTTGGAAATGATCGACCATTGATCTATACTGTCACTATAGGATTTCCTGGGTCTTCATATTTGATGGGTGTCTCTATTCCTGATAATAAGTCAGATAAGGTACAGACTATTTGGACAGTAGGATTTGTTGTTGTTCTCCTCTTTGGCTTCTTTATGCATAATTCCTTAATAGTTTTTGCATATATAGGAATATCTTGAATAGCTTGGAGGAGAGGGATTTTTATGCATAAATGTTTTAATTCTCCCAGAAGATCAAAATTAGGTTGTTCTAATGGACGAGGTATAATCAATCGTTCTGGGAATGGTGGAGAGGAAGTTGTTACTTGTTGTTGATTTTGTTGTTGGACTTCCTTCTCGCCTTGTATTATTTGTTCTGCAGGTAACGGATCTTCAATGTGGACATCATTGTTTCTCCCAGAAGATCAAAATTAGGTTGTTCTAATGGACGAGGTATAATCAATCGTTCTGGGAATGGTGGAGAGGAAGTTGTTACTTGTTGTTGATTTTGTTGTTGGTTATGTTGTTGGACTTCCTTCTCGCCTTGTATTATTTGTTCTGCAGGTAACGGATCTTCAATGTGGACATCATTGTTTCTCTCTGTTTCAACTATGCGCCCATACCTCAATTGAAGATCATTACACTCCCTCAGCTCAGTTTCTACTTCTGGGGGTTCCATGATTTGAACAGACTGAACCGGCCTATTGTTTGGGTTTGGGTTGGGTTGGGCTGGGAGTTGTGGTCTTAAATTAGTCTGGGGGTTTGTATAAGGAGCTGGCAGTGTAGGTTGAGAGAGAGGAATTGATCCAACTGGCAGATTTGTAGGTTTTTTCCAGTTTGACTGCCAGGCCTGATTCTGAGAAGTAGAAGGGGACCATTGTGTAGGCCAGAAAGGTGGATAGAAAGGAAAGCTAGGCCAATTATTTTTATTTGTTTGATTTGGCCAAGATGTGGGAGGAAATGGCTGTTGTGACCAATTAGGGAAAGATGGTGGATTCTGCCACATCCCACTATATTGTTGAGAATTATATTGAGGAGGTTGAAAAGAAAATTGATAATTTGGCATACCTGATGGTCGTGGCTGCCATTGTTAGCGCTGATTAAGTAGACATACCACTTCCAATTATTCTTCTTCCTCCTTATAGACTGCTTTTAGGCCAGGAAGTGAAGGACATCCTTCTGTAGGGGGAGCCTTCGTGCAAATGGCGCAGACTTTAATCACATCCAATGGGCATTCTTTGTGGCTGTGCTTCTTTCTACATCTGGGATAGAATATTGCCAAATTCTTCTTTGCTTCTGCCTGTTTCTGTTTTTCTTGCATAATATCGAATTGTGTTGTTAGAGTCCCAAGTATGTCTGTCTTAAATTCTTCCAGCAGATTTCCAATCTCTGCACGAGTCACACCTTCATTAGAGGTCTTATTTTCCCTTGTGATCGTATCAAATTCTGCTGATTTCAACCTTGTATTTCCCCTCGAACACCTGATACAAAAATCAATAATGTTAGGATAATTTTCCTGATATATATCACCTTTTCCCATAATTTTCAATGTTTCTACCCATTGATCTTTCATTCCCCTAATTAATGTAGTTTTCAAAACATTATCAGGTAAGGGTAGAGATGCATAAGGGGATCTCTGAAGATTATATTGAAACCGTTCCACATACTCTTCCAAGGTCTCATTTGGTTTTGCTGTCATTTGGAATATCTCATCTTTTAACTCCCAAGACCTACAATAATATTGGTATTTCTTTAAAAATTCAGCTTTCATATGATCCCAATCAGTTATGACACCCCCACCTAATCCCATAAACCATCGTAGGGCTGCCCCTTTTAATGTAGAAGGGAATAGTTTTAGTTTTTGGGCATTGGTGGTGTAATTGTATCCTCTGCATAGCACATCAAACTCAAATAAAAACGCATCTGGGTCCTCTGATGTTAAGCCTTGAAATGTAGGAATATGTTGAAGAGGAATAGCTTTCATGGGTGCATTAACTGTAGTATCTACTATAGGATATTGTAGTGTAGAGGTTTGCTACTGATTCTGGTTTTGGTTCTGGGCCATTTGATCGAAGATATGCCAATACCCTTCTGGGATTTCCAAGGAATTTCTAGGTTGACGAGTAGGGCCAGGAACAGTTTTGACAACACTCCCTTTATCTGGGATAATAAGTTTTTCCTGTTGTCCTACTATTTGAGGTGATTCAGGACCTTGGTTCTGAATAATTTTAACAACACTTCCCTTATCTGGGCTGCTTATTGTTTGGGCAGTTTCAATAGGAGACTTTAAGTTTGTGATTTCTCCCATTTCCCCTTCTCCTTCTTGGAGATTACTAGCGTTCCCTTCATGAAGGAAACTTGTGCAAGGATTCTCAAATTCTTGGGAATCTTGCTCAATTCCCTCTATTTGACTGTGTATTTCAGCGAAGGCTTCAGATGGTGATTCTGTAGCCTGAAGGGAACTAGTAGTTTGTCTAGAAGTAGTTCTTTTAAATCCTACTGATGGATGAGATTTAGTTCTTTTAAGGATTTCGTCAATAAAGGTTGTGCGCCCAAGGGTCACCGGTCGCTTAGGTTTTTTAGTTTTAGGAGGAATTTTGTTTCTCTTAGTTGATTTATTCATTTAAAGAAACAAACCTTCATTCCTACCTAAAGAAAGAAGCTTACCTACTGTTATAGCATCATTTTTCACCCTCATGTGATTCATGATTGTCTTTATGGATTTGGGCACCTATTCCTATAGAATTGAACAAAATTCACTAAAAAAAAGTGTTAAAATTCCCATACGCGAGTATGCCCAGACTTCTCCGCGTGTATACGCAACTCCACATGTACTTTTCCGCGTATGCCATTAAAATCATTAAAAAATATATAAAAATTCCCTATTTTCAGGCTGGGTTGATGGTTACTCTAGTATTTCAACCACCCCAGCACATGGCCAACTGTTTCCAATTGATTGAAACTACTTTGAGGGAGTATAAAATCCCCTCATGTGCATGGCCTAACGGAGGGAGAAATTTTATAGACATTATACTCTGTTGGAACCCCAATTCAAGTTCGATTCCCCATGCCTCCTACACTTTCCCAGATTTATACAGGAAACCCTTGTTTCCTGGAGATGTTCATCCATTTATATGCCATCTAGAGTGCACAAGTCTTGAAATTATCTTAGCGAGGCAAGGGCGGGACGGATTCGGACGACGGTCTATTCAAAGATCGTGGAAGGATTCAGGTGATCTCTCCACTCTTTACTTCTGTACATGCTATTCGTAATAATGAAGAACCATCTTGTTCCTGAACTTATGTGTTAATGTTTACTTATATGTGTGAAAATATTATCATTTAAGCATTTATTATGGTTTATATAATGTTTCACATGGATTGCACTAACATTCAGGAGAAGTATAAGCTATACAACTAGGTTTCCGTGCACGTTCTTTCTTGTTTTCCAGGTTGAAGGAGGAAGAAGGGTTGCTGGGGGTTTGGACCCCGCGGGATCTACATCGAACGTAGGAATACGGGTGAGTTCTACTATCATTGTCATCTAGTTTTTTGCATTCAAGTATGGTTGTGTGTGAGTCCTTCTGAATAGCATGCCCTGATCTGTGGAGGTTTTGACCCAACAAACCTCTAGGGTGATTTTCCCCGAAACAGAACTGGCGACTCCACTGGGGACCGCATTTTTGTGATTCCCCTGTTGGGTGGTTTCAGCTATTTGATAGGTTTCCAACATTTTTAACTTTTATTTCCAGTCCAGTTAACTCTTTCTCAGTCAAACTGAAGTCCTAGTTCCTTATCCAGGCTTGATATTTTTTATTTTTCATTATTTACCTTTGCATACGTGGGTTTGTCTGCACACAGACGCATGTACACACAATTTTTGTTAAAGGGAGTCGCGTATACGCGTGTTTCCTTTAGCACAGTCACATATGCACGCTTGTTTCAAAACTGTAAAGTCGCGTATATCGGGGTCAATCTTGAAATTTTAGGTTTCTTGGATTTTTAGTCTTGTCTGCCTGTGGAGGCCTATTTCTACGGTGTCTTTGTATCCTCTGGATTGTGTTGAAAGTGGTCTTGCGTCTTTTCTCTCTCTTGTTTGGTTGAAAACTAGCTTATTTGGCAAATCTTGTTTCTTGTGCTTGCATTTCTAGGTCGAGTACCAAGATCTCTTTCTGGGGATTCTTGGTTGTTCTGCTTTATCAGAACAGAGAGCCTCTGCTCATTTACTCTTTCCTACCTTTGTGTCTTGCTTTGCACTTCGATTTTTTCCCATTTCTTGGTTGGTTTTCTTGAGTTCAGTTGACTAGGTCTTGTTCCAATTTTTGAAGAGTCTTTCTTGGTTCTTTGAAGTTTTTGTTTGCTGCAAGGTTGTACTATTCTTCTAGGCTGAGTGATTGAGTTTCTTGTCTTCTTGTGCTCATATAAATCTTGATACTAGCTAGCCCTATAAGATTTGGAGCATGTTTGAATTTTTTGCTTGAAATTCAGAGTTGTTTGGCTTGGGATTTGATAGATTTTCTTGGTCTTTTCCAAACTCTTCTTTTATAAAATTCAAAAGCTCAAAAAAAATTTTGTTTTGGCATTTGCTTTTGTTTTGCGTTTTTTGTTTTCATTTTATTATATCTTTCGAAGCTTTGTTGAGGTTTCTTGCCTTTGGTTTTTGACTTGATTTTGGAAAGGAATTGTCATTGGTTTCTTCCTCTTGTTTCAAGCATTTTTGGTGTTTTTATGTTAATAGTTTCTGATTTTGGGAACTAGCTTTCTGGACAACCAAAAAGAGATAAAACTGAAGGATCCTTGGGAAATTTCTCTCTGCTTTATTAGATTTTTCATCTTATAATTTGCATGCTCTTAGTGATTTGCATCAGGTGCACTTAAGCATTTAGTCATTCTCATATTTTTTGTGAGTGTGAAGTTTGTTATCTGAAAATAAAAATAATTTTTTTTTTAGTCTCGTAGAACCTGTGTAGAAGTTGCTTTTCATCGAAAGACAATTACTTCATTTGCATGTAGTTTGGTTTTTATTATTTTCTTTTCTGTGTCAAAACACCACAAGTTTCATTTCCGTATCCCTATGACTTAACATAACAGCCAATTAAAATAAGCGATATAATTTAAAAGCAACTAGCAAGTTTTTATTAAGTGTCATACACCAACTAGCTAGGTTGTAGGGCCTTGGATTAGATGAGTGGAGAGTTAACTCTCCAAGGCCGCTCAAACAAAATATAGAAGTTGATTAATTGAGCGAAATCCAACTCCGTTAGGTGGACTGGGAAAGCTCTCCTCCAAAGAGTCAAGCGCGAGGGGAAGTGAAGGCTGAGAAGAGAGATACCCCCTCTCTGATCTACTGGATCTAACCTCAAGACCGTTCCGCCCGGCTTCTGACACAGATTGGTGCCCATAGTTTCCACTCCTAGGTTCCACATAGGTGACTGCGGGGGGGAATACCCGTGGTACCTGAGGCAGACGTCGTATCACTTTCAACAGTACTTCTGGGGGGTACCCTTGCGAAGCTTGGGCACTTGTGCCGGAAAAGGTTGTCGTTAGGAGGTCGGCATAACTGTCTCTGTTACCTTCGCTAGTAAGCCTGGGCCGTAATTATCCCAGACTACTTTCGGGAGGTCCTATATTTCGCTTTCTTGTATTTTGGTGTCCAGTCCTAATCACCAGGAGCGGAAATACCTGAAGGTTGTTTGCTTGATTGTATCTTAGGGATTATTTTTTGTAGTGAGTGCTCTTTGCTCCTAGCTTGCCTAGCTTTATACTTTTTGAGTCTAATTAAATTTTTTTAAAGTGGCTGATCAAGCGCCTCGTCGATCGAGGAGAATCTGGGGGTTATCTCCCAAGAGTTCTGAGCCTTCTTCAAGAAGGCGTAGGAGTAGTTTAGCAGGTGAGTATCACCCTGTGGCGTCTGACGCAGTGGAGAGAGATCCTCCACAAGGGTCTGAAGGTTTTGTAGCTGATTCTGGTGTTGGTTCCGAGATGAGCGTTCCACTCACCTCGCGAGTTTTATTTACAGAGGAAGAAGAAGTTCAAATAGAGGAAGTACCTGAACACTCTGTGTCACTTCCATCTCCTCTTCCTCCTGATTATCTTTTCGTTGTTGAATACATCGGACCTGAGTCAGAGAGACTGGAAGATCCTCCATATTATACATACCTTTCGATGGCCACGACTGGGAACGCGGCTTCTGCTGTGAGTGCTGTAGGCATTCAGACTCATGCTTCTGTTGAAGGAGGGGGCACTATTGATATATCTTCGATTGCTTCTAGTGCTACTGTGTTTGGCTCTGGTTTCACCCAAGCACATGCTTCCAAATCTGGTCCCTTCTGTTTTGGAATTCCCACTAGTGGGATTCCTTCTTTTTCCTTTTTTGCTGCTGCAGCTGCATCTACACCCATGTCTTCCATGGCTAGTGGATCAGCTTCTTTTCAAGGGTTCCCCTTTGGAACTGGGCACATTCCTAGTTCGAATCCTTCTTTAGGGTCCTTTCCGTTTACCTCCCAGACTCAGAGTTTCAACCCTTGGTCTGGAGGTCAGAATTCGACTACTTTTATAGGTTGGAACCCTGTATTCACTACAGCGGGGGAAGGGAATCAGTTTTACGCTGGTCACCAAGGGAATGCTTCTTTCCCTTCGTCGAGTGCTTATCAGACCTTTTCCCCTCTTTCTAATGCCTATAACCCCTATCAGGGGCTTTCCTCTTCATTTCATACTTCAGTGGGGGGAACTGGTCCAATCTTTGGTAACTCTGTGTTGGGAGGAGGTTCTTCTCCTTTTTCTACGAGTTCTTTCTGGCAACCTGGTGCTTCATCAAATCCAGGGTATTCTTTTCAGAATGTTGGGAATTCATCCTATCAAGCATGGAATCCTCAGGCTCTTCCTCATTTACCTTTTCTGGAAACGTTAAACTTGCCAGATCTGTCGAAATTGACGAATGATCCGATCCGTTACAGTCCAGGGTGGCCTCCAGTCCTGACCAAACTACCTTCATACATTCCAAAGTTTGAAGGTAAGAATGGAGAGGATCTGGATGATCACATCACCACGTTCCATTTATGGTGTTCTTCTAACTCCCTGATCAATGATTCGTTTAGGTTGAGATTTTTTCAACGCACCCTAACTGGAAACGCTGCCAAATGGTATATTGAGCTAACTGGGGGCAGTTTTGCTACATTTGGAGAACTAGCTGTTACATTTCTAAACCATTTCTAGTTGCCCGTCCGTTATGATGCCGGGACTGAACTCCTGGCTAATTTTAAACAGGATGACGCAACCCACATTTCTGACCATATTCAAGAATACTAGAGAAGGAAGAGGCTTATTAAAGCTCATATTCCAGGAGAATTCCTTTTGGAATGGTTTCTGAAATCTCTGCAGTCAGACATTTGTAAAGATGTATCCCTATCTGTGGTATTTTCTGAGGAACAGGCTATTTTTAGGGCCCAGCAGTTGGAACTGATATATTCTCAGTTTGGGGTCCTTCATAAATATTTGCCCAATGCTCCTCGCTCCAAATTAGATTTATCCAAAACTAAGCCTGGTCCTCATGGTGATGGACTTATTGAGTCGATCAATAGTGGTGCAGCCAACCTGCTTACTCAATTGCAGCAGTTGTCTTTGCAATCTGCTCCTTCTGTTCAAGCTGTACCAGCTGAGTCATCACCTTCCCAATCTTTGTCGATAAATGCTATCCAAAATTCCAATCCCAAAGGAAACCAAAAATCCGAAGGGAAGAAGAAAGGACAGAATAATAAGAAAAAGGGCAAGAATGGGAAGGGTAATGCGAATAAAATCAACGAGCATGTTGGTGAGGGTCAAAAGGATAAAAAGAAAGTGAATTTTCCATGCAAGTTGTGTGTTGGAGACCATCTTGCACACCTTTGCCCTAAAATTCAAGATGCGCAGCGCTTGTTAGCTCAGTAGGGTTCTTCCAGTTCCCAGGCTATGTTAACAAACCCTTTTCCCCAAGGGCAACAATTAGTTGTTGGCGCGAATCAAAATCCTGGGGCTTCCTCTGGGGGCACCCATGAAGGGGAAATCCCATCAAACATATTCATGATGAGTGCTCACGTGGATGTCGCTACAAGATCCCATGATTATGGCGGAGAAGAGTCTTCGAAAGCTAAGGATGCTCCTGATGCTACTGATCCACTTCACATTACAAGGCCTACCGTTGAGCCTATACCTCGGATGCCCAAAGCATCTACCAAGCGTTCGACGATTAATCCAAACTCTATGACTGCCCAGAACTACTCTATTGTGGAAGATCTGGCACAAAGTCCTTGTGCCATGTCAGCTTTAGAGGTGCTCCAGTCCTTTCCAGCTTAGCGTAGTGCTTTGCTCACTGCCATTGGGGCTATTGATCCGAAAAATTCTCTTCTGATTACATTTTATATGACTAATTTCAAGAAGAGACTCCCCCATCATATGGATTTTAATATTAAATCATCGTACCGGAAGTGCAATATCTTTCGGACGGTTGTTGATGAGGGTGCTTCCACATGCGTGATGTCTCTCACATGTTGGAAGATGATTGGATCTCCCAAAGTTGTTCCATCTACCACTCTTCTGACTGCATTTGATGGTCATTCTCACAGACCGCATGGTATTGTCCCAGCTTTTCCAATCTGTGTTGGGGGAAAAACTGTGAATATAGAGGTTGAGGTAGTTGATGCAAGCTTGGACTACAACCTTATGCTGGGGAGAAACTGGATTTATGAGATGGATGCCATTGCATCCTCATTATTTCGGATTATTTGTTTCCCTCACGAAGGGAGGATTGTTACAGTGGACCAACTGGACTGTCCTCCTGTAGACTCGAATGCGTCTACTGACTCATCTGTTCCAAAGTTGGATAATACTAAGCCGCTTGTTGAGAATTTGGGGGTTGGAATGTATTCTTCCTTGATGGGTACTTTCGATATTCCTCCTCCTACGGTTCATATTAATGCAATTTCATCCTCCAAGGCTCCTCTTCGAAGAGAGTTCTTCAGAACTCATTATTTTTCGGACCCTTGGACCTTACCTTCCCCTACTGCCACATTAGCAGAAGGTCAAGTGTGTGGAATGGCATTTCCTATTTCTGCATCTGAGATTGCTTATCAGTCTATTGTTGACTCTGCAGAATCCATCCCAGCTCCTCTTTCACTGGAAGAGTTGGATGGAGATGTGGCTCCGGCTTGGACACTTAGTTCTTCTTCTGCCCAGGATTGCCTTGATACCACTCTTCCATCTGAAGAGGCCATCCTGGAAGCCATGACTGGTATAGATAGACCGTGGGATGACTTGCATCATCGGTCTTAATTTTTACCTGACTTGAACGAAGTTGAAACAAGCTTTCCAAGTCCTCAGTCCCCTGGTCCTGTTCACCCAGTCTTGAACCCTTTAGCACCAACACAGGTTTATGCTGAAGGGAACATGGATGTGATTTCTCCTACTATCCCGGTGAACATTTCCAGGGATCCCAAATAATCTGGGAATTTCTGGATGAATGTTCTAAAATGAGAAAGTTCGGATCTAGTGCTCTTTAAAGAGTATGAGGATGTATTATTTGGTCTTATGAGGGGGTCTCATGGTATAGATCCATCTGCTGTCCATCCCGACATGAGATCAAGACTTGCAGCTAAGCTTTGTGAGGCAAAAAATTAGTCCGATCCAATCCCTGGGAAGGAAAGAAGCTATCAAGTTGAGGTGGAAAGGCTGCTTAAAATGAGTTCATTTTCCCTGTACCTTTGACTGAATGGGTTTCAAACCCTGTTCCCGTAGATAAAAAACAAGGAACAATTCGAGTTTGCATTGATTTCAGAGACCTAAATAAATCATGTCCTAAAGATAATTACCCCACACCATTTATCGATCAGATCATTGACGAGTGTGTCGGTAATGAGATTTTATCCTTCATGGACGATTTCTCCAGATATAATCAGATTACTATCCGTCCTGAAGATCAGCATAAGACTGCCTTTATTTTTCCCTGGGGTACTTTTTCATACAAGAAGATGCCTTTTGGTCTTAAAAATGCTAGGGCTACCTTTCAGCGGGCCATGTCATATGCCTTCCACGACATCAAAAATATTATCGAGGCATATTTGGATGATTTAGATACTCATTCTCAAAAGAGGATGGATCATCCTGCTCACCTCCGTCAAATATTTGAACGGTGTCGTTTCTATAAGATTAGGTTGAATCCGAACAAGTGCGTTTTCGCGGTTACATCTGGTCGATTATTGGGATTCATTGTGTTTAGGGAAGGAATTAGGGTAGATCCCTTCAAGGTTGAGGCAATACTTCGGTTGCCTCCTCTGTCCTCTATCTGTCAACTTCAAAGTCTACAAGGAAAGTCTAATTTTCTTCAGAGATTTATCATAAATTATGCTGAAATTACTAAGGGATTTATGAGATTTTTGAAGAAGGGAGTTCTGTTTCTTTGGGATGACTTCGCTCAACGCTCATTCGATTCTTTGAAAAAAGCATTGACCTCTGCTCCTTTATTGAGTCCACCTGATTATAGCAGGGATTTCCTTTTGTATCTGGCAGCAGCAGAATCTACTATTGGTATGGTTCTGGTTTAGGAGGATGATGCTCTTGCAGAGCATGTTATTTACTATCTTAGTCGAGGTTTGGTAGGACCTGAACTCCAGTATACTTCGATAGAAAAGTTAGCTTTGGCAGTTGTTCATGCTGTGTAGCGACTCCGACATTACATTATTCTACGAAAAACTTATGTTTTGGTAGCAACCAATCCATTTCAGTTTGTCCTCAGTAGGCGAGTGATTGGGGGCAAATACAATAGATGGATTGTGATTTTGCAGGAATTTGATCTTGAGTTTATGTCTGCCAAGTCCAAGAAATCATTAGTTTTCGCGGAATTGATCTCCGAGTTGCCCTGTGGGGAAGAAATGATTTATGATGAATCCTTCCCAGATGAACATTTGTTTCTTATCTCTCCACAGGATCCTTGGTATGGAGATATAATTGTGTATCTTCAGACTGCGAAGTTTCCCTCTACTTTTTCGAAATATGAGCGTCGTAAGTTGCGTCACTTGGCTAAGAATTACTTGATCATTGGTGATGCTTTATACCGTCGAGGGGTTGATTCAATCCTGAGACGCTGCTTAACTCTCGAAGAAGCTGAGGCTGTGCTGAATGATTGCCATAGTGGAGCTTGTGGTGGTCATTTATCTGGGCTTGCTACAACCCAAAAAATCTTGCGTGCTGGGTACTTTTGGCCTTCGATTTTCAAAGATTGTGTGGAGTCGGTCAAAAAGTGTCATCCGTGTCAAGTTTATACTCGAAAAATGCGCGCTCATCCAACTCCGCTTTTTCCAGTCATTACTGTCGGTCCCTTTACAAAGTGGGGTATTGATTATACTACTTGTAACCCGCCTTCGGCTAAAGGTCACAAGTACATTATTGTAGCAGTAGACTACTTTACGAAGTGGGTCGAGGCTATGCCTACTTTTGGGAATGATGGTGAGACAACAACTCTTTTTCTTTTCAACCAGGTTATTGCTTGTTTTGGTATTCCTAGAGAGATTGTCACTGATCATGGCAGTCATTTTCAGAATAGCATGATGGCTGAGTTGGCTCTCAAATTGGGTTTCCGGAAGGAGCATTCATCTCCGTATTATCCTCAAGCCAATGGGCAAGTGGAAGCCGTGAATAAATCCTTGAAGACAATTCTTCAAAGGACAATTGATAAAGCTAGATCCAACTGGCATATTATGCTATATCCTGCACTTTGGGCATATAGGACATCAGTGAAAACTGCAACTGGCTTTACTCCGTTTCAGCTAGTGCATGGGTTGGAATCTATATTTCCCATTGAATGTGAGATTCCTTCTCTTAAGTTAGCTGTTGAACTTCTTCCTGACACTTCTAGTCTATGCCCAAGAAAAAGATGCCCTAGGGGCAGGAAATTTTAAGTCTATGTGGTATGGCCCCTTTATCGTCAAAAAAGTCCTCAGGAAAGGAGCATATACCTTGGTTGATTTTGAAGGGAACGAGTTGCCGAAGCCCATAAATTGGCTATATTTGAAAAATTATTATGCCTAGGCTTCGGCCTGGCATGTTGCTTTTGTATATAGTAGTTTTGCTTTGTACATATCTGGTTTTTCGATCTTTGATGGGATGGTGATGTTTTTGATTTGCTTTGGTAGGTTGTGTCGGATGTCATGAGTTATTTTGGTTTCGCCGATGGTGCTAGTAGACACACCCGGAACTTAGCTTCCACGGCTTGGGTTCTTCATTATCCATCCGGTCAGCTGTTTGTATCAAGATGGGTCTGCATTGGTCCTACTTCCAATAACATAGCAGAATGCACTGCAGTTGTTTATCTACTCTCGGAGGCAATATCTTTGGGTGTTGATTCGTCGGTAGTTTTCTTGGACTCTCAGCTGGTGGTGTCGCAGTTGAACAATACTTATCGAGTTCGAGATCCATTTTTACTCCGGTTGTTCTTGAGGGTACGTTTGTTACAAATATCATTTCAATTTTTAACTTTCATTCATATTCCTCGAGCTGACAATTGGTTGGTAGACTCATTAGCTAATCAAGAAATTGATTGGCACATTAATCATTCCATAAAATAAAATTTAATCATCAAAAACATCATACATTTTGATACATTTGTCACATCACATCAAACATCGTTGTATATATATCATCAGAATGTTCAAAAAACTATACAAAATTTGAATCCATAAGTCATACAAAAAATTGGGCTTATGCCCCTGATCATGTTCAGTCTAAAAAAAAATATACAGTCATCTGATACATCATATCGATCTACTCCTGAGGTCCTTGCCCAGAAGTTGTGTTCCTATAGAACACGATCGCGGTGGCAACTCGGCGGAATAACCGTACCCAGTCTCGGGGCACTCCTACCACCCGTCTCTGTATGGCTTCAGGCAGATCTTCCACTGCAGCCATAGGTACTTGGCGGGTTAACCCCTCCAAGTTCCTCTGTACATCCTGGAGGGTTCTGTCTGAATCTACTGTATCCGCTTCGCCCCTGTGACACTTATGTCGTGGGCATCCCTCAGATTGAACTGGTCCAATATATGTTTCATGATCATTTAAAAATTGTAAGACATTTTGAATCCAATCAAAAACATCTTTGTTTTTCATTTTTTCACATATGTTGAAAAAATCCAAAAAAATTATATAACTCAAAAATTGCAAACTTACCGACTATGCCCCATGCCGTGTCTGGTGGAAGGACAAGATCTGGATCGCCACGAAATTCCATCCCAGCATAGGGATAGTCATCCACAGCGATGATTTGTTCTCTCCACCATTGGAAGAACTCATCATCCCAAGTGGTTCGGGGAGCTTCGCTTCCCCCCAATCTCTTCATCATGTCTGCCCAGCGGGCAATTCTTGGGTCTCTCGGGCTGCTGATGGTAGAGATCACTCTGGGTCTCAGCGCTGGAATCTTCTCGAAGAAGAATGTCATCAAAATTGTACCATATCCAAAATTTTTTGTCTTTGTTTTTTGGATAGAATTCAATTGTTGTTTCATGTTCATCAGTAGAGCCATGCACCAATCATATACATGAGTTAAGCATTCCACTGCAATACTCATTTTCGTCCTGGATGCCTGGTGTAGAGAAGCTGATCCTGCTACTCTCCCAATGGTAAAAAGGAGGATTTTCATGTGTAAGTCTCGTAGATCTTTGATAGCAATTTGAGTTCCAACTTTCTTGGAACCCTCTACGTAGTACATGTGGACGTAATCTTCCACGGTTATCCCTCCCAAAGGCTTACCGTGCAAGTCTACTGGCTCCCCCCTCCGGGAGAGTCTAGTAATAAAATATATATCTTCTACTTCGATGTGTATGGGCATCTGATCTATAATGAAACAGTCTTCTTCCAGTTCCAAATAGTTCACAAGCATTTTGAGCAACCGGACATTACTCTTCATATTTGGAATTTTAAAAAACTTGAGCAATCCGCAATTCTGAAGAATATTCAGTGATACTTGGTCCTGCATGACTTCATTGTCTATTGCACTGTGTTCACGCTCTCTCCATGATATGGTCATCCTGAAAAATTTCAATAATTCTTTCATTAGCTACGCATTTTTTATTTTGGGTTGCGCATACGCGACTTTATTTGTGCACAGTCGCGTGTATACGCGACTTGGTCATTACCAAACCGCGTATACGCAAACCCGTGATTTTTAGCAAGAGATTCTACGGTGAAAATTCCTAAATTTTAATTTATGAACGGACAAAATGAATAGCAAGGATGGTTGATGAGCTTACCTGACAAATTCAGTGAAGATTGACGGTCGGTTGCTCCTGTTTTGATGAAAGAGGCTTTTTTCTCCAAAGCACTTTTTCCCAAATCAGCAATGTAATAATGAACCAAATATGAGATAATTTGTCTATTTATGCCTAAAAAGTTGAAAATTTTCGCAAAAATTTGTTATGCTTATTTTTTCAATCTATCTTAAGCTGCATAACTCGGATGCTTGGAAGTTCCCAGATTGGTATATTTTCAGGTACATTTTGACGAATTTGAGATTTTTCTCGGTTCTTGATCCATGACTGCTGACCCATCATGGTAGGTATATGATCTTCACTGGCATATAGGTTAGGGAATCCACTTTCCATTTCATTTTGAATACTAGCCTCCATTCTGGTCACTTGCCATAGGGTCGATCCCATCAGGTCATGAGTATTACACCCATTTCACTCGCCGATTATTTAATCATGATTTGGTGGTAGAGCCTTCCTTTACATGGGCTTCCTAGTTAGCTCCATGCTATCACTTGTTGCCCATGCTGCGTTTTATGTAGGCTCGGGAGTCCTCTTTAGTCCTGCCATGACTTATGTGTTGAAGCTTCATTCTTCTGCTTCCTCACTATCATTTTTCTAGCTTTTACCCTAGAGGCTCCCTGGTGTTGTTGAGTTGTATTACTCCATTGCATATTGGCTACTTGTTTATCCTGGCCTTTAGCCATCTTCATTTGGACTCAATGTTTAAGCCAACTTTTGACCTTGTCTATCTGTACAAGTTAACCATTGCATGCACTTAGCTATCGCGACTTGACACCCTTTTACCCATGGATAGAACATTCCTCTGAGTATCGCTTACCAATTTCTGCCACCTTGCATTGAGCATAGGATCGTTCCAATCCCAGGAACTAGTGCATCTGTTTCTTGATACTCGTTCTATCCATTGTACCATAGCATTATTTTATTATTTTTCAGGCTTATTATATGAAAAAGAGAAAAAAATAAAATATAACAAAAAGAGCGGGAACGGGATGTAACTTCATTATTTGATGGCAGTACAGTGTCAGTTTGTCTCCCTTGAACAAAGCATATACACTTATATATATTTCCTACATTTGGGATGGTTTTAGTTTTGACCTAGGTTCAGCCTTTACCTTGTTTCACTTTTCAGTCCTCCCTTGGTTGGTTATCTCTTCCAATCATATGGAGAGTTTGTTCTGCCTCCTGCATAACAGACTTATACAGTGTCACTTTTACTTCCACGGTCATCATGAGTCGTGCTTTTGTTCAAGGGAAGTCTAACTAGAGTCGGCCATTCTGCGGTGTCTCTTGACTCATTATTCAGTCGGCCTTCCCGGTCTTGTCAGTATCTTGTTCTATCACATCAGATGTTTTGGTCCTCTGCTCGTGTTGGTTTGAGAAGGTCTCCATTGACTTCTTGCTGGCGGGTTTGTCTCTTATCGACTACGACATATTGCTCTGAGAGTAAACCTAGAGCCGCACCCTAGCCCTATTTCCATCATTGATAGGTGACCTTGTGCTCGGCATTTGATCATCATTATGGGTCTTTGACTGAGTGGTTTTCCTTGTGTTCGACGTCAGCATACATTATCACACTTGGGATTCGTGCAGTACCTTGATTTCCATTTGACCCTATTGGTGGATATCTCGCCTCTGTGTCAGCTTTCATTATTGGTTGGTTCAGAGGGTTTCTTCCGTGCGCTAGCTTCATCTTGTGCATGTCGGAAATGTACTTCGGTTTGGTTCTGTCACTCTACTTCGTCCGATTCCTTCCAAATCTTGGCCTGCGGGTTACACTCGCGCTGGACTGATGTGGGATGCCTTAATGCCTTCCTTCCAGCGGATCTTTTCCCATCGACTCCGACTCATTGCTCTGGGAATAAGGTCTAGAGTCTTTTTGTCAGTACCTTAGGGTTTGCAGTCATCAGTGGCAGACTCTTCGCTATCAACAGTGGGGATTCATCATTGCCTCCTGATTGGTAGATTATTTCAAGTGTTCAACTTCAACTCATTTATTCGCACTTGTTAGATTGTACTGGGGCACCTTGACACTCATTTTCATTATTGGTGGGTTGTCCCACGTTGGTTAATGGTATACATCATTGACTGGTAATCCAACGATTTCTCACATGGTCGACTTCAGCTCATTTATTCCCATTGTGTAGAATTGTGCCATAGTGATCGGTGAAGACCTCGGGTTGCATCAGCATTTCTCGGTTCACTTTTGACAGTCCATTCAGTTTTTGCCAGTGATGTCGTTCACCCTTATATGTTACAGTGTCAGTACAGCAGCATCCTATATGTTGGCTCCCGAGTTGCGTGATTGTACCATTTATTCCACCTCTTATGATTTGGTACTTGGAGATTTAGTTACTTATATGATCAGACATCCAATTTCAGCATCATTGATCATCTTTCTATATGTGATACTTGGACATTGATTCAGACTTATACTTCTGGGCCATGCTCAGATGATTCATTATGTACTTTCAGTTCAGCTATACTTGTATACATGTTGGATCTATTCTGTACTTTCCATATGATGTATTTTTTACTGAGCATGGGTATGCCCGCCTTAGCACGATTTGACTCTCTGTTTTCTTTCATTGGTTTTTGGCAGGCTGAAATCTGGTGAAGTCCTCTCTTGTCCTTGCGAATCTCTTTCTATGTGCATAATACATTTTAGCCATCATGTACCCCTTCTGACCTCATATATTAGGGGGCATCTATTATAGCATCATTTTTCACCTTCATGTGATTCATGATTGTCTTTATGGATTTGGGCACCTATTCCTACAGACTTGAACAAAATTCACTAAAAAACAGTGTTAAAATTCCCATACGCGGGTATGCCCAGACTTTTCCATGTGTATACATGAGTCCACATGTACTTTTCCGCGTATGCCATTAAAATAATTAAAAATATATATAAAAATTCCCTATTTTCGGGCTGGGTTTATGGTTACTCCAGTAGTTCAACCACCCCAGCACATGGCCAACTATTTCCAACTGATTGAAACTACTTTGCGGGAGTATAAAAGCCCCTCATGTGCATGGCCTAAGGGAGGGAGAAATTTTATAGACATTATACTCTGTTGGAACCCCAATTCAAGTCTGATTCCCCGTGACTCCTGCACTTTCCCAGATTTATACAGGAAACCCTTGTTTCCTGGAGATATTCATCCATTTATATGCCATCTCGAGTGCACAAGTATTGAAAGTATCCTAGCGAGGCAAGGGCGGGACGGATCCGGACGACGGTCTGTTCGAAGATCGTGGAAGGATTCAGGTGATCTCTCCACTCTTTACTTCTGTTCATGTTGTTCGTAATAATGAAGAACCATCTTGTTCCTAAACTTATGTGTTAATGTTTACTTATATGTGTGAAAAGATTATCATTTAAGCATTTATTATGGTTTATATAATGTTTCACATGGATTGCACTAACATTCAGGAGAAGTATAAGTTGTACAACTAGGTTTCCGTGCACGTTATTTCTTGTTTTCCAGGTTGAAGGAGGAAGAAGGGTTGTTGGGGGTTTGGACCCCGTGGGATCTACATCGAACGTAGGACTACGGGTGAGTTCTACTATCATTGTCATCTAGTTTTTTGCATTCAAGTATGGTTGTGTGTGAGTCCTTCTGAATAGCATGCCCTGATCTGTGGAGGTTTTGACCCAACAAACCTCTAGGGTGATTTTCCCCAAAACACCTACTTCTGCTGTAAAGCGGGCTGTGAGCAAGTGTGTTTCTTTCCCAGTGCACAGCTTCTTACCTTTTGTCTTTAATACCCAATTATTCGCAAGCAGAAGAAAATCAGTTGTGCATTACTCCTTTAAAATGGCATATACTCTCCCCGGCAACAGCGCCAAAATTTCGAGTCATAAAAAGGTATATTTTGAACACCTAATTACCTCACATTAATTATCAATCCGGGAGCATCTTTTTATTCCAAGAGTGTACTTTGTCTAAGGCTTGCAATTTTCTAAGAGAAATGCTATGAAGATGTAGTATAAAATAACAAGAACAAAAGTAACCAATGCTTGAAAAGAGACCTAATTACAGGAAAGATTAAACTACTTCAATATTTCCAGGACATCGATCAGGTATGCAGTAGCAGTAACTCTTTCCCTTAGAAATCGATGCAAGATGACCAATATGGGAATTTGGAAGCTAAAGCCTCTATCCTCTACAGTTGGAGATCTTAAAACAATCAAACCGAAAGAAAATTCGATGAAATCAACATAAACAAAAAGAAATCTGAAAAGGAACAACAACGTGTAACTATAACGAACAGAAATGGAACAGCAATGGAAATTGAATAGCAATTACAATTCTAACACACTCAAAGCACTAAATTTCTATGCTTCAACTCTGTCGACAGCTTCTCGCCACACAATCATCAATTATAACAGATTATAAATTAAAGGAACAACAATTCAAATCAGATACGAGTCGGTAAAGCTTTTTATGATAACAACGAAGTAATAGAACAACAAATTATGCTTATTGTAAAGAAATGAAACAACAATGACTCTGTATTTGATCTGATAAAAAATAAACCAATTCAAACATTAAACGCACTCCACACGACAGTAAATAAAGATTAGAATACAAAGAGTGAAGTAATTCCACCAGAGTTGGGCCCTTAGCGCCAGTGAAATACTGCTGGACTAATTCAGAATTGCAGAAGGTAAATAAAGCACGTGCTTTGTATTAAACCAACATAAAATCTTACAGAAAGTTTTTCTCTCAAACAGAGAGTTAATATAACAGGGAAAATGTGAAGTCTTTCGACCAATTCTCAATAACAATAACGATCCGTCTCCCCCCGTCACTAAATGACGTGGTTCTATATATCAATTCTTCGACGAACCAATCAAGGAACAAGATAATTTTAAACAGCGATCCCTCAGGATCGAAAGATCCTGAGGGATTCGCTCCTCTGTGTTTAGTCATCATGCTGATTGTGGCCGAGCTGCTTCCTGCATTTTCTAGGCTATTCATTCAGATTTCCTCGCCTTTGGCTGGATATGATTCAATGCTGATGGAGCAGCAGTTAAATTTTTCTCAACCATGCCTTTGGTATAGTTGTTCACCTCTCCGAATTCCTGTTTGTCAATCAAAAAGTAGCTTTTAGTCACCTTTTTGTATTAAACATAAACCTTTCCAGTTCTATTATAATTCCTATGATGAATTACCTTTCCAAGGAAAACAGGAGTATATTTATGGTAAAGAATGAGTAAATGTACAATAATTTCATACCTCTTTCACTGCCCAACAGCTTGGCTTATATATCTACACAATTTGAAATTCATTTTGTAGAAGTGGATGTATCTACCAACTTCCCATCATCTTTTAACAAAATCTCATCGTTACTGCTACTATTACCACCAGCATTAGTTGATGTCGTTATGTTGTTTGTTTGACCATCCTCTACTCTGGGAGATGTCGAAACAAGAGATGTCGGCACTGACTAGTTAGTATGCCTGTCATCTTGAAGGGAAAACCAATTTGTATTGGTGAACACCGTCTCTCTCGACATCACACCATCCTATTTTCTTCCCATTCTGAGAGAGAAGACAACCACTGCTACTAACTCATCATCGAAGAAGGCATCCTCATTGTCTCTACCAATGGATCCATGAGCCTCTTCCCCATATTCACTGTCAAGCATTCCATATCAGAATACTTGACTCATGTTATTGGCCATTGTTGAATTATCATAATCTATGCCACAAAAATCATCTTCATCACCAGCTATAGTCTGTTTGTGTACTGTTGAGCATCTGCATGTCCACTGGACAACTTTCCCCACTACATTAAATTTTGAAGGAACATTTGTTTCCCAATTAGTCCACTCGGCGTTTCTCCGCAAAAATTACTGTATCAAGATATTATTTATTCCCAACTGAGTAAGCTTGTTTGAAATTCGTGTCAAGTGACCAATGTTCCCTATTCTTGGTGCAACCTTTCATGGGTAAGATACTGTTGGCTTATTCTGATCAATTGGAACAATGGGATTTCTTTCTGTTGCCAAAAAACTTCCAATTAAGCTACAATCCTAAAGGGGATGCTTGATGGGAGTTGTATTCTTGTTCTCTAAGCATGACACTATTATGCTCTCCACTTGATGATTCAAGTAACTATTAAAAGGATAGTAAAAAAGCAGATGTATAATCATTTGAATAGCACCCAACTTGACTAATTCCTGCTGAGAAACTTCACTACCCATCCTTAGTGGGACTATAATGAGCTCCACTATCTTTAAATAATGCTTTCCAAGAGGAGGCCAAAGTTCACCATATGTAGTTGGTAATGTGTTTTCATCAGAAGATACATCCAACAGCTTCAACAACTCACCTGCATCTGGAGAAAGATATTCATCACTGTCCCTGTCTAAGTCAAGTTGAAGTGGAAATTCATATTGGTCATTTATCTAGATCATTATATATCGCAGGAAATCATATACAGATAATTTCAACTGAAGTTATAGTACAAGAGGAAAATCAAGGAAAAGAAATCCATTTCTAATCTAGTTGGCACATACAATAGGGCTACCAGTGGATACTTCAGATCTAAGAGTTAAAGTTCCTCCATCAAAAACATGTGTTGAGGTATCTATCAAAATAAGTGGAGTGTTTGAACCAACCCAAGCAGATATGTCAAGCTCAGAAAGAATTTATCCTCCTGTATAAAGGCATTAAAACCTCGCATCCCAGATAGGCCATTTGTGAATATGATCTTTGCTAAGTGAATATATTAATCTCCAACAGGAATATCACCAATTATATATGAATTTTTTTCAAACCTAGTTGTTTGATAGACATATGGGCATTCCTTCTCAACAATTCTCTCATCTGTTTTAACTTTTCAGTGCATCTCTGACCATAAAATGTAAATCTTGTTGAAAAGAACTTCCCAAGGAATTGTCAAAGGATGAAAACAAGTTTTTGGAGGGAATTTTGACTTTTTCTTCAATTTCAAATGTAAAAATGATTCCTTTTTCTGAAATGGAACTAGTTGGAGATCATCAGCACAATGCGCCATACTATGTTGATCGTGAGTGTGCATATATCTCTGCAAGTTGATATCAAACTGAGTATCCTTTTGGGACTAAAGTTCATTAACAGCAGCCTCATGAAGAGATTCTATATTTCCACCAGCTTCGTTTATCAATTCACAAGCTTGTCCGTCAGAGCTATTGAAAGTAGACACTGGGCATTCTTCCTCCTTTATCGCCAGTTTTTCTTCATCTAATCCCATAATTTTTCCAGTGTTCCCAAGTAGCTTCACATCATATTTCCTAAGAATTATTTTACTTCTTTTCCCTTGTCACCTTACCTATTTCTTAAGAGATTGGCTACAAACAGGTCATTTTTCTCCCCTCTAGTTTCTCATTATTCTTTCTGCAGTCTTCTAACATTCAAAGCTGCAAAAAATTCTTCCACATTTTTCATGTAATTGGGACCCCTCTGTGAATTCAAATTTGTCAAGTAGATATACACCTACTGCCTTCTCTTCTTTTTTGTTGATTTGGACAATTTTCTTTGGGTCAAAGATTCTTTCAATAATGCAAGTGGTTGTGAAATTTCTTCCATGTTTTTAGAATTCTTAATTTCTATTGCCAAAATTTCCTTATCCATTTTAACACATGCACCATCAAAATCATCAGCAACCACCTTTGTAAATTATTCTTTTTGACCATTTTCTATCCCTACTCCATACTCAGTGTTTGAAGCAAATATTCGCAAATCACCTTCATGCTTCCTTTCTTCTCTTGCTAGATCCTCACAGGGATTTGTCCGCTTCTTGTATAGCCACAACCAAAGATTCGAATGTATCTTTGTTTTTGAGTTGTGTTCAAGGGGAAACCCTCTGGATAGAGGATTTTTCATCACACTATCAGAGGGGGTACTATTGTCTTTAACTTATCCTATATCAAGAATACTTTCACCCTCTGCATCTATATTTAGCATATATGAAATTTGAATGATATTGCTATCAGAAATGTTGTCCCTTTCCTTGAGAATTCCATCTTGTTCCTCGAGATTTAGCCGATTTCGCTTATATTTAGTACTGTTACCACTGGCCATGGATTTATTTTAGAGGCTTGGGCTTATCATCAATATTATTTGATCTGAATTTCTTGCAGCTAGCCAGAAAATCATTCCATATACCTCCTTTTTGTTTTGTGCTCTTATCATCGAGTTCAAGGGATTGATCTTTTTCATTTTCCTTAGATACTACAACATTTTTATTAAATACTTATAATCTTGTAAGGGTGATTTTGTTCCCTTCTTGCAGTATTTTAATAGTTTCCGCTTGCTTCTCTTCTAACTTTTGCCATGACTTTATATATTCCTTTCCAAAAAAAAATTCCATCTGCTCCATCTTCAACCACCCTCTAGACTGGCAGGAGAGTCAGCTCTAATACCACTGTAATGACCTAGATAAATTTTGCGCTTAGCGTTTCTTGAAGAACTATGGTCTCCATCAAAATTATTTCCCTTATTCGACCATGAAATAGGTAATAATTGTGCAATTGAGAAATATTACAGTTCTAATAATATTGACTAATAATTCATCAATAAGAAATATAGTATAATATTTCATACCATATCCAGAGATTCAACAGTCCAACACAAATTCAACTAAATAGTATTGTTTTCCACTTAATTCTAAATCTATAATTTCAAGCATCTAGGGCTTCCACTGACATTTATTTGTTCAATCAATGAAAAAACCAACAATTCTTTTAATAACACGGTATTAGATGGATTCTCATCAATTATCAATGCTTAGTCATCAACCCCTGTAGCATTTTTCATTCATCCATAATGTCACTTGTTCGAGTAGAGACAATGAATCCAAAGAAAGGTAATCCAATAATTAGTTATACATCTATCTAATCAGTGATTTGATCCTATTTATTGACAAATAATAGACTAAATGAAATTCCCTCAAATCCCAGTCTATCCCAGAAAGGCTAATGTCGAGTTTAAGGACTTGTGAACTCTCTTTGTAAACACTTATGCATCTGCCTCAGGACCTTGACTGAAAAATTTCAAGACAAATCGTATATGTTAGAAGGATTAGGTTATGTTTTCAAAGGCTTCTAACTATTCCAAGTTTATAAGTATCTTCGCATTCCATAAATCTCAGGCCACAGAGATATTCAGTGGTATTCCTCAAAGCTCATTTTGTTACCACTGAATGTTTTGGCCTTATCACTCTATCACTAGAGAAGCTCCGAGTTTGTCTACCTCAGATGACTTCAGAGTTCCTCAAGATTTTGTCTGCAATATAGGAAGCTTTAGTTGCCTCAGGATGGACTGCAAATATGCCCTAGGAAAATTTCATCCAGCTGTGGGTCAATTTTCTTCATTTTAGATCCTTCCACCAATCTATCTTTGTTTCCCTATGTAAATAAATTCATGTGCCAGAACAAGATAAAAAAGATAAAAGATAGAAAGAATTTTATCACCTAGGGTGCAATCTTTCACCACTGAAATCAATAGGAGAAAGGGGTCGTAAAGCCCTCAGAGCCTCAAGCTCAAAGAAAACAGAGATAATTGTTCCAATCCAATGATGATCCAAATGAATTCAACCCTTTTGTATTTATAGATTTCCTTGAGGGGATTCTCTCCTTAATTGATTAAAATTCACGCCAAGACCCAACAATGGGTTTCTTTGCCCAACTTCCCAGAAACTTGCCCAAACATTGGTATTTTGGGGGTTTTCCCTTTTATCAAGGAATATATCCTATGGGGATCGATAGGCTAATTCATATTTTTGGCAATTATTTTCACAAGAACATTACATTTTACAGCTTTTCCACATAAAGTGAAGGTTTGGGAGGCCATGAAGCCAATGCTCAACCAACTTATTTCCTACATATTTCTTCTTTTATTGGAAAAACTAGTGATCTAATTCTTTGTCCTCAACAATAGTAACACCCTTTGGGACATTATCATCAAAGTCATCATTACAATAACTGTATAATACCACTGCAGACTTCTGCAAATCACACATGTTGACGTTATTAGCTTGGGGTTTGTATGTAATTCCTTCACCTTAATTTATTTAGCATAGCTTTATAACCTCATTAATCTATAAATGCTTTTTATCTCCATTTATGAGGATAGATATTAGATTTCACTAACAACAATGTAATAATAACCACTTCAAAGGATATACATAATTGCCACTGCAAATAATAATTATGAATACCTAAATAAGGCAATATTGTCCATGGACCATGCTAGATTTCCTTAAACCCACTAAATGATTCACAATTTTATCAATGTAAAAACTAGAAATACAAATAATAGTTGTTCCAGAAACTTAAATTGCAAATACATTGATTTTTCTAACCAGTGTAGCATGACTCTTATAATACCCACGAGTACCTATGGGTCTTAATGAGTTCTATAGTAAGACAAGTCACTCACATAGGACCCGCGGTCTCTACCCGTACTCGTCCAATCCCGCATAAAACCCACCTACTCGTATTGAACCCATGAAGACCCGCATGTAACCCACATAGGACCCACATAAGACCCATGGACCCACTCAAAATTCATACTTTTTTAATATATTTTTTTTGGAGATCATATTTTTTAATTTTTTTATGTAATTTTCCGAGCCTTATACGATTCTTATACGGGTCGTTCTTGAGTCTTATACAGGTCGCCGATCCAATAGCCAGACGAGTCTTATACGAGTATGAGTCATAATAAATCAGAAGACAAACACATTTAATGCTTAGACACAAGATATACTGAAGAAACCCCAACTCCAGGGAAAACCTTCAAAATTTGTGTGCATTTTATTATCTTCAGTAAAAGGGCAGTCTTTAGAAAATTTAAAGCAAGGGAAAACTTCCCTTTCTCCACAAAGAAACACTAATCATCTCCCAAGATAAATAGATTTCCCTACTATGCACTCGAACTAGTTATCCAAGAACCCCTGCCAAGACTTTGCGCACTGCTCTACTGCAACTTCTTGGATCTGCCTCGAATCTGCCTCTGTTTGATTGCTTCTGCCCTAGAAGTGATCCTCCGACCCTATGGAAAATTATCCTGGCCACCTGCAACTAAATCGACCTCCTCTTGAGTTGAATCGAACTGCCTCTAGTGGTACTTTGCGCAAGCCCTTGTGCAGCCCCTTTTGTCAACTGAAAAATTCCTTTGGCCCTCCGAAAAACTACCATTGGAAATTTTGGAGTCTCCTACTCCAAAATTTTGTTTCCCCTCTGCTACAGAAATCCCTCTCAGTGCTCAACAACGTCCTTTCTCTAAATCATTGCAATTGGATGTTGAACACTCTCTGAGATGTCTTCTCCTCTACCCATCGAGTTTCTCTTATAATCTCTCGTTGGTGAACCAACGACCATGATTAGATCTCCATCAATGGCTAAGATTATCTCAAACTCAATCTGCGTGAGTTTTTATAGCATTCTCACTTTTCCTTAATTAGTTTCTATTAATTAACTAGTTTTCCCAAGATAATTTGATTGCCCTACTATGCACTCGATTTGTCGAAGGGTCGCGCAAATCTACCTATTTTCACACACATGCGAGTTGTAGATCTCTCCTCCTATGCGCACGTGCGAGTGTAATAACTATGCTGAGGCTGGGAGAACAACACGACCCTCACTCAATCTGTTTCTTAGTCACTAGCTCCGTGATCTGTTGAAACCCTAGTCTCTATCTTCATTGATCTAACACACTACTTGTGCTCCACTGACTGGCCACTTACTCACTCTATCTCCTCTTAAAATTTCGATCAAAGCCCCTGCTTCACACTCAATGGTTGAGATTAGATTTTGATGAATGGATGATATTGAATCGTAATTTAACCTAGGATTTTTAAGCTTTTTATAAGTCCAACTTTAGGAAATAGTTAAATAAATTAAGACACTACTCAATGGCTATCTTGTGGATCCCTCTGCTAGCCTTCGCACTTAGGTAAGCAGAACCCTTATTGCTTTGCTCCAATCAACACACCATATATGAATTGGTAAAACTGCATATCTACAAAGGATATAAATTCCTTCAATGGCCTTACTCCAAGTCTCCAACTAGAACCCTTAATTCCTATGAGGTGGCACTTTATATCAATTTTTAATTCACCTCTTTTGCCTCGAACGTTAGCATCAAATTCAGGCTTCAGAAAATATGTTAAGCCTTCGTATTTAAGAGAAGTCTTAGACATCTTCATGTATTTTAACTAGGTCTCTACAATCATTAATAAGATCAATATCGGTCAACATTTTTTCCTTCAGCATGATCACTAATTTTGAATTCCCTAAAATTAACAACTTCTCACCAACAAGAGAAAACTTGATAGATAGTAAAATTATTTGTCTTTTTCAGTTTAGAATCTAGATTCTAAATATTGTAATTATTTTTCTTAACTCTTTATTGTGGACTATTTTTAAACATCATATCACAATATAACTTTAAGCTTCAAGTTTGAACATTCACTGTATATTACAACTCTTCGGTCATGATTTCATGTTTCATATCATGGTTGATGAAAAATGTTATCTGTTGAAATTTTAAACATGAAGTTTGATGTTATGATTGATCATTTAATAAAAATGCTATAAGTTATAACTTCTAGATGGTTTTCTAGGAGATATGTGTGAATATGGAAGGAGGATGAGGGCATGTTTGAACTTTGTGATCTGGGTGGCTCGAACCCATGACCTGCGGGTTTCCAGACTAGCATTTTGAGTGGCACCCCTGGTTCTCTATGTCCCCAACGGTTTACCCCCTCCTGCCCGTGCAATGGTGTTCTGACCCCTGTGTTGTTTTTGGAGTATCATGATTGCCTCACCACCCCCTGTCGGTGGTCTCCCATTCGTGGTTGTCGGTTGTGCTTTGACCATGGCCTCTGAAATGGAAAAAGAGCTTTTTGACTACTCTGAGGATCATTTCACATTCGCTAACATCTGGTATCACCCTTTGTGTTTCATTACAGGTATGTTATGCACTTTACTGATTTTTTCCTCCCATTTACAGGACGTTTTTTCTAGGGTTTCACTCCCTCACCCCACCTCCTCATACCCTATCACAAATTTTGACTCATTTTTTATTCCCGAACTTAATGTTGTTACTTCCCTAGTCATACTCACTGCGGTTGAATTAAATCACATCCACTCACCCGACCTTCGTCCTCCATCTCCTTCCTCACTTGCTTTCCTGGCACAAACTTTCCCCTTGTCGCTCCCAGAACCCTCGAGTCCAAACCCTTCTCTTATCGACTCTCTGGGGTTACCCCCACCCTCTATTTTTGGCCCTAGCTCCATAGGTATGATGCACACATACTTTCCTCTTGCGGTGTCCACATCCCCTATACCATCTCGTACTGCTCCTGCTTCATCTCGCCCACCATCTGGCTGCTTGAACGTCACCCTCCCTGAACTAAACATCCCCCCTCCCACAGATGCAACTGTTAGGAAAAATACTGAGGGGGGGGGGGGTGAATCAGTATTTAGAGCTGACTGAAAACTTTTTATCAGAAATATTTTTATGTGTTTAATTCTTTACATAAATTATTGCATCATTCATTCATCAGAAGATTAGTAGGTCGTAAGCATGTGCAGTAATAACATAATGAACCATCACACACAAGCAACACACATGAACACTAGTATTTAAGGTGGAAACCCAATTTGGGAGAAAACCACCATTGTTGTCATCTCTGTCTTCAATATTTATTATAAAGAAAACTTCTTATAATTTTAGTGCTGGCGTAGGCTTCTACCAGCACGCAGGCACCCACCTGCAGAAGGCTACAACCATCCCTCGTTCTCCAGTCACTGCTGGAAGGGAGCTCCAGCCCCCTAATTTTAACACCAGCTTATACTGGTAGAAAGCTTCCACTTCAATCCTCAGATCCACCACATTTCTTCAATTTCATCATCAAACTTGTGTCAGGTCTTCATTATTTCTTTGCAGATCTTCCTAAAGATTCATCATTTTATCGATCTAGAGGACTTGAACCTTCATCAACTCCATAGGTGCATCATAGATTCAGCTTTTTCAGAAAACAAAGTTCAATCATGTAGATATCTCTTAAAGAGATTTATTCATTAACAACCCTTATGCATGCACACCATGAACCATAATTCACTTCTCCTTATATAGTTTTGCCTTTATTAATACCATGAGTAAATACCACCCAAACGCTGATGGTATTCCTGGACAGGATCAATTAGATAATCCAGCGGGGTCTACCCAAGCCCCCAAACAATTTCTCATTGTTTTATTTCCTTGGTTTTGGCAATTAGATAATTAATCTAAGGCTTTTTAATATCTCAATCTAAGATTGAGATATTAATCCAAATTTCTCCTTTAGTAATGAAAAACCCTCAGCATACTTTGTAGACCTTCATATGTCAACCCCTAGGTTTATACGTTCCACCAACTTTGGAGTAAAAATGATGGCCCAATCTCTTTCTGTCATAATTTATATTTAATTTAAACAACCTTGGTTAAACCTGCAAATATTAATTTGAAAAGGCCAAATTAATATAATTTAAACTGGGCCCACATATATGATCAGCGACCCAATCAAATTCCCGCTCCGTACTTTGGTTAATCTTCACACATCTTCATCAAGCGATCACCGTCCAATGACTCCTTCCCAAATCAACGACGCTCAACAATTTCGTTGGGCATCCTGGGTCGAACAATAACGCGCGATGGCATGCAGTGAAAAGCAGTTTTGTGGAGTCGTATAGGGACGCGTGTTGCTCGTTCTATGGAATCGCTCCCCAACTCGAAGAAACCACTTATCTCCGAAAGGCGGTGCGATATGGGAAATCCAGCTTTGTAAACCCACTCGCGGTTTCAGAACAGTGTTTTATCAGAATTCAACCATATTTCAAATATAGTTCATTGATCCATCAAGTCCGGATTTTCCTTGCAATCGCAAGTCTTTTAATAAACACTCCGTTGCACAGTTTTTTTCTCCGATGTGATTAAAAATGGAACTCAAACACTTATTAATTATGGTTTATATGCCCATCGAGTCCGAGCTTCAATCACACTCACATCTTCTTGTTAACTTGTTCTATTGGCCTTATATGCTCTGATGTGATAAGGATCTCTGGCCTGGGTTACGATTCCCAGAATGTAGTTATTTAGAGTATCAACCAGCTGGGGTAGTAAACCTCGGAATAATGCCTCATCCTCTACCTTTGCTGCTCGATGCAATTCCTTCTATGCTACCTTGCTACCTCTCTTTAATGCCTCTGTGCCACTACCACAATACATTGCTTCCTCTGCTCCTTGACTGATGCGATAGTTGCCATCAAGGACAATCAATTCAATATGATAGGATTTAAGAGACATATTGCTAACAATCTCCCCATTTGGACTTGATGGCAACCATGACCAGAAATACATTTAGACAATAACATTATCCCCCTTTGACATCAAGGGAACAGGGTAGATCAAAAACATTTATACCGACAAAATCATGCTCCCCCTGAGATCATGCTGCTTCTTCAAACATAATATAACAAAAATGACTTATACAAACAAGATAAAAAATTCTCAAGCATGAGATCATACTACAACAAATAATTAGAATGCCCACAATGCATTCTTTCCACATGACCAATGCTCCCCCTTAACGCGGTTGTCCTGCAGAAAATCTGCATCTTCTTTATTTAAGTAGATCTGATCTTTTGCATGGTGGAGACTACTCCCAGCTTTTGTCTGAGATATTCAAACGATTCCCTGGGTAAAGGTTTGGTAAATATATCAGCAACTTGTTATTTGGAGGGAACATATTCCAACTTCACCTTTTGTTCAAGCACTTGTTCTCGTAAGAAGTGATACTTGATGGGAATGTGCTTAGTCTTGGAATGCATAAAAGTATTATTTGAAATACTGATGGCACTTGTATTATCACACATAATGGAGATAGGAGGTGAACATTTGATTTGAATGTCTTGTAAGGTTTGCTTCATCCAAAGAAGTTGAGTGCAACATGATGCGGCAGCCACATATTCTGCTTCTGCTGTAGATAAGGCAATAAAGCTTTTCTTCTTGCTGAACCAAGATACTAACCGGGGCCCCATATAGAATGCACCACCACTAGTGCTTTTCCGATCATCAACATTTCTAGCCCAATATGCATCAGTATAAGCATGAAGAGTAAGATCAGCATTATTTGGATAACATAGTCCAAAGTCTTGAGTTCCTTGTAGATATTTGAATACTCTTTTCACAGCCTGAAGGTGAGACTCTTTTGGATTAGCTTGGAATCGTCCAACAATCCCAACTGCATGCCTAATGTCTGGTCTTATCCCAGTGAGATAAAGTAGAATTCCTATCATAGATCTGTATTCTGGTTGATTCACCGTGGGGGAATCATCATTAGAACTGAGATTACATCTGGTTATCATTGGTGTACTTACAGGTTTGCAATCTTCCATGCCATACTTTTTCAATATTTTCTTAATATATTTTGCTTGTGATAAGAATATGCCATCTATTTTTTGTTGCACTTGCAAGCCAAGAAAGAATTTTAGTTCCCCAAGTAAAGACATTTCAAATTCTTGCTGCATATCAGAAGCAAATTTCTGACTCATAGACTCTTCGTTACTTCCAAAAATGATATCATCAACATATACAACCACAATTAGTAGTTTATCATTTTCAGTTTGTATGTATAAGTTTCTATCAGCAGACCCCTTAGAAAATCCTTGTTGATGGAGATATTTGTCAAGACGATAGTACCATGCCCTTGGAGCTTGTTTGAGACCATATAGAGCCTTTTTAAGTCTACAAACAAGATTTTCATCATTTCCCAAAATGAATCCTTCAAGTTGTTCTATATAGACTTCTTCGTCTAGATCACCATTGAGAAAATAAGATTTAACATCCATTTGATAAACTTTGATTTGCTGGAAGCTTGAAAAAGCAAGAAACATTCTTATGGCTTCAAGTCTAGCTATAGGGGCAAAATTTTCTTCAAAGTCTATACCTTCTTGTTGAGCATACCCCTTGCAAAAAGGTCTAGCTTTATTTCCTATAACATCCCCATTCTCATTTAACTTATTTTTGAATATCCATTTAGTTCCAATGACATTTTTGTCATGAGGTCTTGGTACTAATTCCCAAGTGTGATTCTTTTCAATTTGATCAAGTTCTTCATTCATGGCTTGAATCCAACATTCATCTTTGCTGGATTGATTGAAATTTTGTGGTTCAATAGTGGATAGAAATGCCAAGTAACTAGAAGATCCCACAAGAGTCCTTCTTGTTTGTACACCTACTCCCTTCTCTCCCAAAATTTGAGATTCTGGATGATTCTTTTGAACATATCTGGATGGAGCCTTTTCAGATAAATCATCTTCAGGTTCTTCATTGGGTTCACTATCTATATCATTCCTATTTGATGTAGAAGGATATATGTCATCATCATCGTCTTCATTTGTTGTTTGTTTTTCTTATTTTGGAGCTGCAGGAGACTCATCAATAACAACATCTATACATTCAACAATCTTCCGAAGTCTTTTATTGTAACATTTATATGCCCTACTCCTAGAGGAGTAACCAATAAATATTCCTTCATCTGCTTTCGGTTCAAACTTGCCAAGTTTTTCATCATTATTTTTGATAAATAATTTGCTCCCAAAAACTCTAAAGTGCTTCATAGTGAGAGGATTACCGTACCATAGTTCATATGGAGTTTTATCATTATTTACATGAACATGTTCCTTGTTAATAATATTTACCGTTGTATGTGCTGCTTCTCCCCAAAATGTGTCAGGTGTTCCGGAATCATCAAGCATAGCTCTAGCCATTTGTTGAACTGTTCTATTCATTCTTTCTGCTACGCCATTTTGTTGTGGAGTGCCAGCTACAGAAAAGTGTATTTTTATGCCATGTTGTTCACAAAATTCAAGGAATTCATCTGATGTATATTATCTTCCTCGATCAAATCTAAGACACTTGATTTTTAGATCTAATTCATTTTCAACCATTGCTTTGAAGATCTAAAATTTCTCAAATTCTTCATCTTTGTGTTTAATCAACCCAATCCAACACATTCTAGATAAATCATCAATAAATAATGTTGGAACACCTAATCCTACATGGGTAGGCATGGAATGCGAAAAGTCACAATGGAGTCCAAGTGACCTTGGAATGTGAAACCAAGAGTCACACCATTGTACTATAAATTTACATCTTTGTATAATGGAAAATAAGAAAGCCTCAAGCTTATCCTTCATTGTGTTGAGTCTCTTGTGTGTGTGTTATTCTTCCTCATACACCATGTGTGTGGTTCAACATGGTGTTTAACATGGTATCAGAGCGTGGGTAAGGTATTACAGCGAGCGGTGTTTTAAAAGTTTTAAAAATCAAAAAACCGTTGAAAAGAGATGGGTAAGGGAAAAGCAAAGGGGCGGGTTAAGCGTATATGACAGAGTTGAATAGCGTGTAAGGGGAGGGGTGTTAAACAGTGAGAGAGGAAAGAGAGAAAATTTGAACAGCAAAAATGAAGAGAAAATGACATGTGAAGCAAATGGACAAAAAACATAGAAGAGAAAAGAGAAGTCTTGCATTTAATGATTTGTGGCATTGATTTGAAGGATGGTTTTTTTGAAGAAATTGAAATTTGAAGACAGTTTTCCATCATTGAAAATAGCTATTTGAAGAAAAAAATTCAGCTGCCATAAAAATACTCTTGCACAAGTCTTTTGCTGCACACTCATACATTTTTGCAGAAATATTGTATTGAACTGACATTGTATTGCCTCTTCATAGTTGCAATCAGTATTTGAGTTGTTGGATTGTTGATTGCCCTCCATCATTTGAGGATCAGATTTTGTACTTTCCATAGTTGGAAGTCCTCTTGAGTCACTTGTATTTGTTGTTGAATCACATTGTAAACGGGTGCATTTTTGGTTGAAGCCGACACCCTTTCATTTTTTAGCCTAAGTTGTTGAAATGGCCAAAATCAATGAGGCATTAGAGTTGTTGAATAGTCTCATTCATTCAAATGTTGATGACATGATAAAAATGAGCAAGGATGCTCTTTGTAGAATTCAAAGTTTTTTGCAAGATGCACATGAAAAGATCAAGTTTTTGCAGTTGGAATCTCAGCTCCAACAAGAAGAACTTCAGCAAAAGAGTCACCATTCTGAACCTATTTCTGTTCAGAAGATTATGAAGGACTCTCATCAGAAGAAAGAAGATAAAGTTGCAGTTGATCCACATTCAGTTCCTTGTACTAGAGAAGATGTACATGCAGATGCAACAGCTCAGCCTGCACTTCCTAAGCCCATCGTCAGACCTTGGGAAGAGCTTGTCCACAACAAGCACCAAACTGGTCTTGGATATGACAAGGATGTGTCCTTTCATATTCCAGACTACACCAAGCCCATCGTATTTCAGAGTGCCAGATTCATGTATGACAGTTCACCTGCAGCTGTTCCAGATCCTGTTCCACTTCCACAACAGATTGAGAAATGCCAACACTGTGATCGAGTTGGCCATATGAAAGATCACTGTTTTGATCTTCATCCATGTAAGCACTGTGGTCGGCACACCCATTCTTCATACATGTGCTTCAGACACAAGCCTCCTGCAAGAACCAAGATTCATCTTGGATGGATCACTTCTTGGCAATGGGCATCAGCAGCCAAGAAGATGTTTACGACACATGTTAGAGCTTGTTCACGGATATTGAACAAACTTACAGTTGCGTTTTCGCCATCATCTCACCTTGTCCCTGACAGGGGGGAAAATGGTGGTCATGTACAAACTTCGACGACAGATCAAGCGAGCCTAAGCCACAATCTCTCAATCCATGTTCAGAGTTGTAGCCAGCAGTTCAAGCGAGCCTGAGCCACAATCCGTCATTCCATGTTCAGAGTTGTAACCAACGGTTCAAGCGAGCCTGAGCCACAATTCGTCATTCCGGATTCAAAGATGTAGCCAGAGACACGGATGCCCATGAGCATGCCTTCGGTTGGTGGATAACTTAAAACCATCATCTTTGGTTGGTGGACAACCTAAAACCACCACAGGTAGTAGACCTCCCTTCTTTTAGGTCGAAGGTCTCCCTTTCATATATGAGGAACACTTCCTCTAGCAGAAGCCTTCAGCTTAGCAGCCTTCAGCTTCTTGCCAGCATTGGTTGAGTTCCAGGAAATGCTTCAAGCATTCCATAGTTGTTGGTAATCCTAAAACCATCACAGGTAGTAGACCTCCCTTCTTTTAGGTTGAAGGTCTCCCTTTTTTATGAGGGACAATTCCTCTAGCAGAAGCCTTCAGCTTCTTGCCAGTTTTGGAAGAGTTCTGGGAACTGCAACAAGTTTTGTGTTCCAGTGTTTATGGTCATCCTAAAACCACCTCTTTTTCCAACATTTTAGAGAGTTGATTCAGCCCAAGTGCTGCCATGTATACTTTGCAGATTTGTATTACAACTCTTTTCTTGGACTCACACATACCCCTTCGGATTAAGGG
This sequence comes from Pinus albicaulis, assembly GCA_034641835.2. Lineage (NCBI taxonomy): Eukaryota > Viridiplantae > Streptophyta > Pinopsida > Pinales > Pinaceae > Pinus > Pinus albicaulis. Next base: position 325,748,204 of record CM076579.1, on the reverse strand, counting down.
GGGATGTTGGAACACCTAATCCTATATGGGTAGGTGTGGAATATGAAAAGTCACAATGGAGTCCAAGTGACCTTGGAATGTGAAACCAAGAGTCACACCATTGTACTATAAATGTACATCTTTGTATAATGGAAAATAAGAAAGCCTCAGGCTTATCCTTCATTGTGTTGAGTCTCTTGTGTGTGTGTTATTCTTCCTCATACACCATGTGTGTGGTTCAACATGGTGTTTAACAAATAAGATGTAGTATTGTTCACCACGTGGTGAATTTTTCTTCATAGGTCCACATATGTCAGTATGAGTGAGTTCAAGAGGCTTACTTGATGATCCTTCCTTGGCATTAAATTGCACTCTGGTTTGCTTACCGAATTGGCAAGACTTGCATATGATACTTTCAGGTAGAGAAATATTGGGAAGATCACGAACTGCTTTGAGTCTTCTTGTTTTGTTGATTTGAGAGAAGCTCAGATGCCCCAACCTTCTATGCCATAGCCAGTTTTCTGAATATTTACTCAAGTGACATTGTTCTTTGTAGTTATTCAATACATACAGGTTGCTTGGAGTTCTGTTTCCTTTTATAATTGTTTTACCTGTATCAAGATCACGCACCACACATTATTTTGAACTAAAGACAACTTCAGTTCCTTGATCACACATCTGACTTACACTTAGCAGGTTATGCTTTAATCCATCCACATACATGACATTATTAGCTTTCACTTTTTCTTTTATAAAAACAGACCCTTTTCCCTTAATGACAGCAGGAGTATCATTTCCAAATGTAACATTATTTTCCTTTTCTAGAGCACTATATGCAAGAAGTTTATCTTTGTCACCTATCATGTGTTTTGAGCATCCACTATCAATGTACCATTGATTTTCTTCACCTTCTGCAAATAAAGCTATGCCACAATTTTCAACCTGTAATTCCTTCTTTTTCCACACTTTGGAGTTTGAAGGAAAATGCTCTTTTGGGTGAACTTTGCTCCTGCATTCAAATTCTTCATGACCAAAGTTATTGCAATAAGCAAATTCAACTTCATTTTGAAGAGGAGAAAATTTGTTATATGTATTCTTCTTTGTTCCAATATCAATCCTTTTCTTTCTTGCTTCTCTTGTCATGATGGTTTTATATGCAACACATTGAACAACTTTATGACCAAAATTGTGACATGAGAAACATTGTCCATTGAAGAAGAATTTTTTGCGATCATGAAATCTTCTACTTGAATTTACCTGCTGATTGGTGTTTCTTCGAAAGGTACTCCTATTAGTGTTCTTTGAATTGAGATGGTGATGCCTTATCTATAGAGATTCTTTACTCTCTTGCTGAGGGGAAAAATGTTGTGTATTCGCTATAGCTACTTTTAGATAATTTGGTGCTGAAGCCTGAGAAGATTCTCCGATATATCCAGGACCTGTCTTTAGAATAGGAGAACGTTGTATCTTGATAATCTCATCTAAGGTTTCAGATCCTTTAGCAAATATAAGATTCAAATTCTTTACTTTCTCAATTTCTTTTCTTAGAATTACTATTTCACATTCTAATTTCTCATTATGTTTCTCCTTTTCTTGAAGCTGGTTCTTCAGAGTCTCTATGGTTATTTTACTTTATTCTAAGCATATTTTGAGTTGATTGATTTCATCAAAAAAATCATTTTCCTCTAAAGCATCCATAAAAGTATCCTTTTCTTCTCTAGACTCCTTTTCAAATGCCATGAGAAGTCTAAGATCTTGTTCACATTATTCCTCACTGTCTGATAACCCATCACTGTCTTCATGAGTATAGTAACTTTTTCTAGTGGTAAACCGATTCTTATTCCTTCTTGCTACGTCCTTTCCTTTTTCATGTGTTTCTTTGTGAGGACACTTAGCAGCATAATGACCAACTCTTCCACAAGCAAAACATTTGAAAGGAAGCTTACCTCTGAACCGTCCTGTACCAAGTTGGAGTTTCTTTACAAAATTTACCTCATCTTCTTCTGAGATATACCCTGATCCTTCTGTCTCTTGTACTTCCTTCCCTTTTGTAGAAGCTCTAAAGACGGCTTCTTTGACTTCAGATGTTCCTCCTCTTCTCATTTCATATGCAGTTAGTATGCCATGAAGTTGCACCACAGCAAGATTTTGAAGATCTTGCTTTTCTTCAAGAGCAGAAACTTTTGACTCAAATTTTGTCGTTAGTGATCCTAAAACTTTCTCAACCAAAGTTGATTCGGTTATTGTTTCTCCCAGATTTCTCATACGATTTACGATATCATCAAGACATAAAAATAAATTGGCAATGCTCTCCTCATTATGCATTTTTAGATTCTCATATTGAATTCTGAGAGTTTGGAGTTTAGCACTTTTTACCTTTGCATCACCTTCATAACTTAGAACGATTTTGTCCCATATTGCCTTTGTTGTATCCAGCTGCATGAATTTGAAAAATTCTAATTCAGATAAACTTCCCAATAGAGCATTGACAACCTTTGCATTTGTTTCATAATTCTTTCTTTCCGTTGAATCTGTTGGTACTGCGGCTGGATATTGATATCCTTTTTCAATAATAGCCATACATCTACTCCCAGAGACTGTAGATAAGATCTCATACTTGTTTTCCAGAAGATTAAATTACTTCCATTGAAGAGAAGAGGCCTGATAGAAGTTGTTCCATCTTGATTGCTGATCTTGTTTGATCTTCCTTCTAGCGGTTAAGCCTTTTCAGAAGGACTAGCTCTGATACCAATTGTTAGGAAAAATACTGAGAGGAGGGGTGGGTGAATTAGTATTTAGAGCTAACTAAAAGTTTTTTATCAGAAATATTTTTATGCATTTAATTATTTACATAAATTATTGCATCATTCATTCATCAGAAGATTAGTAGGTCGTAAGCATGTGCAGTAATAACATAATGAACCATCACACATAAGCAACACACATGAACACCAGTGTTTAAGGTGGAAACCCAATTTGGGAGAAAACCATCGCTGCTGTCGTCTCTGTCTTCAATATTTATTATAAAGAAAAATTCTTACAATTTTAGTGTTGGCGCAGACTTATACCATCACGCAGGTGTTAGCCCCCCCTATAAATTTTTTGGAAAGCAAACGGGGGCTAAATTGTTTTTGAGCCTTCAAGGAATGCATTTCCTCTGAAAAAACAGTATCCTTGAAGCCTCCATGTGTCTTTTATCCTTTGATAAAATCCCCTCTGTTGATTCCCATTATAAAGCCCCTCTGTTTGTGAAGAAACGCCTAAAGGCCCCTTTCTCCTCTTATTTCACCCCCCTCTTAGCTCCTATTTTTATCCCCCTTGTCCCCCCTTCTATTTCCCTTCACTACCCTTCAAATTCCCCCAAAATCCCCTTTGAATTCTACCCATATCCCCCTTTTGGGCTAATTTACCCTTATCCCTCTATCGTTCCCCTTTATAAACCTTTAAATCACATTGGAATGGGCCAAACCCACTTCCGACATTATACTAAGGCTTAGCCCCTTTTCCGCTAGCCCCGGCCCCACGTAATTGAGCGCTGCCTCTTAAGGCGCTCATCACAGATCGCACTTATCGCATATCGCAGTCTCATTATATGTATTCGATTGATCCATCGCAAATATTTGCGATGCGATCTGATCGCGTCACAAATATTTGCGATGCGATCACCTGTCGCACTTTCCCCATTGCATTTTCCCCATCACCCCGATCGCATGTCGCACATCGCCCCGATCGCATATCGCACCGTCGCACTTTCTGCCCATCGCACTGCCCTTCATCGCAACTCTGCCTGATCGCAATATCGCAATCGCAGTTCTTTGCTCCGCGTTGCAATAATCCTTCCGCTCCATTCCATCTTGCGATTTGCGATTTGTGATTTGACCCCCGGGCCCACCGTACTACTCTTCTGCCTTTTCATATAGATAAAGGGTCTTTCCTTTGTAAATGGGAAATTGGTCATATATTGAATTTGCAAAGGAATTTCCCATCGCATCGCAAATCCCACGCTTATCATTCCGCTCCACCTTCGTCTCCCAATTGCGATTTGTGATTGTGACTTAGCCCGGGTCCCACCTCCGTGGCTCCACTCCATTGTTTTTCTCCGTTTCCCTATGTTATTTTCCCAAACGTTTAACCTTTGGGTTTTATACTATAATCATTTCTTCCGCCACTTCTCATTGTTTCCGATGTTCCCATTGTTCTGCCACCGTTCCTCCGGGCCTCCAAATCACTTCTCCACCACTACTTCCCAGGTTTATAACAGGTGTATTTTATTACGCAGGTAGTACAGAGAGGCCATTACAGCTGCCAGCGAAGCAGCAGAGATGGTTTTTGAAGGGATTCAGGCCGGTTAATTGAAGATTGACAATTATGATCCCGTGGTCAAATAATCGAGGCACAGTTTGAAGATTTAAGCATGCCGTAAAAAACTTACCCGTGTTTAATATCAGCAGAGTACTCTTCTCCAGGCGTTCACCTTCCTACATGAAATCTCCATGCCTCTTCAAGCCCTGAAACGATTAATTACACTGACTGAAGCCCATTCAAGACAGTCAGGCAGCAGTTATGGAGGTATGGAGCGGCCTTGCAGTTTTCCCATCCAGTTCATTTATTCCAGAATGGAAACACAGAGTTCCAGACCACCGTAAGGACTTAAAGAACATATCAGAGGTCAATCTCGACCTGACAAACGTCTCCAACCAATCTACAGAGTACAGCACAACGCCATTAAGCAGAATGGACTCGATTTCCTCCACCATTCCGTCTTAATGAGACTCATTTAATTGTTCACATGCTTCTGTTTCTTCCTCTTCTCTTATAAGAATCCCCAAGAACATATTGTAAAGGTTGTTGTTGTTGTTGCCTTGCTGTGGCAGTTGTTGTTAGAGGGATTCATTCTTGGTTGTTAGAACAGTCGTGGGAGGGAGTAGCAGAGTAGTTGTATGTAATAGGCTGGGAGGAGAAAGTCTGGACTGTATTAGCCATTGAGCTCAGTGTACATGACTGGTTTTGCATCAATTAATCGAAGCACATTTCACAGGATCCTGGTCTACTACTATTGGTGATGTTTTTCCTAACTCTGTCTATTACATTTTCATACTGTTTCATGTTATTTTGGTAGGAAATAGAAGTATAACATAGGATTCACCCTTTCTAGGTTCCCTATGTTTCCTGCTCTCCCTACCTTTAATGTTTTCTACCTTATGTGCTATCTAAGAGTTGATTTCAAGTGATTTAACCAATGTAGTGGATGTTATTGCCTACTCTCTGATGTATGAATTGGTTGAATTAGTTCTTAGATGTTCTTGCTGGGTTTAAGCTGGAAGGTTTGGGAACACTGGGGATGAGCGTTAGCCCTGTCCACTAGGATCCTTGCGCGACCAACTGGCCTTTCTAAGATCCCTTCTATTTAACTTATCTTTGTTTTTCCTCTGGAGTTGCTAAAGCAGACCTGGAGTTAAATGACCTATGGTCTGATCTATAAGCTGCCCCTTTGTCCCTTTTTGAGAGCTGCCTTTGAGTATGTCCAATCAGTTCTGGAGTTAAATGACCTCTGACCCGATCTATAGACAGAAATTTGGTTGTCTCTCCTTCTTCCACCTTCTTTCCTTAGTGTTCCATCCCATCATCTATCTAAAAGATCCTTTAGTATAGATGACTTGCCCTTTGAAAGCCTTGGCTAGTGGATGCAAGTAATTTCCTTTCATGACTCCATAGCCCAATGGATGGCATTGTCTTGGCCTATCCTCTTTTCTGAAACATCCTGCTGCTTTGCTCCTTTCCTTCCATTGCTTTCTCAGTCTATGATCTAATGAACAATCTAGCAACCCTTCAACCAAATCATTTTAAAACCCCCTTTGTGTTTCATACCTAGCCTAATATCTCATTTTGAGCTTCAAAGACATATCATTCTTTGATCTATCTGGAGAGATCCCTCTCCGGGTCCAGGAGGGCTAGATCCTAGGGCCCCAAAGTGGTTTGATGTTGTCTCATCTTTTGGTATTGCCAAATCTGCCAAAACATGGGAACCCCAACAGCAAGCACCCACCTGCAAAAGACTACAACCTTCTCTCGTTCTCCAGTCACTACTGGAAGGGAGCTCCAACCCCCTGATTTTAACACTAGCTTATACTGGCATAAAGCTTCCACTTCAATCCTCAGATCCACCACATTTCTTCAATTTCTTCATCAGACTTGTGTCGGGTCTTCATTATTTCTTTGAAGATCTTCCTATAGATTCATCATTTTCTCGATCTAGAGGTCTTGAACCTTCATCAACTCCATAGGTGCATCATAGATTAAGCTTCTTCAGAAAATAGAGTTCAATCATGCAGATATCTCTTAAAGAGACTTATTCATTAACAACCCTTATGCATGCACACCATGAACCATAATGCACTTCTCCTTATATAGTTTTTCCTTTATTAATACCATGAGTCAATACCACCCAACCGCTGATGGTATTCCTGGACAGGATCAATTAGATAATCCAGCAGGGTCTACCCAAGCCCCCAAACTATTTCTCATTGTTTTATTTCCATGGTTTTGGCAATTAGATAATTAATATAAGGATTTTTAATATCTCAATCTGAGATTGAGATATTAATCCAAATTTCTCCTTTAGTAATGAAAAACCCTCAACATACTTCGTAGACCTTCATATGTTGACCCTTAGGTTTATACGTTCCACCAACTTTGGAGTAAAAATGATGGACCAATCGCTTTTCTTCATAATTTATATTTAATTTAAACAACTTTGTTTAAACCCACAAATATTAATTTGAAAAGGCCCAATTAATATAATTTAAACTGGGCCCACATATATGATCAGTGACCCAATCAAATTTCTGCTCCGTACTTTGGTTAATCTTCACACATCTCCATCAAGCGATCACCGTCCGATGACTCCTTCCCAGATCAACGGCGCTCAAAAATTTTGCTGGGCATCCTGGGTCAAACAATAGCGCGCGATGGCGCACAGTGACAAGAATTTTTGTGGAGTCGTACAGGGACGTGTGTTGCCCATTCTATGGAATCGCTCCCCAACACGAAGAAACCACTTATCTCCGAAAGGGGGTGCGATATGGGCAATCCTGCTTTGTAAACCCGCTCGCGGTTTTAGAACAGTGTTTTATCAAAATCCATCCATATTTAAAATATAGTTCATTGATCCATTGGGTCTGGATTTTCCTCGCAATCGCAAGTCTTTTAATAAACACTCCGCTGCATAGTTTTTTTCTCCGATGCGATTAAAACTAGAACTAAAACACTTATTAATCCTAGTTTATACGCCCATCGGGTCTGGGCTTCAATCACACTCGCATCATTTTGTTAACTTGTTCTGCTGGCCTTATATGCTCCGATGCGATAAGGGTCTCTGGCCTGGGTTACGATTCCCGGAATGTACTTATTTAGAGTATCAACCAGCTGAGGTAGTAAACCTCGGAATAATGCCTCAACCTCTACCTCTGTTGCTCGATGCAATTCCTTATATGTTGCCTTGCTACCTCTCTTTACTGCCTCTATGCCACTGCTACAATACATTGCTTCCTCTACTCCTTGATTGATGCGATAGTTTCCATCAAGGATAATCAATTCAATATGATAGGATTTAAGATACATATTGCTAATAGAAACCACCACTCCACCATCCTCAGTTGCCTCAGAGTCACACTCCACCCGTGCACACCCTCGTGCAACCCGAAAAACTAAGTGCGTCAAGGTCTGAAAAAAGGTAATCAGCTCACCCTTGGTGAGGGCATCCAAATGGCAGATGTTATGGGGACTGTGGACAAGGTTCTGGTGGGTCAAGTTCGAGACCAAAATTATAGCACAAAGAGGCTCCAGCAATGGGTAATTGAAATTTGGAGCAACACCCTATAGGAGCTCTCCCCTGTATTCACATTGACGAAGGGATGGTTTTCCATCCAATTCACTTCCAAGGTTCTTACAGACTAGGTTCTCTCACAATTCTGGCACATTGAACTTGCACCTGTCCACCTCAAGAAGTGGATCCCTTTCTCCGATCCAGAGAGGGAACATTTAGGGGCTAGCCCCATATGGGTTCATCTCCATAGTCTGACTCTGCATTTATGGGAGGAGAGTTTTGTTAGCATTGGGAACATATTGGGGACTTATTTAGATCATGATCAGACCTACATTGAGTCGGGAAAGATGGCCTTTTCTCGCATTCTGGTTCACCTAGATACAAGGGAGGGATTGGAGGAGTCCCTCAATATTCATTGGAGGAATACAACTTGCATACAAATCTTGGACTATGAAGATTTACCCTTTAGATGCAGACGTTGTCACAAGGTCTGGCATGTGTACTACGACTGCTCGTTACTCAATACTGCTCCTATTTCACCTACTTCAGTCGCTCCCCAGGCATCAAAAGATCCGATCACCATCTCATTAAACAGGCAGACTCTATTGTCGGGTAATATTACATCATCACAAGACCTACCACCCTTGGGGACTGTTAATTTTTTCGCTACCCACACTTCGACTCGGATAATCAGATCCATGACAGCGGCTATAGCATTGGGACACCCTTCAGGTACTGATACCTCTCCTCTCTCCCCTTTTAATTTTTCATCTATCTTGTCTTCTCCTGCATTGCATTTTTGTATTGAATCTATTCCACCTGGTATTCGAGTATCTTCCATAGTCTGCTCCACTATATCCACCCCTAAGGTTTACTCTTCTACCCCCCTATCCATCCCCCCACCCCCATCCTCCTCATTACCCTTGATGGAGAATATAATTGATTCTGCATCCTCTCACTCCTATAATCTCTGACCTTGTCCCTCAACTTCCCTTGCTGGCTTGGGTCATGTACCCACTCCTCCCCACATCCTATTAAACCCTCTCAGGGTCGACGCTCTAATATATCCAAGGCCATATTACAAGCTGGCCTGGACATTGCGGTTGGTAAGAAATTATCCATTGAAGGGGTCCTTAGAGCAAGCAATGCCCCCCCTATGGTTACCGAATGAAATGCCTCTGTTTCAACTGTTGAGGGCTTGCTAGCCCTGCTAAGCGCCTTGCCCTTAGGTGCCTCTATGACTCAGTTAATGTGGATATTATTCTCCTACAAGAAACCCTGGGTCCATTTGAGGCTACTACTATTGTCCTCTCTTCCCTCTTTTCCTCTTGGATCTTTCATGCACTGGATGCCAGAGGGTGATTACACAGTCTGGCTCTGAGATATATCCCACGGGTTATCAGACTCATCAATTGCTGGGGTAGGGAGGGAGTACTTGTAGTTGAAATCTTCTCTAAGCTACTTGGGGAAGTATTAAGTATTGTCAATGTATATGGACCCTGTCATCATTGACAGGATTTTTGGCTCTCGCCCTACTTCAAACAACCTTCATGAAAGCAGATAACATCATCTTGGCCGAGGACCTCAATTTCTCTATGGGCCCTGCTAAATCTTAGGGATCCAATGCTCACATGGACCCACTCACAAAATTCTTCAGACATATATTCTCTCCATCACCTGGTTGATCCCACCATGGCATCACCCTACCCTACTTGACACAACCGACGTACTGGTGATGATATGATTGCCCAAGGACTTAATAGATTCCTTATCAAGGGGGAATTTCTACAACACTTGGTATATTATAGAAAATGGGTTGGATCAGGGGGCATTTCTGATCATTCACCCATTTACCTTGATATCTTTGGAGAATCCCACAAGCATGCCCCCCCCCCCTTCAAGTTCTTCTTAGTTTTTCTTCAGGATGAAGATTATATTAGGATGATCAATCAGGCTTGGAGGAGTGCCCCGAATCATCCCAAAAACACTATCTCTGCCTCCTTTGCCCATAAATTACACCTTATTAAGAGAATTTCTATCGAATGGGAAAAAGACAAGAGATGATGGATAGAACAAGAGGTTTCCAGGATTGAGAGGGAGATTGCTCAACTTGAGGATCCCAATTATGGTGGGTAATGCTACCAAATATTACCTCATCAAATTGGAATTTGATCACCTTAAAATCCTCAAAGATAGGGAAGAATATTGGAGACTTAAAGCTTTGCCCATATGGTTAAAAGCAGGGGATGAAAATACTAAATTCTTTCAACAATTTGTGAGATGTAGATGGGCCATAAATACCATTTGGGAAATAAAAAATGTGGATGGCACTCTTGCTACATCCTTTGAATATTTTTCCAACCTGGGCACTTCACACTTCAAGAACCTCTACAAAGCCCTCAGGATGTCACACTAGCAGAAACAATCAAGGTAGTTGGATTATACCCAAGGTATGTGGAACGGAACTCTACAAAGGAAGTTTTCAACCCAGTCACTATGGGAGAGGTGGAGGTTGTTCTCAAATGGTTCAAGAAGGACAAGATTCTTGTCCCTGATGGATGGTTAGTTGAGTTTTACCTTTCTTTCTATGATTTTTTGGGACAAGAGCTACTAGAGGTGGTGGAAGAAACCAGAAGCACAGGTCACCTAAACGATTCTTTTAACTCTACCTTCATTTCCCTCATCCCCAAGTCTGACCACCCCTCCTCATTTAAGGACTTTTTTCCTATCTCCATGTGTAACTACATTTACAAAATTATTGCCAACAAACTCAAGCCCGTCCTATCTGAAAATATCTCCCCCAAACAATTTTATTTCCTGGAAAATAGGTAGATTCATGAAGCTGTTGGGGTTGCATAGGAGGGACTTCACTCTATGCACACTAAGAAGATTAAAGGCATGATCCTTAAGATTGACCTTGCAAAATCTTTTGATCACACCATCTAGCTCTATATCAAAATTCTCCTCACACATATTAGCTTCCCAATAGAGAATATCAACTGGATCATGTCCTACATCACCTCTGTCTCCTATAGCGTACTCATCAATGGTGCAGCAGCAAAATTCTTCCACCCAGAGAGGAGACTTACATAGGGATCCCCACTCTCCCCTCTACTTTTCCTACTTGTTATGGAAGGTCTGAGCAGGTGCCTGATTGATGAAAGGGAAAAGGGCAGGTTGAAAGATATTAAAATCTCATAAAACTGCATACTGACACATCTTTTATTTGTGGACGATGTCATTATATTTCTCAATGGATCCCTAGGTGACATAACTGTTGTCAACTCTATACTTCAACTGTTCTGCAAAGAAATAGGTATGTCTTGTAATAACTCCAAATCTACTATTACCATTCATGGATGCTCTCCACATGAGACTCACTTTTCTATGCAGCGTTTCCCCTTCAGTTCTGTAAGATTTGAGGATGGTTTAAAATACCTAGGGTTTCACCTTAAACCAATCAATTATAGAGTTGCAGATTTGACCTGGATAATTGCAAATATAGACAAGAGGCTAAATTCTTGGCACCATAGATGAATCTCTCGGGCAAGTCGACTGGTACTTATTAAATCTGTTCTAGAGGCCATCCTAGTCTACTGGATTTCTTTGGCTTGGATACCCAAGGGTATTCTCAATAAGAGAGAACTTTTCGTCATTTTTTTGTGGAATGGCTCAAAGGAGGGACACGCCTTTGCTTGGGCTAGATGGAATCCCATTTCCCTACCCAAAAAGTGGGGATTTTAGGGCATCAAAGACCTAAACACATTCTCCTTGATACTGGCTTCAAAATTGGTGTGGAAGATACTAACAGACCATAGTCTTTGGACCAAGGTTTTCATACATAAATATATCCATCCACTACAACCGATTGACTGGATCGGAGGGGGGAATTGGCTCAGAACTAATATCTCAATGATATGGAGAGCCATCTTCAACTCCATTTAATACATTAAAACTAGACTTGCATGGAAAATTGGCTCTGGCAAGTTGGTCTATATTAGTTGTGATCTATGGTCTGGTAGTGGAAACACTCATATCATCCCTCCATATTTCATCCTCGCACTGAAAAATTCTAGTTATGATACTCTTGATCAGGTGCCAGACCCAATCAACACAACCATATTCTCACAAGGATTGCTAATCTACCATGATCTACATGTTCATCATCAATGGGAAAACAATTGGACACTCTACTTATCTGCTTTCTCTGATTCACATGTTCGCATCACAGATAGAGAAGACGAGATCATCTCGGGCTATTTCCAAAAATGGAAAATAAACTCCCAAGGAGGGCTATCTGCATATATATGAACCTCATCAACCATTGGAATTGTGTTGGTGGTGGAGTCCACTATGGAACCTGAAATTTCAAGCTTAAGGTAAAGTTGTTTATGTGGTGTATCCTCCCCAATAAGATCCGCACTGGGGTATACCTACAAAAGCGTTCTTTCGTCGGCCCGTCATCGTGTACACTCTGTAAAATGGCGGTGGAGGACTCTGAACACCTCTTTCTCCTTTTCCCTATTACTCAATCACTTTGGACCTATATCTTGACAGCCCACAATCTCAACAAGACCTAGTCAGGCCCCATAGTCAATCAAGCATGGGAATCATGGTGGAAATCCTCCTAACCACATAAGCTTCGTAGCCTTCCCATCTTAATCTATTAGGGTATTTGGATTGCTTGCAATCGATCTATGTTGCATGACCTCCTCCCATCTTGGCTAACCACATCTGCTTATATATCCACAATTTACCATTTGATTCTGGATGACCCTCCTCTCCCTCCTCCTTAGTCCATCATCCCTGAAAATATTGATAAATCCTTTCTGTGGGCTTATTTTGATGGCTCTGCTCAATATATTGGTTGTGAGGGGGGAGTGCAACTTTTCCTTACAGAGCTTCATTTCTAAAAGTAAAGATTGGATTGGGGAGGGGTACAAATAATTATGCTGAACTATCCTGTCTTAGAGCTCTCCTACAGTTTTCCCTCACAAAACATTGCAATAGATTGCAGATCTTCAGAGACTCAAAGATCATCATTGACTGGTTCAATGATATTACTTCTTGTCACACACACACACTTCAAAATATATTGGAAGAGGTATATCAACTCAAAGCACAATTTGACCATATCTCTTGTCATCATATATACATGGAGAGGAATCAAATTTCCGATTCATTATATAATGAGGAAACACACCTATTAACAGACCAATGGGAGATAATGGAACATAATGATCATCAGTTTTATCACTTCTTCCGTAAACCATATGCATATATACCAGAACAGAGAGCAGGTGCACTCTAACTTAGCTGATGATACTCAACTCTTTTTGGATGGCATATGTGACAGTTTTTATTTATATATTTTCTTGTAAATGCACAACACTTATATATGCATACATACAAAACTCTATTATATTTTTGAAACTTATCTGAAAACTATTTATTTTTATGAATGCGGCTATAAGCTGACATATCAGAATATGCACAACAGCATATACAACATGTAGTTTTCATATTAATCATGATTTTTCCTATGGAAAAAAACTTCTAGTTGGTTGATGTCATTTGTGTAACAAATGGTTGATGCTTTCATGATGATCACTAACCTACTACAAAAGCTCTATGTTTTCAAATTTTCTATAGCTAGTTTGCCATTCTGTATGCTTTTGGCACTTTGGTGCTTCTTCTCCATGGAAAATTTATTAAAAAATAAATAAAAACAGTAACCCAAAAGCTTTTCCTATAAGCAAAGAGTAGAATCCAGCTGCTTAAGAAATGGAAGAAACACAAGATCTATACTACCCCATCTATAATAACATGCATTGCGAAAAACAGATCTCTAATAACATCTCTCTTTTGCAACTTTTGAAAATGGAAGAACTCCATGAACATGGAAAATCGATGACAAAATCCTATGTATAGGACTTCAATTGAAATCTGGACTAGAATATTCCTACACTCTGCTAGAAAATTTTGTTTTGCAAGGACACCCTACTACCAGAAGTGAGAAATGGGAAATGAAACAAGAAATAACAACAAAGAGAAACAAGGGATACAAATATTCTAGGTAATAAATGGTTTCCCTCGCACTATGCATATTATGGATATAAGGGATAATTTAGTAAATTCAGATCCATTTGAAATTCGAGATTAATGTATCGATGTTATAAATTCAATTCAATTCACAACATAATGTTCACGTGTAATTTTTTTGTTTTATTTTCAATTTTTATTTATTTTTTAATTATGTTTGTGTTCTTCAATGGTTGCAATTGGAAAGGAAACATCCATGACATGGATTTTATATACTATTTATATTTATTGATAGCTTCTTGACTGAAAGGATTCATTGTTATACCTTATCTAGTAACTCATAGGAAATTTCTATAAAATTCAAATATGTTGAACTTCCTAACAGTAAAAATTCGTAACACTAATGCCATACTATGCAAACTCAAGTGAGATGAAAATAAAATAATAATTTTATCTACAATAATCCAGAATGACAGAAGAAATTTGAATCAACAATACAAGCTAGACATCTCACCTAGGTTGTCTGGTCATCTTGAAATGCTGATCAATGAAGCCAATAGAAACGTTGCCTTTCTGTCCCTTGTCCTTGACATAAATCTCAAAATAATAAAGAAGCTTCCGAACCGAAGCAGGGAAATTTCCCTATATTTCTCCGACATCATAGCCATGCCACACATCATCGTTATACTATGCAGAGAGCTTATCAGTTGATATGACCAAGAAAGAGAAATTGGTGGTGATGTTCAGGTATGTGGGAGCTTGTTCCTCCTCCACTGGATCCTCAGCACCCCTCCTCCAACCAAGTCGATCCAGGCTAATCCTTTTTAAGCTCCCACTCACTCCTTCTTCATTTTTCAACATCCTCGTAAACTTCTTCCAACAAAAAATTCATAAAAACATGAAAATGATAGTCCCTACTATTGCACTGCAACTTTAAATTCTGCAAAGTTTCTCCAATTTTGTGGAACCCTAATAGCATATTTTCTTTATCAAACTTGACAGCTGAAATTCCTTATCAAACCCGGAGTGCCAAAATTCTTTTGAAACCTTGAAAACTATAATTCAGGCCCCGTGTTATATCCCTTGCCCCAGATTATGACAACAGCCTAACGAAGGTCAATGTAGGGAAGGCAATGCATGTCAAATAGAGACTTCGAATCTGTTACTGTATTTTTTTTGTGAAGATCATCCCTTCCAGCTCCTCTCTTTTGTAGCCCACTTCCTTTGTTGAACCCCAACTCCCTTCATTGGTCTAATCCACGCCTCAAGAACCCTAGCTCCCTTCATAATTAAAATCCTTGCCCCAGGTCCCCTCACTCGTAAACCATGATTTTACCCACAACCAAATTGATGAGATGAAGCTCAACTCCCTTAATCTATCAAGCTTGGAAAAAGCTTTAAAAGAGAGAGACATGTTTTCCTTTCCTAAGCACCAAGTAAAATAGCTCAAGTGGGCATACTTGCATACTTCAAAACGTGTAAAATTGATCTAAAAAAATGCTCTTAACAATTTAATACTGGGCCACTAGGGGTATAATCCCAACTTTTGAAGGACTCATCAAAATTGCAAAAAGAGGGAAAAAGAAGAGTTCAGAAAGAAAAAATTCAACTCCTGGATGAATTAAGGGGTATGTTGGTAAATTCAAGATGCATAAAGACGATAACAAATTATTTCCCTACTTCCAGCATCACCCCAAATCAAAATCCTCTCATGGAATATCATAGTCCTCAACTATAGAGCCAATCAATAGCTCCTAAAAGAGAACTGGAAAACTAAAAGCTTTGTGGTCATGATGATCCAAGAGACTAAATCCTCTAGTGAGGTCTTTTCAAATATAATAAGAAAATGGGGTAGAGATTTTTATGTGATCGTCATAAATTCTCAGGGACATTTAAGGGGCCTTGCCATCATCTAGAACACTCAAGAGATTCAAATCTTAAATATGTTTTCCGCATTTCACATTATCTTAATCCAATCTAGGATAATTGGTTAATAATAGACATGTTTCCTTTATAACATATACGGCCCAACCTCTCCAAGATACAATACCATTTTCCTTGATTCCATTACTCGGATGCACAAGCTCCTTGCTCTTGCCCCTTGGATTCTTGGTGGTGGCTTCAATTTTATAAAATCATTGGATGAGAAGTGTGGCAGCATCAGAAGGCTTGAAGCATTCTCAACTCTTTTCAAATACATAGTGACAGAATTGCACCTAATAAATATTGCCACTACCAATCGTACCTTTACCCGCAACAACAGAAGAGGAGGGGCTTAGCAATTGGCATCCAAATTGGATCACTTCCTAGTCTTTGAATCTATCATTGTGTTGAGAGACACTCTCTAACCTAGTATGGAAGAGAGTTTTAATGGCATGTCCTATTGTAACATACCCCCTTATCTTGCCAAAGGTGGTTACTATGTTACCCTAACAATGTACAATCCAAACATGAGGCATACCTCAAAACTCTATTGCTTAAAGGATATTGACAATCAATATGAGGTTGGTTTCATTTTACTTTTATGTGGATTAGATTCAAATTAACTCTACATCCAGTCACAACATGTTATTCGAGAAATTACATAGTTATTTTCCCTTGGATAGTGGGTGGATATTCGGTTCTTTAAATAATAACTAAAATTCCATACCTAGATTATATAAAAATCTAGAACAACTACATTTAAAGGCTTACTCACATATGCTCGTCCAAATTGATACAATAGCAAAATACACTTAAAAAAACACCCATCAAATTTGAGATTATGTTGCCTTCTCTGTATATTTTTTCAAATCTATGCTCAGATAACCTATAGGGATGTTACTCACATCACTTCCCTTGAGAAGGAGATATTGAGTATAGCTCTGCAAAGCATCCACCTCAACTGACAAGAAGGAGAAATTAAATTGAAGGGCTTAGATCTCGTTGTAAACCAAGGCCAAGAAAGTTCCTCACTGGCACAAACCCATACGAAGTGTAGAGTACACCGTTTCCATTTATTTCATCAATTAGTTTAGATGTAATGCCTCAAATTACTAATGAGATTGAACAATTGTACGTCTATGTTGATGATGACACCAAACATTTCCTTGACTTTGTGCAAATTCCAAAAAGGCAGGCGGGTTCATGTATTTCCCCACATTAGCTTTTGCAGGATTCCTTAAAATATGATAGCCATCTATATTAAAGGTATCTTAATTTTAGTTAATCATGGTGTGTTCTATTCTTAGAGCAGTTTACTTCAATATTTCTTCTTATTTGCTCGATTCAATTTCATATTATCAATCACATAATCATTGAAATTAAATGCTGATAGAACATAAAATAAATTGACAGAATACAAGCCAATACAAGAGACAAGAATTTGTAATTCTTCTTTTTCAAGAGAGAAAGAAAAATGTATTTTACTGTAGTCATCAGGATGCCCTAGCCAGCAAAGAATTCATTGGTCAAACCAGCCCCTCAACCTCCAATCAGGTTCAGTCAAACACTTACAAATTCAGCCTTCCTTAAGACACACATCCCAAAATTAGCTAACAAAACAGTCAACGCGGAAGTCAAAATTCTGTGGTAAAACTATTCAACACTGCAATTAATGTCGTGGTCAAAGGTCAACGTTTGACCTTGATTTATGTGCCTTCAAATGCGGCCTTCAAAGATTGGATTTTTTGAGCTAAAAACATAGTCACATGATGTGGGTTGACCCAAAGTCAATGCTGATCAACTCTGTCTATATTTTCCCTAAACCAATCCGAAATCTTCAGCTTCTTGTTTTCACATGAGTGGAGGAGAGAGAAGCCTCTAAGGCTGTACGAACCGATCAGATGAGAGAGAGATGTGTCAGATGAGTGAATGATGAAATGAGCATCATGTATCTCCTTTTTATATCCATGGCTGTGGGTATGTGACACATATTCTGGGGCTTGTGAGCCTACATTACAATTATGACCGACCTTGGCAATTTTCACGTGTGGAAAATAAATTCAAAATACAAGTTCTGCTCATCCAAACTAGATGATCTTTAGATCAATATTGCACCTCTCTGAAAGAAGAATCCAACAAAAATATCATCTCCATTATTTGAGCAATGCAACATGGAGTTTGGCCCTAGTTTTCCAATTTTAACATTCCCTCTCAACTAGGGAGAACTCCATTTGTCGACCTATGCAATCCTGTCATCCTATACCATAATGTACTATCATCATCATCATGTAATCATGTGCCATCCTGATGTCTCTGCTTTGCTAGCTCTGCTTTTCTATAGAATAATAATAAGAAAATATCATCGAGAGTTAGTCACAAATAATTTTCCACTCTCCACTGACCCGAAGTCAATTTAGAGGTAAAAACCTCATCCAAACAAACTGACCTGAAGCTAGTTTAGAGGTGACAACCTCATCAGACTTGATCCCAGATCAAGTTTTTGGACACACCCCATCCTAGAAATAGAGAGTACAATAATACTCGATGCATCCATCATTAATGCTATTGGTCCCTATCCTCATTTCCCAACTCATTGGCCAAATGAGAGGTACTTCCCATGAGTCTTGGACTACATGGACAGCATGCATGTGGAGCATAGATCAAAGAGAGGGTGAACCTAAAGGTAGCATCTTCATTAAAGGTGACATCATGGCATATCTCCACCTCTCTTTTACCAGGTACATAGATTCTATATGCCTTCGATGTTTCACTATAGCCCAGAAACATTCCCTTCTTCCCATAATCATCCAACTTGCTTCTCTTTTCTTTCGGAACGTGAAAATAAATGGGACTTCCAAAAACTCTAAAATGAGATACATCAGGCTTCTTACAAGAGAATAATTCTTCAGGAGTTTTTGAGTCCAATGTGGAATGTGGGCATCTGTTATGAACATACACAGTGGTGTTGGCAACTTATCCCCATAGGGACTTCAAAAGACCTTGGTCATAAAGCATGGCATGGGAAACTTCCAAAATGGTTCTATTCTTCCTTTCAGCAACACCATTTTGTTTGGAAGTATACATAGTAGTGGTTTCCCTCTTAATGCCAGCTTCCCTGCAATAGTCATTGAATTAATTCGACTCATACTCGGTTCCATTATCGATCCTCAAAATTTTGATCTTCTTCCCCATCGGATTTTCGACCAAGGCCTTGAAGGTATGAAACCACTTGAATTCTCTGTCCTTCTTTTCAAAAAATATATCCAAGTCTTGTGGGAGAAGTCATCTATAAAAGTGATATAATATAAGCATCCTCCCAAGGATTTTATGGGAAGCATACCAGATAGATCAAAATGTATCGATTGAAAAATATCAAATGTCTTCGTGACACTTGAGGGGAATTTTCCCCTTGTACGCTTTCCTTCGGCACAACCCTGACATACACCTTCATGATCATATTTGAAATCAGGCATTCCTGTCACCACCTTCCTTGCTTCAGGAAGGGCGTTATAATGAAGGTGTGAAAACCTTCGGTGCCATAGCTAGGATTGAAGAGTTGTGTCACATGTCATGGCCCCCAGCAGACTTCCTCCAACCTGATCAACCCTGAAACCAAGAGTGATCGCTTCTTTGAAGTTCCTCTTCCAAATGCGTGCCTTTCCATTAATGAATGCCACCTTTAATTCTTTGTCTTCCATTGGTGAGATGGACACTAGATTCTTCTTCAAGTTAGGTACGTACAACACATCTTGCAAATGGAGGACTTGACCTTGGTTTAGATGAAGAGTCACAGTCCTTGTCCCTTTCACGGGATAGGTGGCATTGTCTCCAAGGATAATCTCCAAATTGATGGTATAGAGTACCTACAATTGAAAACCATTGATGACAAGGTGACATTAGTCTGAAAAACCCCTAATCTAACATGTTTCATGAAATCACTTGTTAGGGCTGGAACTTGTGACTAACTTAGGGATTGCACAGTTCCAGAGGTTGAGGTCTGGGATTGAGGCTTGAGACTGTGCAATGTGCAGTTCAAGATGGCCAGTGTTAAAGGATTGTGCAGTTGAGGGGCTTAAGAGCTCAATATCGGGGCTTGAGGCTTGAGGTTTCCCAATGCAAAGTTCTCAAAGGATAGACTCAAGGAACTCCAAAGTTGAGGGATTCAGGAGGTAAATCTTGAGGGTTGACGCTTCAGGTTTCCCAATGCATAGTTTTGAGAGGCCTAGCTAAGTGATTGTGAAGTTGAGGAGCTCAAAAGCTCAAGGTTGAGGCTTCAGGCTTGAAGTTGCCCAATGTGCAATTCTGGAAGGAAAATAAGATGGGAGATTGCATAGTTGAGGGGTTCAAGGGCTCAGGATTGAGGCTTCAATTTTCCCAATGCATAATTCTTGAGGGAGGAAAATCTAATGGATTACGCAATTGCGCAGCTCAAGGTGTCAGGTTGGAAGCTTGAGTCTTGGCACTACGCAATGTGCATTTATGACTGACTGGGAGGCAGAAATTACATAGTTCTGGAGCTCAAGGGTCAAATTTGGGCACTGTGACTACACAGTGCACAATTTGAAGAGGTAAGGTCAAGCCTTGAGGGATAAGACTATGAAATGCGCAGCTTAGGAAGGTTGAGTGAGGTCAAGTTGATCAGGAGTGAAATTTTTTGGATGAGACTAAGTGTGGAATTAGTGAGACCAAAGTGAACAACGAAAAAACTTGGGCATGATCACACACTTAGAAAAATTGAAGACACAAAATTGATCACTCAGAATACATGAACAACATTCTTCCCTCAATGTGACGACATTGCAGTGACTTTCCCCAAGTGCGACACTAAAGATACACTTCGCGACGACAATGATGACACTTTTACGATAGTGCATAAAAATTTGGGAATGAGTGTAAAACATGTCTACATGACTAGGGGAATTCGTCAACACCAAAGTTACCCTTTGAAACAAGACAAAACTCCACTTTACATGATAAGTGACACTTCCCATGCCAAAAGACGACATTTTCTATATAAAGAGAAACGTTCGAATGACACTTGCGATATGCGAATGACGATGAAAGAAACACATGCCAGAGTGAATATAACATGAAAAGGAAAATAATTAAAGTGAAAGAAAAAAAGAGTGACAGTCAAAAACATGAAAGTGACACATGTTCAACTGAAAGTGTGTAAAAGCGACAGTTTGAAAAGCTCACTGACATAGAAGTACAAACACAACCAAATGCGATAAATTTTCAATGACGATGTGCACCGATTGCGGATATGAATTAAAAATTACAAATGCACCGTTGAATGGAAATGAATAAGAGGGCAGTAGATGCTGAAATTTTTTAACCCACATTAAGATGCTTATCGTTGTAAGATGCTTGATCTCAAATATCGAAGCATCCTTTAATTTTGCATGCTTGTCTTGTAATTTGCATATTTTCCTATTTTATCATGTAGTGTGAACTTAAACATAAGCAACATTTCATCACATAACTCATACATGCATTCATGAAGAGCAACAACAAAGGATTTGGTGATGGAGTTCATCTCTCCTTGGCTACATCTCTGGGTCTGCGAATATCGCTAGATTGCTCCATATATTCAGTGAAAAGGAGTACACAAAAGTTTGCTGATAAAATAAGTGGTTATGGACCTAGATTTTTGACCTATTACTCGCCCCACCAGGAATTTTTGGGATATTTCCTTAATATTATAAATGGTGATGTTGACTCCTAACACCAGATAGGAATATTTTCTTCTTTTTAACACTATGATTGCTTTTCCTCTTCCTTGCTTTCTTAGACTCCTTTCTAAATCATAGCTCCTTGTTCACAAGAGTGTTTCTCCCTAAAATTCCCAACAACGTTCTCAACATCAGTTCAACCTTCTTCTATCATTAGAGCAAGGGTCTCCTTCACTTGAAGCAAAAGTGGTCCTCAAACCTTTAAACCATAAAGAATAGTGGCTTTGATGATCTTTTCCAAGAGGTGCATCTTGGGCATGATATCGTGGAAGTGACTTTGAAAGCATAAGTTCTTGATTTATGATTAGAGCCTAAGATAAGAGGAGTGTGATGTGTTGCAAATATTTCTTTTTTGTAGGGATTATACATATTTTCATACATTATTATCTATTTAATAATACTTGTCACATTCCTTAAGGAAATTTTGCACATTTGGAGGCATGACTCATCATCTTGTGTGCTTTGGCATGATTTATGAACAACTGAGGAGGTTTATAGGAGGACACCCTTCATGAAATGATGGAACATGACATATACTATAAATTTCATGAGATGTTGCAAAGGAAGCATCGTAAGCTATAGCATATGGAGATCTAAATGTAGCTCAAATTGAGTGAAAGAAAAAATATTGTTTTATTTTTTCTTTGTTGTGTGTATTCCTCTAATTGTTGGCAATCATGAATACACAGGAGTTGGGGAATTTAAAGAGTTGTTTTAGTATCTATATCAAAAAATTAATGTCGAAGGAGGTGACAATGACATTAATTATATTCTCCATATTGGGTTGTTCTACAAGCTAGATAATCTTTTTGTTCTTAAAGGTGAAACATTGCAACTTATCATATCTAGTCATTTGATAAGAGTGAATATTTGGTAAACCATTCAATTTGAAGAAGATGATAAGGAAATATTATCAAGAGGGAACATGTATGCATCCATCAATGAAAGGAATTGAGCTTGAGCAATGGTTGGATAAACCTACTAGCAATGTCTTCCCATAATGTTAGTGCTTAAGTTTGACTTACAAGAGATGTATCCTATGGTTGTAGGAGTTTGAGGATGTTGAACCACCAAGGAACTCTAGGGGAAACCACTTTGTTGACACATAAGCTAGTGTCATAAATAACTACACTGTTGGATGATCGAACATGTAATGAATAAGACTATATGATAGGTGGTTAAACTAGCGGCTAATAGGGTCGATGACATAATAAAAAAGTGACTACACTAATCAACCTAGAACTTGATAGGGAAACTGATAGGACTGGTGACATGACATATGATTTTAGTGTGATGAATCTTGGCACGAGACTAAAAAATGCTCGAGAAATAGTCTCAAACTAGTTTTTCATGCAATAATAGCCTACCGCATATCCAAAAGTTGCAAATTAAAGGATGAGAGGTCCAAGAGACGAGTAAAATGTAACATTTATAGTTAAAAATACATAAAATTGTTTGAGTGGAAGTTAAAAGTATTGTGCAAAAGGGTTCTCGGCATATAAAATTCAATTGAAAAGTCCAATCATTAATAGCCATCTTTTGGGTGTTTATCCTATTGTTTTCCCTTCTTTGGCAAAAGGGTAATGGAAAAATTAAACTGTGATGTTGTCAAAAATTTCCATCAAAACTGTGAAAATAACATTTTAAGGAGTGTCATTTTGTAATACAAATATAATTTTATAAAGAAATATTACTACTTTTTATTTTATCTTAAATTTAAATATATTTTAAATGATTGAAAAATTATTTCAAAGCATTCAAACATAATTAGTTTTTTTAATATAGAGTATTAAGAAAATAATTAATGAATTTTAAAAACCATGTATTGAAATATATAAATAATGATTTCTTTTAGATAGAAAATAAAAAAGAAAGGTAAATAATGAAAATATTGTTTTTTTAATATGGAGTATTATTAAAATAATTAATAAATTTAAAAAAACAGTTATTAAAATATATAAATAATGAAATAATATAATTTTTTAAATAAAAAATAAAATAAAAAAGCGGTAAATCATGAAAAAACAAGTGATCGAATAAAAAAGAGCAGTAAATCATGAAAAAACAAGTGAACGGTGATTAAAGAGAATGATGGAGGCAGAGAGACTGTGATGATTAAAGAGAGTGACGGGGCAGAGAGACGAGATTTCCTCCAACACCTCCATTTTAAACGTAAATTCATTAATCACTTGGCACTGTATATGTATCAAAATTTTCCTTGCCTTACAAGTTGGGCAAACAAATAGTTTCCTTACAACAACATTTTAAAGGGTAAATTCATCAACTACTTGGTATTGTATTTGTATTTTGTATGAAAATTTTTCTTTCCAGCATTCTTGTTTTATAAGCTACTCATCCCATCCCATAAAAGCTAGAGCCCTAATTTTATTAGTCTGAATTATAATCAGAGGCACTCGAATACAATTCATTGTAGACCAACAAGGTCTCATAGGGTTCAAAATTGTAATTTGAAAAGTTTCAGAATAAATCATTTGCATCCAGTGCTTTTGATCATTCTCTCCCTTCTGCCAATCTACTATGATACAAAATATGATTTGAAAAGTTTCAGAATAAATAATTTGCATCCAATGCTTTTGATCATTCTGTCTCATATGCTAATCTACAATGATACAAAATATGCTTTCCAAGGACTTGAATACATCCATCTAGATCCAAGCAACAAGAAAATGTATCCTCAGAAAATAAAGAATATGGCAAGTGCACTTTTGAGCATGTATTATCAATCACACACATCAATATTTTTGACTTCCAGAGAATACAGCTTCAAAGTTTTCGTCGTCCTCCAACTGCTTAAAATATGCCCACTTGCCTTGCAACCACCATCCTGATTTTGTCTTTCATGAATTTCATGAATTACAAGATAATAACTTGTGGTAAGTGCTAATTTCATGAATAATATTAGCAGTAAATGCAATATTTTATATAGTAGTACATATGGCATCATTACTTTAGAAGCTTAGATCTTTGCAACAACAAGTTCGTTAAAAAACTTCAATACAATATGTCTTCAATCATTTATATCCTTGGCCTGCTATAATAGTGATAGGACAATACTAGATTTGCAAATGACTTGAACTTTTCAAGGGAAATTTGGTCTCTAAACATAATGAGGAACTCTTCATCTTTAGACAGTGGTAAAATTTTTTTCTTCAATTCCTTAACATGTTCATTCAATGTTCATTTTTCTCAACAAGAGACCTCATGGATCTACTTCAAGGTCAACCTTCTACAATACTGATGTACCTTCAAAATTATTATAAAGATGACAAAAACCATTGAGATATCCTTTAGAATTTTTCCTTAGGCTTGTAAGCTCAAGAGGATCTTTGAAAATGGCTTGGCTTTAAGTCAGCCTAACCATGATCAAATTTATGTTCAAATTTCCTTAGACATTGGGTCCTTGGGATGAGTCTCCTTACAGGTTAGCCTCGACCAATCTAAAATGGGCCTTAGGAATGCACTAGGTTTGAGCCTTAGGAGGCTTTTACAAAAGGACTGAAGAAAATGAACTCAGAAAGAACTTGACATAATTCATACTTCCTCCATCAGCATGCCCTTCAAGTTCTTATTATAGATCTCAGCTTTGTTGTGAAGTTTCCTTCAGTCCAGTGAATAATGAAGATCAAACTTAAACTTTGATGCTCATAAAAATCCCAGACTTGGCCCGAATTAATCCTCAGTGGGCTTTCAATTAGTGCAAAATTGTCTGAAATTTGTGCTTTTGGAGAAATCTCAAATAATTCCATAGAAGTATGCCAAGAACGAGGGGCTGAATAATCCTAAGATTTTTTTTTATAAATCTACCTAATCACCCTAAAGCCTTAGGAATAGACTCATATTTGTCTCAGAATTAGGCCTTGGATTGGCCTCATAAGCCCGAAAAATAACCTCTGGATCAGAAAAAGTGGATGCCACAATTGGTTACAATGATTTGTGTTAAGAGGGTCGAATTCAAGCCTCAGGATGTCTGCATTAGAGGGTGGAAAAACTCTGCCAGGAATAGGAAGAAATAGTGCACATAAACTCTGATAAAATCACTCCTCAAACCCTAGAAGAAGGAGAAAATCAAGCGAAGTTCTCAAGAAGTCTTGGAAGCCTAATATAAGGTCATGCACGTGAAATCATCCTTACTGCAGCCCTATAGATTTCTCAACATAATTCATTGTTTGTGTACTATGTAAATTACAAGAACCAATCCAGAATTACATTGTTTTCCTGTCTATGTTTGTAGGAATTACATACCTGTACAACGTTCACATATCTGTTAATTTGTTGGTGCTCTGTTTACACTGTATTAGCCTAGCACTACACACTCTCTATACAAATGGTAGTGGGTTCCTAGTACCAACAGACCCTTCTATGTTATGTTTATGATTAAACAACTCAACCATGATCATCATTTACACTATGTTTTATCTCAGCACCCCACAATCTTTGTACATAGGGTAGTGGGTACCTACAACCCCTTCTATGTTCTGTTTGACTTTACTAACTGATACACTAACAAAAAACTCATCCATGAGCACTGAATTACACCTATAGCCATCCTTTGAGTGGTTTGAACTAACATATCCCAAAATGTATGAACCAAGGTATTCTTAAGGCCTATGCATTTTTCCAATCTTGTACAACCATTCACATCTGAAAAGGCACACACACACAAATATATATATATATATATATATATATATATATATATATATATATATATATATATATATATATATATATATATATATATATATATATATGCAATGGAAAGAGACATCTTACAACTAGTAGAACCAATTGAGGGAGCTTGGCTTTAAATTCTATAGATTCAGAGTATTTTTTATTGCTAGCAGTTAAAACAAAGTGCACTTGAAACCGTTGTTGGGGATTGTCCTTGGCACCTGAAGCAAATAAATAATGCCTTTTTTCGAGTGCATAAAAGGTATCTTTTTAACACCTATTTATCTCACATTAATTATCAATCCGGGAGCGACTTTTTATTTCAAGAGTGTACTCTGTTTGAGGTAGAAATTCAGTTTAAGAGTAATGTTGTGTGAGATGTAGTACAATGTACAAAAGTAAACAAATGCTTGTAAATAAATCTAATTACAGTAACATAAATGGAAATGCTCTGAAACCTTAATTAAACCAATCTGCGAAACATCGATAAGGGATATAGTAGCAATAACTCCTTCTCTTAGAAATCGATGCAAGATAACTAATCTAGGAACTTGGAAGCAATAACTAGTGTCCTCTATAGTTGGTGATCTTAAAGCAATCGAAATGAAAACAAACTCAATCTTCGTGCTGATGAAAATAACTGAAAGGAAAAAAATCTGGAAAGGAACAACAGGTTGTAATTCCTATGCATACCAATTGTAACTCATCTATTTGCTAATCTAAAGCTATGAATCAGAAATAAACAATAAACATAAATAGAATAGCAATATGAACATCAATTTTAATTCTAATGCAATTAGGCAACTAATCTCAATACTCCAATCCTGTCGACAGCCAAGACTATGAAACAGATCATTGGAATGAATCATAAATCAATGGAACAACAATGCTTTATAAAATATAGCAAGATGAATAAGATAGTAAATATGATCCTTGCTAAGATCGAATAGTAGTGTAATTCATTAACGTATACATCAAATCTGAATTCAATCCAACAACAATCATATAACTCTGTAATCGTAATAAATCTAAATGAAATTATCATACAATAGAAATAAAAGAATAGAAATACAAACAGTGGATCGATCCACCAGGGTCGGGCCCTCAACCGCTGGTGAAACGCCGCTGGGTTACTGTAGAGCTTGAGAAATGGAACGAGAACGCCTCTTTGTATTAATCAAACATGAATAGCTTTTACATCAGTTGCTCTTTGCTCACAAGAGTCAAAGAATTACAGTGTTACAAAGGGAATTTAATAATCATCCATTGTTCTCCAATACACAATACATGCTCTCCTTTTATAATCAAAAAGAGGAGAAATTAAATAGCAAATATGATCTCTCATAAAAATATTGGATTGTTCCCAACAACTTGATCAACCAGAAAATATATTTCCATCCATCTCTCAAGAAGAGCAAGGCGAATTTGGCTTTGCAGCTGAGATTTGGAGGACGGCCGCAACAGCAAATCTTAGAAAATCATGCTCAAAGAACCCTGTGTTTCTCTCAATACATGCCAAATTTGGGCAAACCATTCTCTCTTAAAGTTAATTGGGCTCGTTCTGGACAAAACCCATGTTTCGGATTTTCCTGATTCTTCTTCATTTTCCCAAAATCTTAACCGAAAAACTGTCAATTCTTATTCCAGCGAATTTCTGAGTTGGAATATTTGATGATGATTTGGAGATCAAATCTACAATCTAGAAAATATATTGGAGGCTAAAATGGTGAGTGATATTACAAAATATATTAATAAACCATCATTGATAAAATTATGCATAATAATCATCAATTTATTAAAAATAAAGAAGAAGAAATAATATTCATTCATAGGAGCATAAATCATTATAAAATGGATTTATATGATAAATTATAATAAATGACATGATAAAAAAGAGTAAAAATGAATGAAATAAGTGTTAAAAGGAGGTCGTATTCATGGCCCAACACCTTTCAATCCAAATCTGAATAGAGCATTCATGTTGTTTAACGAACAATATTTGAAGGAGCTTGAACTCGATGGTGATTAATTGTAGAGAGTGGAAATCCATGCTGCTGAAGCAGATGGACCATAGGCCCATTGTTTATGGATAAGAAGTGGATATTGATGTTAAATTGGCTTTTTTGATGTGCTAATATCGAAAAAATTTGGATGGTGTGTTGAAGAACCAGAGGCACAGGAAAATAATACATACTGCCAGATATATATGCATTGACTCCAACCACCTTCCAATTAAAGATTTGGTAATCAACATACTGGTAAAAAGGCCATTGAAATTCAGTGAAAAGATCTTCATAGACTCAACTAACCTTATTTATTAGTTACTCCTAGCTCAGTTATATCCTTGCCAATAAATTCATTAGGATCTCTCCTTGAAGTGGCCCAAATATAAGGGAACATTCAAGGCATTCTTCTTCTTAGTGATGGTCAGTTAATTAATATTGATTTAATTGAGGATTCTCTTCTCACCTTGGATCTCACATGGAACTCTTTTAAAGGAAACATGACATATGGACTTCTCTGTTAAAGTAATTTGAGCTGTGGTGAGTGAGGAAAAAGTATAAGCTCTTGTCTTGGTTATCAAGATATCAACTTGGCTTTTCATAAATTGAAAATCTATTAATCCTAATCATATGATAAGATACTTTGTGTCTCTTTTGGTACCAATGTATCCCCTAAGATGTAGCAATGTGTTTTGAACAAGTTTGAAAGCAAGCTTCTAAATTGTGAAGCCTACAACTTATCATTATCAGGTAGAATCACTACATGATTTCTATTCCTATTATTTGTTCCTTTCTTCTAGTTGTAGGAAGATGAAAATGATTACATAAAATTCTTGTGTGGGAAGAATGGAGGGAAGGAGATATTCCTCTAGTTTTATAGGCATCTGTACTTTTACTGAGGGAGGGAAAATTCCCTGGTTTGATTGATGTGTGAGATTAGGGAGTAGTGTTGACAATTCAATGGTCAAGGAAATGAGTGGTCACATATGGTGAATTCTTGTTCAAAATTTCATTTACAATGATACTCTTATAGGGGTTATTAAAGTTCCATTTGGAATCTATGATATAAATTTCAGTGGTGTTGCTCAAGATCTCTGGATCAACTATCCTTTAAAAAATTTGGCAGGCTTGGTTTTTAGTGTCCAATCGCCTACATTGGGACTTTGCAAGCCATAGAAATGAGTGGCATATAGAAGTG
This sequence comes from Pinus albicaulis, assembly GCA_034641835.2. Lineage (NCBI taxonomy): Eukaryota > Viridiplantae > Streptophyta > Pinopsida > Pinales > Pinaceae > Pinus > Pinus albicaulis. The sequence continues at coordinate 325,718,807 of CM076579.1, read as the reverse complement.
AGATATATTTATACCCTCCCATTGGACATGGAGCTATATGGTTTAATATATTTTTCTTGTAGCTAAGAAACTAATCACAAAAGATATTGTATGTGGGGGAATTTGTTTGACAAGGCAGCGATCACTTTGTTACCATGGAGAGTATTAATTGATCTCAATCAGTACAACCTACTAACAACGTTCCTTTTCAAAAAATATGCAAGATCATTTGGAGTCTAGTTTGTTCAAGATGAATTTGAGCACTCAACAATTTATTTTTTACACTTGGAAATGGTCTTATGGGAAGCCCTTTACATATTAGAAAGATAAATAACTTTTTCTATGCACTACTCACTATTTGTGGCAAGTACTCAACATGTCAACTTTGCTTGCCAACATGGTGAGCCGACTTGACATTTTGGTTGAATCTCATTTAATTATAGAAAAACTTGGTTGGAATATTTGTAGCTGAATTGGCTTGTTTAGGAACAAACTGGTTCAAAGGGATTGATGTCTTCTTGAACATTTAGGGTTAATCCCTTTCAAATGGTGAACTTATTTTATGTTTGTTACAGGTGTGCTTGCATCTTAATATAGAATCTAGGAAACTATTTGGGGGAATGATGTGGATATGCCAAATTGGTCGATTGCAACACGTAAGAGTATGACATGTTGCTCTCTAAGAGATTTTTGGAACATCTAGCTTCGCTGCCTCTAGTTTTACTAGTTGAATACAATTTAGAATACCCACTGGAAACTAAGCAAGAAAAAACAGGGCTGTGAACTTGGAAAGTCTTATATTTAACTTGGTAAACTACTTCATAATACCTACAAGATTCAATTGCCTAGTATTTTTGTATTGTATTCACTGTTGAGGCATAACCTTTATAGGATTTTCAGTTTATATACGTGTGATATTTTCTCGGGATAGTTACAACTATTATTATTTTGAATATTTTCCATTATATAGTTATGACGACTACCCCATCTATTGATACCATTCCAGGGTATGGCATTCCATTCCAGGATCATAATATTAAGAATCCTATATCTTTTTGTTGAATCCTCCAAGTATACATGTATAAAGAGTGTTGTTTAAGGAGCTATATATTATGCAGGATATTTTCTGTCAAGGTTAACAGGATGATTTATCAATCAAAATATTAATCTTTGTCTATCATCAAACATGATATGTTCTCATGATAAAGTGGTATTTTCCATAGTTTTTGACCTAGATTTGTTTGATCATAAACAACTTATGCCTACATATTCATATATTATGTTTACACATGACTATATTAGTTTTATCAATATGACTAAACTGAGGAAGTACTAAAATTCAAGATACAAATTTTTTAATGAGTGAAATACCAAGATTTAGGAGACAAAAGAAAAACTCCTTTGTCTATGAAACTAATTCAATCAAATGTAAACATAAAATAAGAAGGAGATTTTTTAATGAGTGAAGTACCAGACTCTAACAGAAATTTTATAGCAACCAACCAAGTAAAACTTTTTTAGGCTAATCACTTGCTTGGTTTTGTTGATCTTGGCGGTAGATGACTACAAGAAATTGTCCAAAGCCACATTCGAAATCAAATTCCAGATTTGTGAGACCCCATTCTCCTAGTTTTGTAGGTAGGATATTGGCTTCCATTATGGTCTTGAGGAAGCTCTACTCACAACATAGTTCAACTACTCACCCATGCATCCTCTTGAATGTTAAAGATTTGAAATGGATTTGAAATATTATCTGGTTCAAAATTTCTATGTTATGTAACTAATAATACATATAACATCATTATGATTATGTTGCAGCATTGTTGGTTGTAATATTGTATCTTGACATTGTAATTGCAACAAGTGAAATTAATTTATTCCTTTGGGAGTTTCACCACAGCCCCATTGCACCAACCAATTAAATTCCTCTTCATATAATTGTGAAGATACAACACAAAAAAACCATTTGCTGACTTCCATTATTTGATTGGGTTACTGGCTAGGGTCTTTGTGGAACTCTGTGTCATTGAATAGGTTGGCTCATACCTTAAATTCAATTTATGGGAAGCATGGTAGCTTGAATGCCCATGCCTTTGTGATTTGGATAATTACCCACAACATTTTCTTAACTAATTGATGTATTGGAATGACCCCTGACACACACTGATTATTTTGGTTAATGTGTTGTTGGCTTAAAGTATAATCACCTATTATTAATTGTTAGCTACTATCAATGAAATTTCTTTGAAGGCCATCTTCAATGCCAAGACTTATAATTAATTTGAGTTTTGAATTCTATAAATTAAAAACAAAGTTTAAATTCATGACACAATTTTCTTGGATTGCTTGGTTAATGCCATTGCTTGTGCATTGTTTATGCAATTTCTAAGTAGCAACAATACCAATTGGCAGTTCAAATAGAAGTCCATTTTACTATTTGTAAGCAGTGTTGTCACCTACAAAAAAGTGAGGAGGTAGCTACCTACAGACTTGCTTCTTATTAGTTTTTGGGGTTCAAATCTTAATAGATTCCTTGAGATATGTTTGTAACTTTGTATATGATGAACACTTGCTTCATGTGAATGGGTAGAGTTAGAAATCCTCCAACCCATCTACACTACAATATAAATCACTACCTCGATGGATGATTATCTAGCTACTGGGGTGAAGGTATCATCATAGTCAATGCTCTCCTTCTAAGAAAACCCCTTAGCCACAAATTGAGCTTTGAACTTATCCACACTACCATTAACAGTGTGCTCTATCTTGTAAACCTATATAGAGCAACTGCATATTTTCTCTCTGGAAAAAGTACAACCTCCCAGACACTGTTCTTCATGATGGAAGAGTACTCTTCCACCATAGCATCAATCCACACCTGCTACTAGGATGCTTCCTGAAAGCTGGAAGGCTTAGCCTCGGTTAGCTCACTCATCAACACCATATATCCATAATATTGTTGTGGTTCCCTACTCTATTTGACTTAATATCTAGGAGTACCCATGTACTCCTGAGCATCTGTCAGTGTTTTCTCTACCCACTTGGCCCTCTTCCTACCTATGCTAGGAGTCTGAGCATAAGTGAGAGAGGCTTGGATTTAAGGGTGTGCCATAATCACCCTTGAGTCTTTAAGGGAACATTGGGACTAAATGGATACGTAACAAGATAACTGAATTTTTCAAAACTAAGGTTTTCACCATCACGTGACATGTCTTCTTCCACTTCTCCAAATCTCTTGTTATATATATATATATATATATATATATATATATATAATTTAGAAACTTGATATATATTCAGATTCAGAATTTTCAAAAGAATTGTTACTAATATGGGAATGCACAAACCACTGCAACTGTAAATCCCTTTTCTGATATTGGTAGTGAAGAAATATTGAATTTTATTATGAGACATACTAATATTTTTCTGTTTTCTGAGGCTGAATTTATTAGATTAACGCTAGATCTATTAAATATCTAGAAGAATTAAAAAAGGCTATGTAAAACATTTAAGGTTAAAATTAATTTATGCAAAAAAATTTACATCTATTTTTTCTTTTCAATGTGCAGAATCCCAAAGATAGGAGGGAAGGATCTGGATCCTAATTTTTTATACAGGGAAGTAACTACTCATGGTGGACTAGAAAGGGTAAGGTAGACTCTGCATATTTATTATAGCAGGATTATACTTCTAGAAAAATGGCTTTTGAAAAGTGTCCTCATCTTTTTTCTTGTTTATACAACCATGCATCTAGAACAAGGGTTCCAGAAATTTGGCTTCTGAAAACTAGCCACTTTTTCTTGCTTTTTTATGATAACTATGATCTAGCAGAATTTTTTTGTGTAGCAGAAAGGTGGGTATGTAACACGTGCCTACACAGGAGCTATCCACATTCTTATTTTCTGTAGTCAGTGTTAACCTTGGATCCTCACCGTTATTACTCATTTTTCTTACATAATTGCCCCAGAAATTATTTAACATTCAAGTAATGATTAGATCCTTAAGGATGAGAATTTGAAAGCATTGTTTCAAATTGGGAAATAGTTTCAACTCCCAATTTTTATTAATTAAATAGCACTGTACAACAAGATATGAACAAAATGAAGCTAATCTCAACAGCCAACCTGTTTAAAATCATAGGGCCAAGTATAGATAATATAATTTGCATAATTGTACAAAATTTTGGGAGAGGAAGAGACAAACAAAAGAAGTTGATCTGTAGTGACTGTTGATCTTTTGTGCAACACAATTTTTTGAGCTCTCCACCCACTCCATTGAGCCTACACTAATTTGGAATTGGTGCATGTAGCAAAGGTTAATGCAGAAGTGTATTAACATCACTGAAATTTGAGACTGTGTGATCACTTTGTTGTAATGCTACAACCACTTGACTAAGAATATTACTGTGTTTGTGTCATAATTCTAGTTTTCCACTTTGATCCACAACAAAGTTGCCCATTGCAATTCACATTTGGTGTTGATGATTCTTTTTTATTTTGCACCTTTGATACAATGATTGAATTTTCATGCCCATACTTGATGAATTTTGTGTTGAACTTGTCTCACAAGCTTGGTTGATTTGTGACTCACTCTAGGATCAAACAACCCCAGTTATGATTTTCTGATCTCAACCACTCTCCTGCAAGTTGGAGAGTGTTAGAAATGACAATAAAAAATTTGTGTGGAATTGTTGAGCTTGTGAGGATCGATGAAACTGTTGAGCTGGATTTTTTGTTGTATTACACATGCAGTCGAGGTACACAATTGAGGGGACATTGCCACATTATCATCTTGGGAGTTTGGCAAATGTTTCTACCTTGGAATTCTTTGTTGGAGGTGTTATGACTTGTATGCACAAGGTTGTTGGTCTAGTCAAGGATGATAAGCTGAGTCTTTAGGTGCTAGCAACATTATCCTTGATAGTGTAATATTTGTAATTTATTAACCATTGAGGCAATTAGTGTTTGAAAAAGTGAAACTTGATCATTTTACTTATTATATATACACTTATATTTGAGAAAGTAAGGAAGCGTAAGAAAAGTGTAAGCATGAAAAATAAAAAAAATTGAGAAATAAGTGATCCAAGTGCTAATATGTATGTAGTTTCTATAAGAGAAGCTTGTTATGTACTTGAAAAGAATCACAAGTACATCTCTACTTTGTTGATAGGTTGCATGAACTTAAAATACATTGGTATCAATGATAATAAAATTCATTAAGGTTGGGTGTGCTTATTGTAGCACACAACACATGATAATCTCTTCTTCGAAAGTAGAAGTGTTGTGGAATAGTTTCAATGCACATATCAGTTTTCCCCCCTCTCGAACATGGTATCAAAGCCTAGTTTATTATGATCTGGGAGATTTGCATGTTTGTATTAAAGTGTATGTACTTTGATTCTAGAAGAGATTGAGAATTTTTGCTTGTTGCTGACATTGCTAAGCAAGGAGGGGGACGAGATGTCATCGACTTCAAGAATTCACTTTCTGAACATCAAGTTGGTGTTAACTTTTGGGGTTACTGCAAAAGTGTTTTTTCTCTTGTTAGGACTATATTTCTGATCATCCTTGATGATGCTTTATGGGCATGTGGATGGCTCAAATGGGGTGGATGATTGACATTAGAGTGTTGCCTTGGTCTTCTTACCTATGGGGTTGATGCCCTAGTCAATTTTTTGACTAACCCATTGGGTGTGGACAATGGGGAAATTAGTTTCTACATTAGAAGAGGTACCTACCTAGGAGGAGCATTGGGCACTTAGCCCTTGGAGCTTGGGACAAAAATTCACTTCTCAACAACAACAATGAACCATAATTCACTTCTCAACAACCCTAATATGCTAGGTAATCCAAGAGAAAATATACCAAGCATATGCCACAAAATTTCATCCCTTCAGACACTTTTCCAAGCATAACCATATTTGAATTTATTTTACTTACTACAGATTTACAACAGTAAATATTCCATATTATCTTCCAAATGTTTGTGAAATAACTTCACAATTTTGGCCCTTAATATGTCAAATTAGTATGAAAAGTGTCAAAAATGGTGCAACCAAGAAAACAATGAAAGACTACAAAATAAAATTTGAAACTACACGAGTATTGGACAGCTAGAAACTTCATATGTGTGTATAAGGATGAAGTACATGTATATACCACAACTTTATTATCACAAACTAATCACAATATTTCAAGTCCCAAAGAAGGGTTAGATGTTCAAAAATATATTCAAGAGAAGCGTTAACCGTAGGCATATGATGCCAAATCAGAGGTAGAAAAGCAGAAAAAACTATAGAAAATTTTGTTACCAAGATAGATATCAATTTGGTTATCTTGATTCCACTTTCCTTTGGATTGTCTAGCTGCTAAAAGTTCTTCCTGGTGTATCTTGATATCCCTAGTTCAAAATTCTAGATTTTGGATGGGGTTGCATGGGGTAGGGCAGGCCTTTTTCTGCATATTTAACCTCTACTTTGCCAGCTGATGGGAAAAGCCAGATTTCAGAATAGGGTTTTTCCTTCGAACCCATCTTTTCCATTGAAGCTGATTCAACTCCTGTGCCTTTATCTTCAGCTCTTATACTTTTCTTTTTGACTACTTTGGTGTGTGAGTATCAGTTCATATGATACTTTTTTGCCTAATCTTTGATCCTTTGAATAATTTTGAAAGTATTTCCTTGTTTCAAATGGATTCTCTAGTTTCACTGCTGAATGCAAGGGAGGGGATCTCCTTTTTTCCCTTGACTAAAGACTTAATGGAAACTATTTTCTCTCTCTTTTTTGAGAGCCTTTGCAGGCGAAGGACCTATTATCAGGAAAATTTTTGTTTATACATGATTTTATTTAGAAATATTCTAAGAATAGGTAATTTTTACATGTATTAGCTACCACTACAGACTATTTTAACACACTTTTTCTTGATGCTCTTTGTTTGTCACTAAGGATTACTGAGGATCACTCTTTTGTTGATAGCTTCTGCACAAACATTAATGATTAAATAAGATCTATTAATGATACCATAGTTGTGCATATTTGTTGTTACGACCCTTTGTTCCCAAAATTTGTTAGATCTCACCAAAATCCTCCTACACCTTATTCAACTTTCCACTTTATTTTCCATGGCAAACAATGCCCTATCTAATGCATAAGGCTTATGATGGGCCACACCATCTTTAATGACGTGAATTTGTCTCATACTTTATGACAATCCTGTTTATTTTGTCACTTTATTACAGGTGACATATCTGTCAGAGGTTGACCCCAACCAGGAAAAGCCATTTTGGGATCTTGTGTTTTGATGTGAGCTATTATAGTAAAGATCATGTTGTTAAAATTTTAGGTCATTAAATTAATGGTCAAATTTTGAAATTAGTGTACATGAAACAATTGTGTGTGGTGTAATTTGAGGGTCTATAAAATGGCAAGTCAATAAGAGGACAAACTTGGCTATATATATGGTGAGAGAGAGATTAGAGGAAGTGAAAGGTCATTGGAAAAGTAAAGATTCATAGGAATTGGAATGTTTAGTGTTAACAACTCTATTATATGTTCATGTGCTTCCAACCCCATTTTCTTTTGCTCTGTCTTTGTAATAAAATTTCCAGTGTCTCATTTGATAGTATTTTTGTCTTATTGAATGATCTAGAATCACATTCAACAACAAATGATTCATGGAAGAGATGAATCCTTTTCCATCCAAGAGCAATAGTCTTTCACCTAGCCTAGTGAGTGACATCAACAAGAAGAAATACTTTGCTGGTAGAGATCACAAGTACAATGGCTCAAGAAGGAGAACACAACTCGAAATTCTTCCACAACTTGATGATTCAACATTGGAATTGTAATAGAATTACTCATCTCAAGAATAATCAAGGTAATAAGCTAACTTCTCATCAACATATTGAGCACAAACCAACAAAAATTTTCTGGTCTCCCCTCTCAAAACTCAAATAGGACAGTTTCACTGCCATTCACATGATCACTAAACACATCCCCTAATTAGTCTTGAAAGAACACACTTCCAGTCCCATGAGGCCCATCACTTTAATAGATGTCAAATTGGTTGTCATGGATATGCCTGCTAGAAAATGTCCAAGTCCTAATTTTTTCACCACAAATTTCTTCCACCACATTTGGTTCACCATTAAAAATGAGGTCTAGGCATTGAATAAAAAGTTACACTAAATATGAGGTGCCTTTCCAACCATAAATGCTACCTTCATCACTCTAATTCCAAAAGAGGACAAAGCCCTCAATCGCTCCAAATTCCAAGCTATAGGTCACTACTATGTTATTTACAAAATGAGATGAGAAGGGTGCACTAGATATAATACAATGATTGCATCCTGTAGATCTAGTCACCTATTAAGGTTTCCATCTCACACGGCTACTAGATCTAACACTGGTGGGTTTTTACAATCAAGGGATTTATACCTTGGCTCACTAGTGTGACGTGCATATTTTTTCACTAGTGTGGCTGATTACAATCAAACTACAAGATGCAGAATTTTGGCTCCATTTCCACATTGGGTTCATAATAGTGATTTTGTGCAGTATTGTAGGTGTTATTCCCTCAATAGGTTTTCCTTTCATACATATCAAAGCCCTATCTTGCAAGGCAATTTTTTCCTTGCCTAGGTACTAGATTGAAGTCTGCCATCAGAGACCAAATTTTTATACCATTTCTGAATTGGTATCATAATAGTGATTTTGAAAAGTATTGAGGAAGTAATAACTATTTTATGTTATGATTTTTTCCAAACTCACTTGGAGTCACATTCCTCGTGGAAAAGGGAGATCCATCGGATGTAAAATTCGCTTCTTTTTTTACAAACTCTAGATCTTCTTGTGTTGCTTCATGGCATAGTGACAGTCACATAAATAGATTTTTTGTGCAAGATCTAGCATAACAACAAGATGCATTTTCACAACCACCACATTTGGGAAACCATGATGGTCATGTTCAAGACCATGTATCATGTTCTCCAACCACCATTGGTCTCTAATCAAGAGATCTTAATCCTATGACTTTTTTTGTAATGTCAATGATCTTTATTTTGCTCCAACATCTTCTATCTCACCTAATATTATTTTTTCTTACCCCTGCATTCTCAGTAGAATAATAACACTTTGAGTGTTATTATTCATTAAGTTCTATACCTCTTGAATTGGAATTTTGTTAGGTAGCTACATAACAACTTTGAGTTTTCTTCCAAGTCTGGGTAATTGTCTATCATTTCTCGCACATATGCAAACCTTGAAAGCATGAGAATGTGCAAGAATAAACTCTTGGGATAAATACCCATTTCATTATAAGGGGTTATCTTACGTTGATGTCATAATGTCAACAAGGACATTTGTAGATAGCTTGACATAAAGACAGTGTCAGCAAGGACATTTGTAGATAGATTGACACAAAGACATTGTCAACAAGGACATTTGTTAGTGTGCATATTGGTGTGAATTTGTGGCTTCTTCAACACAAGCATACACCACAGTGATGATTTGGTTCTATGCTCATGCTAAGGCGGGACATGGCATTTTATGAAAAATGCTGGTCAATGTTCCTATAACAGATTTTAGATTGTTATCATCCTTGCTGGCATGCGAAGGTTTGTTAGACCTTGTATATTCTCATGTTGTATATGTATTGGTTAAGTTAGTGAAAATTTCACCTCCCCATTGACATATTTTCATCACCAAATTGCCAAATGTTATAAAACGGTTGAGCAAGGTTGGATTGAGTGAACTGTAGAAATTATATGCACTAAGCATGCATATTTCATAGATCCACCTGATCTCACACTATTTAACTTTATGCAAGATACTGAATCTATTCCACTTGTTAATATTTTGCGGAAACATTAATTTCACACACATGTGAAGCATAAACAAAAATATTCAATCACACATAACATAGTTTTTAACTAGGAAATCCTGAAGCTTAAAACCCCAAATATATATTATGTAACATGGAGATCATATGACAATCTCATACAAGCATAAAAAGCTTATCACACGCTCTTCGTACAGTACAATCGTCATACACTAATCAAGCCTAATCTTGCAAATCCATGCACCGATCTATGCCACCTGCTAACCTACCTCCACTGCGCAATATCTACTGAAGAATAGCTCTGAATGAATTCAAATTACTCCATCCTTGACTGGCAATTCTCATTGGCATATCCACTGATTGTTTGATGTAATCAATGCATCACTATAGTCACAACAGATAGTCTATCTTTCCCTTTCACCTATCTCTCCACTGGTCTCCACTGAAACTACCATGCACTATAGTTAACTAATGTATTCTTCAGTTGATTAATGAGTTATTATTTTTGAGTTAATTAACTAATTAATTCACTCCAATCTCACTAGTGTATCAATTAGTTAGACTAGATATAACTAGCTCAACTGAGTCTAACAGAGTTAAACTAAATACAACTCCATAACTACTTCTTCCAACTGTGTCATAACTCTTTCACTTGAGTTCTAACTGAGTCCTTCATGCATTAGCTCCAGTAAACCCTCAAGAATAGCATAATTCCTGTTGTCAGCTGTTGTGCCACATCTGTGCACTAAACTGAAGTGCTCCAAGAGAATAAGTTGTTGTTTAGAGTCTGATTATTATTAAGAGCTAATAATAATCAACATGCATCTATTTTTAGATTGACGATATATAAATAGACTTCGCCCAATATTCTAAAAATAGAATTTCATCTATTTTTCCAACTTAACCAGCAATTCAGAAATAGAATCCTACAACTTCTGAAATATGATCATCATGTCTAAAAATAGGCATAGTTTAAAAATAGACTTGCACCAAAAATAGCCTGCAGGCCCACTTAGTGAAGGCAACTCTTTTCACTAAGCTCATCATCTTGTTGAATCTCAACAATCCCTCTCAAAAATATAGGGATTATCCTTCACCCCCGATCTTGCCTCTATGGTATTCGAATTTGCTCCTGGTGAGCGCTTTCGTCAAAATATTTGCATCCTGATCCTCCATGGGAATGTACTGAAGCAACATGATCTTCCATTACACACAATCTCTGATATGATGATACCGGATATCAATATGTTTAGATCTATCATGAAACACAGGATTAACAGAGAGTTTAATGCAACTCTGATTATCATAATGAATCACCATGGGATCTAAATGTGAACCGAACCAATCAACCAGAATCTTCCTCGTCCAGATAGCCTGACATGCAACTAAACTTGCTACCATGTATTATGCTTCTGATGAACTGAGTGCCACAGATCTTTGTTTCCTACTGCACCAAGAAAATGTTGTAGATCCGATACTGAAAATCCCTCCTAATGTGCTCTTTCTGTCTGTTGGCCTTCCTACCCAATCTGCATCTGTGAAGCCGTGCAACTTCACCTCATCCATCTATTTGTACCATAAACCATACTTAGATGTGCCCCTGAGATATCTCAATACATGCTTGCCTGCCTTGCAAAATAGCTTGGTAGGCTTAACCATCGCTTGTGAAATTTGGTTCACCGCATAGCATATGCCTGGTCTTGTATTGACTAAATACATGAGCGAACCCACCAACTGTTGATAAACAGTGAAATCCACTACCTCTACCGATGTATCATCCTCTTTCTTCCAATTTCCTGGAAGAGGAGTGTCGATAGTCTTGCAGCCTTGCATGTGAAACTTCTCCAGTATCTCCCGAGCATACTTTCCTTGAGACACAAACAGTTCACCTTCCCACCGCCATATTTCCAATCCAAGGAAATAATGAAGGAGGCCCAAATCCTTCATTCATCTCAAACTACTTTGCAAGATCTGCCTTTCATAAGTGTATCAACTGCTCGTCACCTGTTAGTAAAATGATCAAAAGCTTACCCTCAACCACAATCCGGTACAGGTTTGCATCCGCTTCACTCTTGGTGAAGCCAAGTCCAATGAAATAGATGTTGATCCGAGTGTACCAAGCATAGGGTGCTTGTTTCAACCCATACAGTGCTCTTTTGAGCCTGCACACATGCGACTCACTGCTGAAGATATCAAATCCTTCAGGCTACTCAATGTACACCTCTTCCTCAATGACCCCATTAAGGAACACAGTCTTCACATCCATCTGATGAATGTGCCAAACCATCTGCTCTAAGAGAGCAAGGATGGTCCGTATGGAAGAATATCATGTGACAGGTGCAAAGGTTTCTTTATACTCAATCCCCTTAATCTGTGAGAAACCCCAAGCAACAAATATTTCCTTATACTTCTTGACGCTCCCATCAACATCTTGCTTTACCTTGTAGATCCATCTTGATCCTACAGCTGATTTTCCCACTGGCCTTGGATCAATCTCCCAAGCACTATTTCTGACAATGGAGTCATACTCCTCCACCATGGAATCTACCCATGTGGGCTCCTGCACTGCTTCTTCAAAAGAAGATGGCTCTGTCATAATACACTTGCTCATAAGAGCCATTTATCTAGTATATCGGTCAAGTGATTGTCTCTATCTGCACTGTGATGTAGGAACTCCTACATTCTGTGTTGCATCCACCTTCAGTCTCTCAGCTTTTGTGGTACGCTTCCTGCCTTGTCTGATGTTTGGTTCTACATGAGTGGACTCCTCCACTCCATGAATCTCCTCCTATGGTTTATCCACATCCAGAAGATCATCTTTAGGAACAAGAAGTTCCTCTTCTGCATGCAAGTGTAGCTCCCTCTCGAGCGACAACTTCATGTCTTTCACCTCATTGAATTTTATATCCCATCACATAACAGTCATTCGACTATTTGGAAAATACACACGATAGTTGTGGGGTGTTTCTATGTACCCCACAAATATCCCACTTCTGCAGTCGGCTCCAACTTCTTCCTAGCATCCTTCGTCACATGAATGTAAATAGGTGAGCCAAAAATATTCAAATGAGAAATATCAGGCTTCTTACCAGTAAAATCTTCCTTGGGTGTACTCATGCCAAGTACTCTATGTGGAAAACGATTTTTCACATAAACTGCAGTATTGCATGATTCCGCCCACAAGTGCATCAATAGGCCTTGATCATGCAGCATCGCTCGTGCAACACCCACGAACGTTCTATTCTTTCTCTCCATGACCCCATTCTGCTGTGGGTTATGAGGCATTATGATTTCTCTTTGAATTCCTTCTTTTCTACAAAATTCTTCGAATTCACCCGAGATGTATTCACCACCATTATCGCTCCTTCGAGATTTCACCTGCTTCCCCGACTCCTTCTCCACCAATGCCTTGAACTCAAAAAACTTTGAGAACGTTTCACTCTTCTTTTTCATGAATATGTCCAGCATCTACGAGAAACATCATCAACAAATATCACATAATACCTATGTTTTTATATTGAAGCAACCGAGAATGGTTCACACACGTCTGTGTGAATTCTCTCCAAGATCACCGAAGCACACTTCTCCTTCTCATGAAAGGTGGTCTTCACAAACTTACCCATTGTACATCCTTTGCAATGATTTGATTACGCAAGAGTACCCATGGGAAGTCCAGTAGAAATTTGTTGCAAAATATTCAAAGTACCATGGTGAAGATGGCCCAATCTCCTATGCCATAATTCGCCCTCATCCCGACTCACCACTTCTTCTGCTTTTCCCACCATTGCAGTGCAGCCATCTACCTCCATCTTGTAGAGATTCTCAATTTGAACCCCTATATTCTTCATTTGACCCATTGTTTTATGTCGAAGGAAAGATTTTCCCTCACTGAAAACAACATCATAACCCTTGTCTTCCAGCATTGCGACTGAGACCAAGTTCTTCTTCAGACCTGGAACATACATGACATTCTTCAACAAGAATGGATTACCAGACTCCCTCTCAAAGGTAATGGTCCCAATTCCAGTCACACTGTACCAACCATCATTACCCATCTCTATATGCATCTGGAGGTCCTTCTCCTCGAAGTCACTTAACAACTCTTTGTCTCCCATCATATGGAAAGACACACCACTGTTAAGATACCACACCGATCCCATGCAGCTTGAAACCAAGCAAGCGATCAAAGAAAAATCCAACTCAAATTACGAGGCTAAGGCCTCTCCAACTACAAATCTAGGAGCCTGCTTATTCTTCTTCTTCTATGGATAGTTAATGGCGAAATTTCCATGCTCGTGACAGTGAAAACACTTCACTTTGGACAAGTCCTACTTCTTGCCTTTCACACTAGATTTAGAAGGATTTTTCTTCCCCTTCCCTTTCCTTGCTTTGGTAGCCAAAGCGAAATTTTCTTCATCTTCATTCTTTTATGAAGATCCATCCCTAGTACCCTGCCTTATCTCCTCCTGCACAAGATCTGACAAAAGTCTCTCCCATCCCAGCAGTTTCTCCTGTCCATTGACAGAGTCTTCGTAGCTATGCCAACTCTTCGAAAGCCTAAGGAGAGCCAAGATAACTTAGTATTCTTCATCAATAGTAACCCCCACACTTCCCAGCTCATCCTTGTAGTGGACAAACTTCGTGAGGTATTTTGGAATACTATCGTCTTTCTCCATTTTTATTTTTCTGAGCTTGTCTTTAAGCTCCAACTTCCTCTGGTCACTTCTGCTTTGGAACAAGTCTATCAAAGCCTTCCACATTAAGAATGGAGTGGCTTTCCCATGAAGGCTGGACACAATGTGGTCCTTCACACCTTCCTACAGAATCCTCCCCGTCTTTGCAGTCTTCTTTTGCCATGCATCAAGTAATGCAGCATTGATAGATCCCGGCTTAGGAACATCGCTATCGATGAACCCCTTCAGCCCATTATCCTCCAGCACCACCTCCATCTTGTCCTTCCACGCTATGTAATTCAAGCTCCCATCAAGGGCATAATCCAATCTCAACCCATTGTAAGACATTTCAATGTATACTCGATTTCTACACCAAGAATCTTCTATAGCAAATTCAAACTGTCCACCAGCACAAACTGACTTCACAATTGCAATATTCAATCAACAATGCTCTAATACCATGTAGAAATTATATGCACTAAGCATGCATATGTCCTACATCCAGCTGATCTCACACTATTTAAATTTATGCAAGATACTGAATCTATTCCACTTGTTAATCTTTTGCGGAAAAATTAATTGCACACACATGTGAAGCATAAACAAAAATATTCAATCACACATAATATAGTTTTTAACCGTGAAAGCTTGAAGCTGAAAACCCAAAATATATATTATGTATCATGGAGATCAAATGAAAATCTCATACATGCATACAAATATTATCACAAGCTCTCAGTACAGTACAATCGTCATACACTAATCATGCCTAATCTTGCAAATCCATGCACCGATATATGCCACCTGCTAGCCTTCCTCCACTGCACAATCTCTGCTGAAGAATAGCTTTGAATGAATTCAAATTACTCCATCCTTGACTACGCAATCCTCATTAGCATCTCCACTGAGTGTTGGATGCAATCAATGTATCACTATAGTCACAACATATAGTCTATCTTGCCCTTTCACCTATCTCTCCACTGGTCTCCACTGAAACTGCCATGCACTGTAGTTAACTGATGTATTCTTCAGTTGATTAATGAGTTATTATTTATGAATTAATTAACTAATTAATTCACTCCACTCTCACTAGTGTATCAATCAGTTAGACTAGATACAACTAGCTCAACTAAGTCTAACTGAGTTAAACTGAATACAACTCCATAACTACTTCATCCAACTGTGTCATAACTCTGCCACTTAAGTTCTAATTGAGTCCTTTATGCATTAGCTCCAGTAAACCCTCAGGAATAGCGTAATTCCTTCTGTCAGCTGTTGTGCCACATCTGTGCACTAAACTAAAGTGCTCTAAGAGAATAAGTTGTTGTTTAGAGTCTGATTATTATTAAGAGCTAATAATAATCGACATGCATCTATTTTTAGATTGACGATCTATAAATAGACTTTGACCAATATTCTAAAAGTAGAATTTCATCTATTTTTCCAACTTAACCAACCATTCACAAATAGCATCCTACAACTTATGAAATATGATCATCATGTCTAAAAATAGACATAGTCTAAAAATATACTTGCGCCAAAAATAGCCTGTGGGCCCACTTAGTGAAGGCGACTCTTTTCACTAAGCTCATCATCTTGTTGAATCTCAACATGAACTCTAGTGTTTTTTCTGAGGAAAACACCATGCTTCTTTCAAGTAAAATGTCTAGTGCTGCAATTCTCAAGGTACTTAAGGACTTGAGCTCTCTTTCTTCCTCACTTAACAAGGAAATGGATTATTAGGTACTACCTTATAGAGATCATGATGAAAGTGTCACTATAATCAAGAGTCTAAATTTAGTTTTTTAACTTCTATGGCAACAACTGGGTCTTTGCATCAGTAATATAGAAAAACTAGTCATCTTAGTTGTCTATTGTACTTGTGTATTTTGGTGCTAGTGGAGTTTTACTCTCTCTTCCACCATATATTGACATATTTTTTTGTAATATGTGAAAAGTTGCAACCTCATCAACTGAAACTTACCTAGCTAGAATACACCGGTGATGAGATAAAATCAACTGCAAGTTCATCTCATTCCTCAGTGCTCAAGATCCTAACCCATTGATTACACATAATCCAAGGGAATATCCTTCACTTAACAAGTCAAAAAGCGAGTAAACCCAAGGAAACAATCTCAAGGTGAGGCCACACATGCTACATTATTAGATTAACTTGGTACACTGATATCCTATTGCCTGTTCAAATTGCTGGGTGTTTTTTATTTATTGTACAGAATTTAAACACATGCCCAACCCATTTCCTTGTAAGAAGTACTAAGCATAGGATGATAATATGGGCATTTTCCTGGATTGGATTCCAGCCATCTATTGCCTCTGCTTTTAGGCATATAGAAAGTTAAGTGCATTCTAGGGGAATTTGATTGCTTGTTTCTTTGTGTCAAGCTATCTACAAATGTCCTTGCTGACATGGCGACATCGACGTAAGAGAAGTCCTTATAATGAAATGAGTATTTATCCCAGGAGTTTATTCTTGCACATTCTCATGCTTTCAAGGCTTGCATATGTACCAGAAATCATAGACAAGCACCCAGAATTGGAAGAAAACTCAAAGTTTCTATGTAGCTACATAACCCAATTCCAATTCAAGAGGTACAAAACTTAATGAATAATAACACTGAAAGTGTTATGCTACTACTGAGCTCCATTCTGTAGAAACAGAGATCTCAACGAGTTAAAACTCAATTCATCAACCATTGAAGGGATAGATTTAGCATTCAGTATTAAAATGAGAATATATGAATTACACCAATCTTATCTATGCATTCATAAGTAACATCTGACAAACACCTTTGGCATCTAGCTTTTAGTTTTTACTGGAGATGCATGAACCATTATTTAAACAAAATGAAATATTTTGGGAAGTCCATTCAAATGTGGAACATTAATATGGAAGCCAAGTTCAACATTGATATAGCATGAATTAAATTTGTTTGCATTGAATTGTTGTTGTTTGCAATATTCTTGTGTTTTTGCTAGAAGTAAATCCACTGTGCACTAGACTTCCTTTACCCTACAATATTCACCACGATTTCCCATATATCGCCAGGGGAGCGTTGGGCCGATCTGGAACTGTAATTCAACAGAACTTTAGATTGGGAAAAAACCTTTAGGATTCTACCTCTCAAATCATCACCTTGCTATGGGAGACCAAATAAGAAGTAGTAAGATGGACAAGCTTCAGTTGGTGCAGAAGTGATAACGCAGTGGTTATAGAGCGCCAAAGTCTGAGTAGCGTAGAGAAGAGTTGGACGCAATGTAGGAAGGCACAGTACAGAGTCAGAAACAATGCAACAACTTCAAAGGGACAATGCAGATACTAGTAGCAATCAGATCTTTAGTAGGAGATGCATCCTACTCAACACTTAGTTAATATTTTCCAGGTTTTTTATATTACAATGCAGTAGCAATTGGTAGTAGCATGCATGGTCAGAAACGACATGGATGCAACAATGCAGTGTTGGTGGGCAACAATGTTAGACATCAGTGGCACAAAGGGGATGTTGCGAAATCAGAGCAGTGCTTCAACTGGATGTATTGCTAGGGCACATTCCTCGCTAAGAGGGAGTGTGATTTTTGGTAGCATGAGTGGTGCTATAAGTCTCAAAATTTGCAGGGAGGCTTAGGGACATGTATTCCAAAGAACCCAGAAAGGATTTTGGAAAATTCCACACAGATTATGTTTTATAAAAATAATTAATTATTTTTAATGGGACCCTAAGTCTAAAATTAGGAAATTAAAATGATTAATAAATATTAATTAAAATAGAGTGTGAATCTTATAGAAACATCAGAGATCAAGTCAAGTTAATCTTATCCATTGATTAGTGATTTAATCTCGGTCGTTGAATACTCAATGAGACGATTATAAGGACTTGATGGATCATTTGGAAAATAGATTGAGAATATTTTTGCAGAGAGGAGCAGATATAATTTTTGGTTGGAAGAGTTTCCTGATCCAGAGAGTGCAAAGTAGAGTACAAATTAAAAGCCACATAGAGCAGTGCAGAGGCTATGCAGGGACTCTGTAGAGCTTCAGAGGGAGTTCGATTTTTTGTTGAGGAAAAAGTCGAGGTTTAGTGCCAGTAACCCGAGGGAGTTTCTAAAGGCCAGAAGGGCCTCCTTTCCAGTCAGTAGAGAGATCTAGTGTAGAGAGAGAGGGAAACTTCAGTTGTGATGCAGATACTGCACAGAGTGATGCATTCACTGCACAAAGGTAGCGCAAAGCAACTCATATCAAGCTAAGGTCAGTGTCGGATTCCCATGGTAGAGTGAGATCTTCTCACGAGATTTTATTTGTCAGTTTTCCTCTGTATGATTTGTTAGTTTCGACCATCATAGATTTGTACTCATAAAATTATTGCATAATAAACAAACCCTCACTTGTTGCATCAATTTTCCGCATTGGGTTTTTTAGGGGAGATTGGTCCAAAAATAATGGTGTCATGTGTCTATGGTTTACTCTTGTTGAGATCTTGTTTCCGCACATTTATTTTCTGCAGTCTAATTTTGTGAAGGCTATAGTTTATGGGTTTCAGTATATACTGTAGAACACAGTAAATCATTTTTTCAAGTAATTAACAAATATAAGAATTATCATCATTTGCGGCAGTAGGATTCGAGCAACCAAATTTTCACATGGTATCAGAGCTTGTTTAGCTGAGTCGTGATTTGGTGAGAAACTCAAGTTAGAGATTTGAGTAGTGAGGGGCATAGATAACATCTGGAGAGGAAGAGACTTTCTCAACTGGTGGAGAATTAATCAGAGAGAGGCAAAAGAGATCTAGCTAAATAAAGTGCTGAAGGAAGAGGGCTAATGCAATGACTGCGTAGGTTCACGCAGATGAAGAGGAACAGTTTTCAAAATTTTGTTGGTGGATCAGTTTCGAAGGGCGAGATCCGAAAAGTGGCACCAAGAGGTTGTTCCTCAGGGTCTAAGGAGGAAAAATGACTTGGCTGGCGCTGAACGCTAAGCCTGGAAGGGGGTGACGCAGAGGCTGCAAGGTGATTTCCAACGGAGGAGATGAAGGCAAGGTTGGGTTCAATTTAGTCATCTTCAAGGGAAGAGTTCCATAGGATGGAGGACGAGATTGGTCTGGGCACATTTATGATTTGTCTTGGACATTTTATCTTCATCACAGGTCTGAGTTCAAGTAGATAGAAGTCACACCTATTAAGGGTGATTTTGATGAAAATTTGAGATTGTTGTGAAGGTGTCATTCTCCTTGAAGCCATCCACACTAGTTTGGGTCACCTACAGCTAGGCCACAAGGCTTAAGAACCCTATCCTAGAGGCCGAGAACCTACAGTAAGAAAGCCACAGTCAGGGTTGCTTTATCATGAGGCTATGTAGTTGGTTTTAAAGCCTATAAGAAGGCTTATGGGCTACCAACATTTGAAGGGTCTAGTTGAAGGTAATATGTAGTCTAGTAAAGGTATTTAAGGTTGTGACTGGGGTAGTTGCTGACTGTGTTTACACCCTAGTGAGTCCTACCAGAATTTCAGAGAAGACACAAGTCCTTGGAGCCTACACCAAACATCAGATTTGCGACCTTGTTGGAACCATCCTCTTGTCTAAAGGCGGTGGTATTAAAACTTCTCATTTGAAAACCATTCTGACTTTGAAGTATTGTTTTCTCTCTTTGCTAAACATTTGACATTAATGATAAGAAGCATTAATAAGGTTTTTCCCCATCGTGGGATTTTTTCCTTGCTTGAGCCATATTCATATGTTCTTTCGTCTTGGCTTATCTTCAAATTTTATTACTTATGTTCTTTCATTAGTTACACTTATGATTAATGAGATTGCTAATGGATTAGTAGGAAAATCATGTAACTAACCTATGCTAACAACATGTTAACTGAAAATTAACAGCATGCCACGTGGGAAAACAAGCAGAGTTTGCAACACCCAGTTTTATAGTTTCTTGGGGATAAGCAACATTTGGGAGGGGAGAATTGTAATATCCCTTCCTAAATAATTTTGTCAATAGTACCACAAATTTTCCATTTTTCTAATTTTGGCGGCCTAAGATACTTTTGAAGAGGAAACATAGGACAAGGGGGTCACAATGTTTGCCTTGGTGTAATGTGGGGGCTGCCTCCCCAACTAATATGCACTCCTTGAGGAGAGATAAATATTGTGGCCAAGGGAAGAGGTTTGAATTTCTTAGTGAGGGGCCCAAATGGAGGAAATGAACATAAATTATAAATAGGAGAGAGGAAGCAACATTTGAGGCCTTTTCATAATTTGACAATTGAATTGTTGCTCTAGCTGTTTAACAGAGTTACATAGTGTTGTTCAACACAAGTGTTTCCCAAGGAGGAAGCTCAACCTTTCTTCGATGGACTCTAAGTACCACCCTAAGAAGGATTCTTCATAAGTTTCAAGAGTTGGATAGAGGGCCACACATGTGGTATGGTTTTTGGGCAATTGAGACACATTTAGGAGGGCACACAGAGAGTTGATGAGGAAGAGCTAGAGTTGGGAGTTGTAGCATTGTCGAAGTAATTTTTAGTCAATTCTAGGAAAAAGGAGGAATATTTGCAAGGGTAGAATTCAACACACAACATCAAACTGATTTTCCTGAGGATAAACTATGTCATCCTATCAAGAAACTACGCAATCATTCTGGAGGCACAATTGTGGGGTGGCTTGTGAAGGGATTTTGAGAGCTGGGTTTCTTGGGATTGGCTTGGGCTGCAATTGAGAAGAATTTTCCAGTCATTTTGGGACATTCATTCCAACATCAGTCATAGTTCTAATTTTTCTATAGTTAAAGAACGGTCAAGCAATTTGGGGCCATTTTTTGAGCATCAAAACTAGGGCAAACACTTTCTGGGTTTTTCTGGGTTTTTGACAAGGATTCCATGTCTATTTTATCAGAATTTTCTGAGTAGTTAATGTTGATATTTTTGAGTGTTGGGGTAGCATCAAATGTGGTCTAGCTCCCAAACTTTGTGGAGGGACTAGAGTACATGAGATCTCCAAGACCCAGAAAGGGATTTGAGAAATTCCATCCAATTTAAGAGATAATTAATTAATTAATATTTTTAATTAAGGACCCTAAGTCTGATTTGGAAAAATAAAAAATTAAAGGTAATTGATTTAAACATGTGATGGAAATGACTTAAGTCACACGAATAAAGCTTTCTTTTAATCTTAGCCATTGATTCAGGATTAGATCATAGTTGTTGATCTCCCAACGAGAAAAGTATAAAGGAAAGGCTTGGGTTCAGTTGGAGAACACACATAGAGGCAAAGCATTAGGACTAGGCTAGAATTCTAGGGCATGGCTTGCTAAGAATTTCTAGAAGTGTTTCAGCTATAGTGAGGGGTAGTATTTGCGAGAGGGATGATCTGATCCCAAACCAGGAGTCAACAAGAGGCAGAGAAGAAACAGTCAGAGCAGTTCAGAGGGAGCAACAATTGCACAATGCAGAGGGCTCAGTGCTACGCAGGTGCTATGCAGACCCAGAGAGTGCAGTGCAGAGGTAGCAGGAGGCCATCAAGGCTTATGCAGGCCCAAAAACGATAGCACAGGGACAACATAACCTAGTCTAGGGTTACGCAGGCCTCTCCTGAGCAACGCAAAGGGACACGCAGGCTAGCAGAGTTGACGCAAAGGGCTTCAGAGCTGCGTTGAGGTTTCTGAAGATAGAAAAGGGCTGAGTTCTGTAAATCCCATTTGATGGTGTGAATCAATCCAGTTTTACGTCCTTGAAATAGAGGTATTGCTACAGATTTTTTCTCTATCGAGTTAACCAATAAGGTGCCCATATTTGCTGTACTTAGAATCTACTTAATAATAAAAACCCTCCAACAGCTAGAAGACCAATTTTCCCGCTTTGGGTTTTTTGAAGGATAGTTTCCCAGAAAATTTTGTGTGTCTCTTTGTCTATGTGCATGTATTCAGTTTAGATCTGGATCTATGTAGTCCATTAAAGTGTTTACTTAAATGTTAATACTTAACATTTCATATTAATAATTTGTTTAAGTAGGAGAAGTAAATCGTGATTTAACAGTTGGGTTTCCGCATAAGTAATATTCATAAATTTTCACAGTTAGGAGGGGGCTAATCAGGGTATCAACACAACCAACAGTGCAAAAATGACAAGGTCAATGCAGATTTTTAGTGGGAAAATTTCAACAACAGTTTGGCATTGATAAAACATCCACTTGAGGCTTGTAGCTTGCCTTACAAAAGCGAGGGTGTGCATTTTTTTTATTTTGTACTCCAACAATATCTTATAATAAAATTTGCCCATTTTGGTGTGTTTGGAGCATTTTTGTTTTATGGGTGTTTCTTGAAAAATATTTGTGTTGGGTTTATTGCATGTTTTTTTTCTCACTGTTAATTTTTCCATTAGGAATATTACACCTTGAGAGGCTTGATCAACATATCAAGTCAGATTTGAAACAACATTAAAGTAATCCTTATAGATCGAAGGACATTCTTTCAAGCACACACGAAGAGCCTAGGAGACACCTTCATTGAATGATAAAATGATAACATACTTTGAGCATCTTTTGAGTTGACAGTAAAGTGCATTGATGATGACATTAATTGAGCATTCTTCAAGCCTTTGTTGAAACAATAGGTCACTCTTGAAGCATAGTTGAAGACCAACACTTGAAGATTTGTTTTGTTGAAGCAATCACCCTTGGAGTATTGTTGAAGACCAACACTTAAAGACTTGTTTTATTGAAGTAGTCATCCTTGGAGCATAGTTGAAGATCAACACTCGCATAAATGTTTTGCTGCTACAACCATAAAAGTTTTGCTGAAGCAGACATGAAGTTTTTGTAGAGGCAGATTTGAGAGCACTTTCCAGACCTATCTTGGATACATTTTTTAGAAGTATTTGAAGTTTTTGATGGAGGCTTGAAGCAGTATTGAAGTCACCTTAAGGGATTGAAGCAAACTGAGAGGGTTGGATCTATTATCACTCAGATTTTCCTTGAAGTTGTGGAAAAGGAAAGTAAATCCGAGGTAACCACAAACCAACCTTTAGATACAGAATCTAGCCAATCTGTATCCAGAGAGGGCTCTCTCTTTAAAATTTAGCTTTGTTCTTAGAAAATATTAGGCTAGTTATAAGTTCAAGAGTTTGTTTGAATTTAAATGGTGGAATCCGCCAACTAAGGGCACGATTGAGTATTTCAGGCCATTGGGCTATGGAGTCGAAAGGATGGCTTTACTGGATTAAGTTTTTACACCAAAGATGGCTTTGCAGGGCAAGATAGCCAAACAGAGAACAATTTTAGATATTAAAGTGAATAGAATGGATTTTGAAGGGATGAAAGGAAATTAAGAATATTTCAACATGTTCAAATAAATAAAGTGAATGATTACAAACAAAGAGCAATTAAGAATTCTTTACTATAGTAATCAAAATGTTTAAACCAGCGAAACAAGAGCAATTAAGAATTCATTGTTTATAACCAGTTTAGAAGAAAACATTTAGAATAATCACAATTGAAATCAGAGTACACTTCAGTAATTTCTGATTTATTATTTTTTGTCAATTATTCAGAAATTGAACACAGTGATATTATAAACAGATATAAAACTTTTAAAACATGAGATAGAGAAGACTTATTGATTTGTAGTTAGACACATGAATCCTGCAAAAAGTCTTGAGCTTCAATTCATCATCCAGCAAGCCATAAAGAAATTTCTCCAAAGCACTTTATTCCAAAAATTAAATGTTACATCAAAGTAGAAGAATCCACCTCCACTACTCCAATTGATGGAGTATTTATACAAATTCTAAACTAAAATATCTTGAAAAAAAATATCAAGATTGGTTCACAAATCTCTCCAACTATTTTACATAAATAGAACTTAAGTAAAGGACACTCAAACTAATGCATCTATTTGGCACTATGTCTTATGGATAGGTGATGAAAAAGAGGATAATTCGAATTTGATCCAACTCTTAGTTGATGATGAGGCATCCAAGTCACTAACTGCTTCCTTTCTTTGTGCATTCTGCTCCAACAATTCTGCAAACATGGGGTCCAATGATATCTTTGTATTTCTCAATCCGTAATAGAAATGTAAATAGTGAAAGATGTTATTGTGGATTAATATGTTTTTGAGATAAACCTCTTTCATTTTCCCAAAATTACTCTCCAGATGTGCACAATATACTCTGCAAAAATATGTGTAAAACAGAGTTTTACAGAGTGTGAAAAATAGCCTGTAAAGATGTGCATGTATCTTATTCTGAAATCACTGTGAAAAAAGTGAGATATGTTTTTGTAGATATCTCCCTTAGGAGCAAAAAAACTTTCAGTTTTGTATGATGTATTACGGATTGGCCACAATCTTCTCTGCAAAATGATGACTTAACTGGAATTTTCTGTAAAACATTCTTTCCAACATTATTTAATATTTCCAAAACCATAATAGCTGTTAGAAAAGTGAGAGAGGTTTTTGTAGATGGTCCTCTTAAGAAAATAAACCTCCTTCAGTATTGAAAAATTCATCTTATATTGATCACAATAGTTTCTGCAAAATAATGACTAAAGCGTGAAATTTCTGCAAAAATGTTCCTTCTTGTTGTGTTTTTCAACTTTTCACTTTTTTGTTCTTTTGACTGTTTCACTTTCACTTTAGACAAAATTCAATGTTGGTGAAAGTATTTTCATTTCTTTTTACCATTTTAATGCCTCTGTAACTTCATTTTTACTGTTCACCTTTTACTTTTTACCGCTCTATTTTTTATCTGTCTTCACTTTGTCATGAAATTGTATGTTCTGTTTTGTAATTGTCTTCCCTGTTGTTTATCTTCATGCTAGCTGACTTACTTGACTTGGTCTTCAATCTGATACTCTTTAATCCTGATACTCTTTGACTGTTCTTTACTGTGTCCTTTTACCTTCAATGTGTAGTTTAGGTTTTTACTGTCTGTTTCAACAGTAAATCGTTTAATATCCTGTTTACTTTGCTTGTCTTTCAACTGTATGTTTTATCTTCCATCTCTGTTTGAATAGATTTGATAGCACTCTTGGAGTAAACAAGCCTTATGACTAGTATTAAGACTGTTTATCCACGGATGTGGTCTTCTTATCACCTGTAAAACAAAACAAATGGTTAAGAAAGCATTGGTTTGCATGGGAGGTCGAAAAGGTTTCATTTGATTTTGAGAGGTCTGTGGAGCGAATCTGGAATTATTTTTGAGAGGTAAACCATGCTCGAATTGGTTAACAGAGGCTTCAAGCGGCGGAGCTGGGTTACAAATGTTTTTAAATCACAATCAGGTGAAAATGAGCAATACTAGTAAACGGTTGATATTGGCGAGTAAGATTTGAATGAACAGTGGACAGATGGCGCTTGACAGTTTGTTTTTGAAATTCTCTGCATGGGACTTTGGTCTTTCACAGAATAATGAAAATGACACGAGCAGAATTGTTTTATTGGCAAAGTCAATGGGTGGTGAATTTTTTATTAATTTATGGAATGACGTCATCACGTACGGGAGATGAGTCACGGAGACGAGTGGTTTACGATTTTTTCCGCACTGCTTTTAGAGGAGGGTGGTTTTGGGCAGAATGGCAGCGAATCGATACAGCAAGTGACACGTGGCCACGACACTATTCAAAAACCACTTTTATTTCGTGCGTTAACTTTTGGATGGGGGATGGCCAGCGGAATCGATGTGAGCCATTGATCTTGGGCAGATCGATCCAACAGTTGACGGGATATGGAGTTGACAGAGGTTTAACAGGCGCAGGCCAGTTGTAATTAAAAGTTAATTAATCATTTCAGGAGGTGTTTGATTGGAGGGGAGGTTATTAATTAACCATATGGATTAATTAATCCCTTTTGTATGGTCGGAAAAAAATGCACGGAGATGGATTATTTCAAAGTTTGATTTTAATTAAAATTTGGGTTTATTTTTTTGTTTTAAACATATATACATATGTTTAAACCTTTTCATATATTTTTATTTATACAGTAATCAAATCAATGCGATTTATTTACTGTAGGGGGTGGGAATAATATTAATGTTATATTTTAGCCAAAAGGGGGTGTATTGTGGGTTTTTGATTTGAATAAATAGGAATTAAATACTTTTGGCTAAAAAGTCATAATATAAGGGTTTTGGGGATATTAATATAAAAAGATTTATATATAATAGGAAAACGTGATTTTCATAGGGATTTAATATATAAATTAGAGTTAATATGACAAAGGGACAATGTAAACTCAAAATACTTAAATATAACCAAGAAAGTGAAGATTCAAAAGTAAATGGCATTATTATACTTTCATCACTTAGACTTGGAATAAAAGTGATTTTGAGGGCTTTTCATGAAATATTGAAGGATTTTCCTAAGTAAAAATGGGATTTTACTTAGGAAATGGTTTTTAAGAGGTGAATGAATGTGATAATGGATGATTTCAAGTACTTAGGTTTTTTCAATTACTGGGCCGAGGGTCCGGTCCCTCCAAAAGTCAAGGAAATGCCTTGAGCCCCTCTAATCTTCAAATACCTTAGCACTTAGGGGAAATTAGTGAAATCTTTAGGGAAAAATGAAGGGGAAGTTAATAATCTTGACTTTGCTTTGCTGTGAACTTTTCCAATGTAGTATCTGCCTTTGTACTTGTGATGAAAGTAAAATTGAACACACTTAGAACCATCATTCATCACATGTAATTCTGCAACAACATCTACCTACCCTACCTACTTTACTCTACCATTTTTCTTCTTTATTAGGGTGCACTTAGACTGGCAAACCCTTATCAATCTTCTTTTTCTTTTACATGGCAAACCTATCTAAGTCTACACTTATTACATCCAAGGGCTCAGATTAAACTGTTGAGCACCTTTTATTAACTCTACCTATCTACTTATCTGCCAAGATTAAACTATTTGGCCAGATATTTATTCTCTATTCTACAACATGAAATTGAAAAATGAACTAGCCAAGCTTAAACAGTTTGACTATTCATGAATTGTGGCAAAAGTTTGACAAACTGCACACAATTTTGTTTATTACATCAGAGTAAAAAAGTAGTGGCATTTAGACTTGCACACTTTCCTTGGCCTTTTCTTGTTTGGGGTTCATTTTCTTTCACTTTTTTGGCCATTTTTATTTTTTCACCCTTTGATTTTTCTTTTAGGGTATACCCTCTTTACAATTTTTAAATTTTTTGATTTTTTGATTTTTTTTGAAAATATGGAACACCTTTGCAACAAGAAAAAGGTTTGAACATATTGCATAGTTCATCAAGTCAATCATGAAAAATGACACCTATTGGTATAGGAGTCTAACACTGGCTCCACTTGGGGATGGCTTTTCCTGGTGAAAAGTCAAGAACAACAGGTCAGTTGGCCTCAAAATGATTATGACTGAACCATGGAATCTTTTTCTCCTTGTTGCTTTATTGTATGTATGACAGTAATACTTCTGAAGCTTAGGGCCTTTTCCTCGGGCTTCAACTCCAGTAAGTTACTATCCACTCAAAACTTAAAACTTTGTTTCCCAGTTGGAAATCTTCTGCCTTGGTCCAATCCCAAACATGCATTTACTGTGGCTGGAAATCTTGAATTGAATATAGTCCTTTTTCTGCAACCTGAAATCTGATCTGAAACTAAAACAACACACAAAAATTTTCAAACCAACTTAATGAAAAACTAGCTGAAAATTGACAACTAAAAAAAATGCTCAAAATTCTGAGCTTATTAGCACTCATTTACCTACTCTAATCTACTAAAATCTTATTGAATCAGGTAATACAAAAATTCCAATGAAGCCAATCAAGTAGCTGTAAAAATAAATGGATAACTTGATTGCTTGTGATCAAAATTGGAAGTATGTTATGATCATGTGCCTTTATAATAAATGATATGATGTGTAAAGGCCATTTTTGATGTATTTGATCCTTATAGAGAAAACATGTTTGCATATTTGGGCCCAAAAGATTCTCCATATAATCTGATATAGGATCAATAAAAGCATGATGTATGTTATTTACTTCTAGGCCTTCAATGACTAATTGTTCAATTGAATTATGAATATTAGACCATGAACTTATTTCTTCAGCCTTGTGTTTGAAAGAATAATCATCTTCAATATGCAAGTCAAAAGATAGTACAATTTCCTCTTGCTTTGGAGAAGGAAGATTTTCAAAGAATTTTTTAGGATTTCGGAAATTGTATGACTGAATTTGAGAATGCAAAAGTTTGATTTCATTTTCATAATTTTCAGAAATTATATCAAGAAGCCATTTTTTAACTCGAGGAGAACATTTTCTTGATTTAAAAATAAGAAAGAAAGCTCTTAGAAAATCCTCATCAAGCTGAAGTTCTAATATCTCATCCCTCAAAATAGCTAGTGATTGTTCCGGGAAATTATCTTGAATTGGGAGAACATAATTATCATTATACTAATCATATTTAGGCAAATTTTTAGAAGAAAGAATGTCATCAATTATAAACAATGGATCAACAAATTTTTCTTCCAACAATCCTAATATATCTTGATTAGATTGGTTGCATTATGTTTGAAAATCATTGTTATGTTCAATAGGCATGATATCAAGCAATGGGCCTTTTTGGGAAGGTAGAATAACATGAACATCAACTTGTTCTTCTGTCCCTTCATGGATAAAAACTTTTGTACATTCATCAACATTAGAAGGAGTTGAAACAATCTCTTCATTATGTAAATATTTTGAGGATGGTTGCATGTTTAGAGGCAAATTGATTTCTTCTTCGGTGAGGGGGGGTGGGAATCTCTGAATTCTTAGATTGGAATGACAGTTGTTTTTTCTCTTATCTAAAAATTGATCATGAGGTTGATTATTTTCTTTAACTCCATTCAAAACATTAAATGAAACATCATTTGTTAATACAGAGGGGTTTTGTGGATCTTGATTTATCTCCTGATTTATTTCATCTTTGTTTAACTCCTCTTGATTATTATGACATTTAACTTGAGAATGAAAGTTTTGGACTTCTTCTAATAAATCTTCAGGAAACCAATTTCCAAAATATTCATCAATATTTTTAAGGTAATGTATAAGATCTTCAGCTTGATCATAACAATTTTCAGCTAATGATAAAGATGGAAAATCTTCTTTGTAATGCTCAAAAAATACCTTATGAAAATATTTTAGAGAAAACAAACTTGCAGGTTTGAGAGCTTCGTACCATTCCCTTGCTTTTCCTTCTAAGGTTCCCATGAATATCCTCATGAGGCAATCCTCATTCCAATCAACCTTCAATATTGATGAGTGTATATGAAATTTAATGAGATGTAGTAAAGGATTATCAGTATTTTCATCTTGAAATCTGGGCAACTTGCTACCCCAATCTACCTTTGGTAATTTGTGTGGAAATCCAAGTATGTGATCTCTGCTCATGGGAGCATATCTTCATTTTATTCTTGGATCATCTTGAAAATAAGCCATAATGAAAAGCCACAGTATCTGTACAACCAAGTTAGATCCTTATATAAAATACAATACATATTGAAAAACATTCTTAAGGAGAAAGAACATAATGTCTTGGATTAAGATCCAATTTGAAAGCCTGAACTTTCCATATTGTTCTTCCAGGTTCATTCCTCCAACAGAGTCTTGATTGTGAGATGGATTTGGAGTCGCCAGGTGGATGATTTTAACCTTTGTGTGTCTGATCCCTGTCCACCATCATAGATCAGATCTGAACCTGTAAAGTATTTCTGAAGAAAAAGGTTAGCCTTCCCAGTCAGTTTTCTAGATAATTCTCTTTTTTTAGTTTTTGTTTTAAATGGAATAAAAAATACAACTTCGATAATCTCTTTAAGAAGTTTCAGATATTGGATTTAAATTTTCTTAAAGATTTATTGAACTAGAGAAACTGATATAATGTTTGAAACCAAAGTTCAGTTTATAAGCTAGACTAGTGATAGACTGAAGTAGCATTTATTTACTATGAAATTGCAGAGCAAAAGCATTTCAAAGGCTACCTGGCTGATCTTCAGACTCTGTCTGTAGCTTATAAGCAAACAATAGTAATAATAAAAATGATTCAGATCCCCAGTGGAGTCGCCACTATGTTATCACTCAGATTTTCCTTGAAGTTGTGGAAAAGGAAAGTAAATTCGAGGTAACCACAAACCAACCTTTAGATACATAATCTAGCCAATCTGTATCCAGAGAGGGCTCTCTCTTTAAAATTTAGCTTTGTTCTTAGAAAATATTAGGCTAGTTATAAGTCCAAGTGTTTTGTTTGAATTTAAATGGTGGAATCCGCCAACTAAGGGCACGATTGAGTATTTCAAGCCATTGGGCTATGGAGTCGAAAGGATGGCTTTACTGGATTAATTTTTTACACCAAAGATGGCTTTGCAGGGCAAGATAGCCAAACAGAGAACAATTTTAGATATTAAAGTGAATGGAATGGATTTTGAAGGGATGAAAGGAAATTAAGAATCTTTCAACATGTTCAAAGAAATAAAGTGAATGATTACAAATAAAGAGCAGTTAGGAATTCTTTACTATAGTAATCAAAATGTTTAAACCAGTGAAACAAGAGCAATTAAGAATTCATTGTTTATAACCAGTTTAGAAGAAAACATTTAGAATAATCACAATTGAAATCAGAGTACACTTAAGAAATTTCTGATTTATTATTTTTTGTCAATTATTCAGAAATGGAACACGGTGATATTATAAACAAATATAAAACATTTAAAACATGAGATAGAGAAGACTTATTGATCTGTAGTTAGACACATGAATCCTACAAAACTTCTTGAGCTTCAATTCATCATCCGGCAAGCCATAAAGAAATTTCTCCAAAGCACTTTATTCCAAAAATTCAATGTTACAGCAAAGTAGAAGAATCCACTTCCACTACTCCAATTGATGGAGTATTTATACAAATTCTAAACTAAAATATCTTGAAAAAAAATATCAAGATTGGTTCACAAATCTCTCCAACTATTTTACATAAATAGAACTTAAGTAAAGGACACTCAAACTAATGCATCTATTTGGCACTATTTCTTATGGATAGGTGATGAAAAAGAGGAGAATTCGAATTTGATCCAACTCTTAGTTGATGATGAGGCATCCAAGTCACTAACTACTTCCTTTCTTTGTGCATTCTGCTCCAACAATTCTGCAAACTTGGGGTCCAATGATATCTTTTTATTTCTCAATCCGTAATAGAAATGTAAAAAGTGAAAGAGGTTATTGTGGATTAATATGTTTGTGAAACAAACCTCTTTCAGTGTCCCAAAATTCCTTTCTAGATGTGCACAATAGGCTCTGTAAAAATATGTGTAAAACAGAGTTTTACAGAGTCTGAAAAATATCCTGTAAAGATGTGCATGTATCTCTCATTCTGAAATCATTGTGCAAAAAGTGAGATAGGTTTTTGTAGATATGTCTCTTAGGAACAAAAAATCTTTCCGTTTTGTATGATGTATTACAGATTGGCCACATTATTCTCTGCAAAATGATGACTTAACTGGAATTTTCTGTAAAAAATGCTTTCCAACATTGTTTAATATTTCCAAAACCATAATAGCTGTTAGAAAAGTGAGAGAGGTTTTTGTAGATGGTCCTCTTAAGAACATAAATTTCCTTCAGTTTTTCAAAATTCATCTTATATTGATCACAATAGTTTCTGCAAAATAATGACTAAAGCGTGAAATTTCTGCAAAAAATGTTCCTTCTTGTTGTGTTTTTCAACTTTTCACTTTTTTGTTCTTTTGACTGTTTCACTTTCACTTTAGACAAAATTCAATGTTGGTGAAAGTATTTTCATTTCTTTTTACAATTTTACTGCCTCTGTAACTTCATTTTTACTGTTTACCTTTTAATTTTTACCGCTCTATTTTTTATCTGTCTTCACTTTGTCATGAACTTGTATGTTTTGTTTTGTAACTGTCTTCCCTGCTGTTTATCTTCATGCTAGCTGGCTTACTTGACTTGGTCTTCAATCTGATACTCTTTAATCCTGATACTCTTTGACTATTATTTACTATGTCATTTTACCTTCAATGTGTAGTTTAGGTTTTTACTGTCTGTTTCAACAGTAAATCGTTTAATAACCTGTTTTCTTTGCTTGTCTTTCAACTGTATGTTTTATCTTCCATCTCTATTTGAATAGATTTGATAGCACTCTTGGAGTAAACAAGTCTTATGACTAGTATTAATACTGTTTATCCAAGGATGTGGTCTTCTGATCACCTGTAAAACAAAACAAATTGTTAAGAAAGCATTGGTTTGCATGGGAGGTCGAAAAGGTTTCATTTGATTTTGAGAGGTCTGTGGAGTGAATCTGGAATGATTTTTTAGAGGAAAACCATGCTCAAATTGGTTAACAAAGGCTTCAGGTGGCACAGCTAGGTTACAAAGGGTTTTACTGCACAATCAGGTGAAAATGAGCAATACTAGTAAACGATTGATATTGGCGAGTAAGCTTTGAATGAACAGTGGACAGATGGCGCTTGACAGTTTGTTTTTGAAATTCTCTGCATGGGACTTTGGTCGTTCACAGAATAATTAAAATGACGCGAGCAGAATTGTTTTATTGGCAAATTCAATGGGTGGTGAATTTTTTATTAATTTATGGAATGACGTCATCATGTACGGGAGATGAGTCACGGAGACGAGCGGTTTACGGTTTTTTCTGCACTGCTTTTAGAGGAGGGTGGTTTTGGGCAGAATGGCAGCGAATCGATACAACAAGTGATGTGTGGCCACGGCACTATTCAAAAACCACTTTTATTTCGCGTGTTAACTTTCGAATGGGGGATGGCCAGCGGAATCAATGCGAGCCATTGATCTTGGGCGGATCGATCCAACTGTTGACGAGATATGGAGTTGACAGAGGTTTAACAGGCGCAGGCCAGTTGTAATTAAAAGTTAATTAATCATTTAGGGCGGTGTTTGATTGGCGGGGAGGTTATTAATTAACCATATGGATTAATTAATCCCTTTTGTATGGTCGGAAAAAAAATGCGCGGGGATGGATTATTTCAAAGTTTGATTTTAATTAAACTTTGGGTTTATTTTTTTGTTTTAAACATATATACATATGTTTAAACCTTTTCATATATTTTTATTTATACAGTAATCAAATCAATGCGATTTATTTACTGTAGGGGGGTGGGAATAATATTAATGTTATATTTTAGCCAAAAGGGGGTGTATTGTGGTTTTTTTATTTGAATAAATAGGAATTAAATACTTTTGGCTAAAAAGTCATAATATAAGGGTTTTGGGGATATTACTATAAAAGGATTTATATATAATAGGAAAAGGTGATTTTCATAGGGAGTTAATATATAAATTAGAGTTAATATGACAAAGGGACAATGTAAACTCAAAATAATTAAATATAACCAAGAAAGTGAAGATTCAAAAGTAAATGGCATTATTATACTTTCATCACTTAGACTTAGAATAAAAGTGATTTTGAGGGCTTTTCATGAAATATTGAAGGATTTTCCTAAGTAAAAATGGGATTTTACTTAGGAAAAGGTTTTTAAGAGGTGAATGAATGTGATAATGGATGATTTCAAGTACTTAGGTTTTTCTCAATTATTGGGCCGAGGGTCCGGTCCCTCCAAAAGTCAAGGAAATGCCTTGAGCCCCTATAATCTTCAAATACCTTAGCACTTAGGGGAAATTAGTGAAATATTTAGGGAAAAAATGAAGGGGAAGTTAATAATCTTGAATTTGCTTTGTTGTGAACTTTTCCAATGTAGTATATGCCTTTGTACTTGTGATGAAAGTAAAATTGAACGCACTTGGAACCATCATTCATCACAAGTAATTCTGCAACAACATCTACTTACCCTACCTACTTTACTCTACCATTTTTTCTTCTTTATTAGGGTGCACTTAGACTGGCAAACCCTTATCAATATTCTTTTTTTCTTTTACATGGAAAACCTATCTAAGTCTACACTTATTACATCCAAGGGCTTAGTTTAAACTGTTGAGCTCCTTTTATTCACTCTACTTATGTACTTATCTGCCAATATTAAACTGTTTGGCCAGATATTTATTCTCTATTCTACAACATGAAATTGAAAAATGAATGAGTCAAGTTTAAACAGTTTGAATCTTCATAAATTGTGGCAAAAGTTTGACAAACTGCACACAATTTTGTTTATTACATTAGAGCAAAAAGTAGTGGCATTTAGACTTTCACACTTTCCTTGGCCTTTTCTTGTTTGGGGTTCATTTTATTTCACTTTTTTGGCCATTTTTATTTTTTCACCCTTTGATTTTTCTTTTAGGGTATACCCTCTTTACAATTTTTAAATTTTTTGATTTTTTTTTTGAAAATATGGAACACCTTTGCAACAAGAAAAAGGTTTGAACATATTGCATAGTTCATCAAGTCAATCATGAAAAATGACACCTATTGGTATAGGAGTCTAACAAGATCCGTAGAGGATTGGAGTTGTTGTACAAGGTTGGAGCTTGGATTTGTAGTTGAATATTAGAGTCCTCATTCAGGGTTCAAGCCTTGAAGGAGCTAAGGACTTTGTTGTACAAGTTGGAGCTTGGGTTTTTAGATTCCTCAAATTCATTAATAAAATTATTTTCTTGTTGCACATCTTGTGTTTTGGTTTAATTAGTTATTTTAACTGGCATAATATAAAAATTGTAAAGAAATATTAATTCAACCCCCCTCTCAATATTTCCAACACTAGCACACCTTACATTTTTTCCACCTTGAAATATTTTTATTGACATGCTAGAAGAAATTTTCACAATGTAATGTTATTGTTCGTAATCTGGATGTTTATGATAGAAAGAAATCTAACATGTGTTAGAGGTCCTTCACCTTGGAATGTTCTTACTAGCAATGTGCTTGTGCTTGTGTTAAAACGAAATATAGCACGCACTAGATTTCTTTTGGCATGCAAATTTGTTATTGGTAGTATGCTTGTATTTGTGCTACATGTAAAGCTAACACTCATTAAATTTCTTTCACCTTGAAATGTTGTTATTGGAAAAATTCTTGTGTTTGGGCTAGAAACTATTCTAGATTTATTTTTCTTTGCAATATTTTTGTTTCCTATTTGGTTGTTTATGATAGATGGAAATCTAGCACGTGTTAGATTTACTTCACCTTGGCAATGTTATTGGAAATGTGCTTGTGTTTAGGCTAGAAGTTGTGCTAGATTTCTTTTGCTATACAATATTGTTGTTGTCAATTTGGTTGTATATTATAAAAGGAAATCTAGCACGTGTTAGATTTCCTTCACCTTGGTAATGTGCTTATGTTTGTGTTAGAAGGAAATATAACATGCGTTAGGTTTCTTTTGGCATGAAATGTTGTTGTTGGTTGTATTCTTGTATTTGTGTTACATGTAAATCTAACATGCATTAAATTTCTTTTACCTTGCGCTGTTGTTATTGTAAATGTGCTTGTGTTTGTGATAGAAGTTGTTCTAGATATCTTTTTCCATGCAATGTTGTTGTTGGCAATATGCTTTTGTTTAAGATGGAAGAAAATCTAACATGCTAGATTTATTTCACCCTACAATGTTGTTGTGTGCTTGTGTTTGTGCTATGCGTAAATCTAACACATGTTAGATTTTCTTCACCTTGCAATGTTTTTACTACCAACATGCTTCAATTTTGGCTCAAAATAAATCTAGCATCCACTAGATTTCTTTTTCACTGCAATGTGGTTGTTGACAATATGATTTTGTTTGCGCTAGAAGTAAATATACCATGTGCTAGATTTATTTTATCTAGAAATGTTTTCATGTGTTTGTGTTTGTGCTAGAAAGAAATCTAGCATGCATTATATTTCTTTCACCCTTCTATGAGTTTATTGACAATGTGTTTGTATATGTGTTAGTAGGAAATCTAGTGCGCACTAGATTACTTTCGCATTGCAATGTTGTTGTTGGCAATTCAATTGTTTGTGCTAGAAGGAAATCTAGTATGCACCATATATCCTTCACCACAATGATGTTATTGGAAATGTGTTTGTGATTGTGCTAAAAGGAAATCTAGCATGTGCTAGATTTCTTTTTCCCTAGAATGTTAATGGAAATATGTTTGTGTTCATGCTATAACAAAATCTGGCATGCGCTAGATTATTAAGCCATACAATGTTATGTGTTTGTGTTTGTGATAGAAGGAAATCTACCACACCGGATTTATTTTGTCTTGCATAGGGTATTTTTGACAATATGCTTGTTTGTTCTAGAAGAAAATCTAATATGCGATATGTTTCTTTCACCCTACAATATTTTTATGTGCCTTTGTTTGGGAGAGAAGGAAATATAGCATGTGTTAGATTTCATTCACCATGCAATGTTGTTATTGGTGACATGTTTGTGTTTGAGATAAAAGTACAAATATCATGTTAGATCTAATTCAACTTGTAATATTTTGATTGGAAATATGCTTATGTTTGTGATAGAACAAAATCTAGCATGATTTAGATTTCATTTACCCTACAATATTGATGTTGACATTATGTTTGTGTATTGTGGGAGGAATTCTAGCATGCACCTAATTTTTTTTGCAATGTAATATTGGTGTTAGAAACATGCTTATGTTTGTACTAGAATAAAATCTAGCATGCAATAGATTTGTTTCGCAATGCAATATTGTTGTTGGAAACCTGCATTGTATTTCTTTTGCAATGCAATATTATTGGAAATGTACTTGTGTGTGTGCTAGAAGGAATTCTATCATGCATTGGATTTCGCTTTCACTACAATTTTATTGTTGGCAATGTGCTAGAAGTAAATGAAGCATGGGCTATATATCTTCCACCCTGCAATGTTGTTTTTGGCAATGTGATTTTGTTTGTGCTAGAAGAAACTCTAGAATGTGTAAGATTTCTTTACTTTGCAATGTTTTTGTGAGTAACATGCTTCCATTTACGCTAGAAGCAGATTTAGCATGTGGTGGATTTTGAACGCCTTACAAAATTTTTGTTGGCAATGAGCTTATGTTTGTGCTAGAAGGGAATCTAGCATGTGCTAGATTTATCTGACCATGTAACGTTGCTTCTAGAAATATGCTTATGTTTGTAATAGACAGAATGATATTAATTGTTATATTTCATTTAAGGTGCAATGTTGTTGCTCGAAATGGGATTCTACTTGTGATAGAAGGAAAGCTAGCACACATTATATTTCCTTCATAATGGAATGTTGTTATTAGTAATATGTATGTTGTTATGCTAGAAAGAAGGTTATAGTGTGTTAAATTTCCTTCATCTTGCAATGTTATTTTTGAAAATGTGTTTGTGTTTGTGATAGAAGTAAACCTTGCATCCCTTCAATTTTTTTCGCAATGCGACATTATTGTTGGAAATGTGCTTTTATTTGTGTTAGCGGGAGTTATAAAATGCACTATATTTCTTTGTTCTTGTACCAAAAAGAAAACTATCAATATTTCACCCTCACCAAGGTTAGTGCTCTGAAATTATTCTTGGCAATGCATTTGTGATTATGCAAGAAGGATACCTAGTGATTACTAGCTTTCTTCTAGACACCATTACACTTATGAAACCAATGCTCTAGGGGTGACATTGTCTCAATAATCACAATGGTTAGAGTTAGAGCCTTTTATGTGCCCTTTTATTGAATTTGGAAAAAATTATGGAGATCAATGATAGTGCAAAAGAATTGTATATAGATATATGTTGTTGTTGGCACTACATTTGTGCTTGAGTTGGAAGGAAAGATAATGGTATAGCTTTCCTTTTGGCACAAACACAAAATCCAATCATAATTATTTGATCCATGGAGAATAATGTGATATTTGTATAATTTTGAAGTTTATGAATAAATGTATTATTGAGGTATACTAAATTTTGCTTCCAATGCAGATGTATGCAACTTTAAAGTATCAAGCATAATTTTTTAACATGTATTATTTTTTTCTCTATTTTTTTTTATAGTTATAAACTTCCAAAAAAAAAATTCACTAATGT
Source organism: Pinus albicaulis (assembly GCA_034641835.2). Taxonomy (NCBI): domain Eukaryota; kingdom Viridiplantae; phylum Streptophyta; class Pinopsida; order Pinales; family Pinaceae; genus Pinus; species Pinus albicaulis. Next base: position 325,680,364 of record CM076579.1, on the reverse strand, counting down.
TTGGATGCATAATATAAGACTCTTCCTCATCAACATAAAAATCTAGGAAAACTCAAATCTACACTTTTCGAGGACCTAAAGTTAAAATCCCTTTGTATCCATCCTCAATAGTATGCCCTTAATGTGTATAGGTGGGGAGTGCTAACATTGGAACTAAAGATTTGTAAAATTAAATTTCTTTTCTTTTAGAATAAAAATGAGAATTATCTAGTATTTATAGTACCAAAACTTTTATTTGGAAGAAAACCTCTAGTTTTCTTTTGATTATCAAGTTCAAACATCAAGCATCCTCTCTAAATGAATATAATTTCTCCTTTTCATGGGGATTTTAAACATCTTATGTAGCATCAATCTCAGAATTTCTTAGATTTTACAATGGACCATGTTTTGGTTCTTAAACTTCTACAAATTTCTTATGATCATTATTCATACACAAGATTTAAGACTACAAGTGTCATTTTTGAATTTAAACAGGAACTTGGTGGTTTGATATGAGCTTATATTTTTCATTCAAAACTTTTATTTGGAAGAAAACCTCTAGTTTGGCTTCTGATTATCAAGTTCAAACATCAAACATCCTCACTAAGTGAAAAAATAATTTCTCCTTTTCATGGGGCTTTTAGACATCTTATGTGGCATCAATCTTGGAATTTCTTAGATTTTACAATGGACCATGTTTTGGTTCTTCAACTTCTACAAATTTCTTATGATCATTATTCATACACATGCATTGAGACTACAAGTGTCATTTCTGAAGTTAAATAGGAACTTTTTGGTTTGATATGAACTTATATTTTTCATTCTATGACACTATCTACATCTCTCATTGCATGGTCTTCATATATGTTTTTTTGTGTAATTTTCATGTAAATTACTTTTTGGTAGTAGGCACTAGATGGTGGGGAACAATGTTTCATTACATACAATATGACTACCATACTTTTTAAATTATTTCATCTATATTACTTTTTGAAAGTTGTGTGTTTTTGCGAAAATATAAAATCACACTTTACATGGTTCAGCCTTTTAATTACAATTTATGGTTTAATTGTTGCTACAAAATTGGTACAAGCTACAATGAAAAATATAACAAAAGGGGAATATGTTGATCTCCTTATTAATTATCAAGTCGTTGGGCTAGGAAGGGTCAAATCTATAGAGTCTGGAACTTATTATGTTGGAGAAAGGGTTAATGCATGTTATGTTTCAATTTTGATAATTGATGTCACTCAACCACATTTGATTGAGGATGTTTGTTGTACCTCGAGAAACAATTCCTTGCTGTGTAAAGGAATCTGTGCTCAAGACATTATCTGAGTATGTCACAAATAAATATATATATGTCTATGTTTTACAAACCCTTAAACATTAATTATATAACCCTCGAATATTAAATCCATGCATGTTCTGCAATGCCATATTCCACTTATGCTAAAGTGAATGAACAGAGGAAAAAAGAGAGAAAAGGATTTCAATTTGATATGCTGTTTAAAATGGAATCTATCATTATAAAACCCTGAAGAAATAAGTAAGGATAAAGTTAGAATAGAGGAGCGCACATTAAGGTTTGTTTAACTCTTAAATACATATGTATAAAAGAGGCCTGCAGCTCAAATTACTCTATTTTATTCAGAGATATGAAAACATAATGTAAACTGGAAAAATTTTCAGCATAGACAAAATGATAGAAACTTGCAAACTTCTTTCATTGATTCAGTATTCTCAAGTACAAAATTTGGTCTCTAGGTTCCAAAACTCGGAACCCTTGCTCCTCTTCTTATCTCTGGTTTTATATCTGCTATTTGATCTAACTAACTGTTATGATCAGTTTTAAAACTGATTCTTGGAAGTCTTGGAATTATTCATATTTACAATATGTTTGTTTTAATATTATATATATAATATATAATATAAAACCCAAAAATAGGACCCTACTCTATAGCACGAAAAAAAAACGATTGGTACATATTGGGTCCACCATTACACCTATATGTATTAATGACAAAATCACCCATGGTTTTGGAAAACTAATAACTGCCTATGGGGATGATGATGGAAGTTTCTTAAGAAAAGGCTAAGAGATACCGTAACGCATCATAGCCGTCGATTTTGTAAATATTGGTTTCAATTAAACCATTTTGCGGGGGCACTATCTCTCATAAAATTCGTTTAATTTATGCTGCTGCAAGACCATTGGATCTAAGCTGAATGATCCAAATCATCGATTCAACTGCAATACTATATGCATTTGCTTCCTTATGAAAGTGTGAGCCACTAAACAAATCCCGAACATTTCTGAGCCATCTCCTCACTCCACCTGTAGATCTTAGCACCTTGTCCTTTCACAGAACCATAGGGGTTCCTCGTGACCCATTTTATCCATTACACCATGCCTGAAAGCGAATCATTGGGATTCTTATGGACACATTCTGTGCCTAATCCTGAATGCCCTGCAATTGACCTCCACATTTTATTTGCAGAAACCAAATCGAAACCACCTTGCTTCCTAACAACATTTGAAAATTAATAAAGATCAACGAATTTTCCATCAGAAATAATGATTGGTAGGGGCCTGGTTCGTGTATATGGGATTTATTTCAAGCATGTTGTTAACAGTTTATTGAATAACTCCTCTTTTCTTATCGGCGTACAGGTAAGGTATGTGCGTGACCGTCGTTGAGAACTTGATGATGACAGTGGCCACCTTGGTGCCCAATTTCTTGATGGGAATCATCACAGGAGCAGAAATCCAGGGAATATACATGCTAGTTGCTAGATTTTTCCGTTTTCTGAAAGATCTCCCCAAGCCAGTTTGGTGCTATCCAATGTCATATATTAGCTTCAACTTTCAGGCATCATAGGGCCAATACAAACCGCAGATTGAAGGAATGCCCAAAATCAGTGGTGAATATATCTTAAAATCTGATTCAATTTTTGACAGTTGTCAACACCAGGGCCGCTGCATTCATATAGGCTGAGCAACGAGCAACAATAGGAGAATATGCGGAATATGATTCCAGCAAGTGAAATATCGTGAGCTAACTTTAATATTATGATTCTCCAAGCCGTCATCTAATCTATATTGCCTTGTTCAAGTAACAACTCCAGTATTTAGAGGGACAAGAATTCTTGATTTGATTTTGTGAGTTTCATGTATCTGATGATCAAGTAGCATATTCCTGAACCAATGCTCCAAATAATGATGGTTGTTCTAGTAGCTTAGATGGTTTTTCAAACTCCTTAGCAATTCCTGCATCAACAACCAAAACTTTTTCACAGTCCATGACTATGGGTATTATGTGAGCAATGCTGATTATGGTGCAAGCAGTAAAGTCCTCACGTATGATCTTCTAGATCACACTGTCTGTTTGTGCATCTACTGATGTTGTTGCTTCATCTAGAAAGAGGATGTGGCTTCGTTTCAACATAATCCTACCCAAAAAAAGAAGCTGCCTTTGCCCAACACTCCAGTTGTCTCCATTGTTGACCACGAGAGAGTCCAATTTTTAGTTTTTGAAGCAACAACATTGGCAAACTAGCATCTTTCAAGGCTCTTCCAAATTTCATTATCAATGTAATGCCCAAGAGGATCGATGTTACTTCTGACAGTTACCTCGAAAATAACAGGTTCTTGCGGTATGATGCCAAAACGAGATCGCAAATCATGAAGGCCCAAGTTGGTTATATCAACTTCATCAATGATTATTTTTCCTCTAGCGGGCTCAAGAATCCTACACAAAGCTTGAACCAGGGTTGATTTCCCACTTCCAGTATGACCTACTACACCAATCTTCTCCCCACCTTTAATATTCAGACTGATGCCTTTCAGAACTAGAGGAGTGTTTGAACGATAGCGAACCTGTAACTCTCTTAACTCAATATTCCCATTATGAGGCCAGTTAGGAGATGGCAAATAGTCTAGAATTGTCCACGCTGCTTCAGATGGTATAGTTGTAAATTGTCTGATTCTCTCAACGGAAACCATCTTATTCTCCATCAGGCAAGAGAACTAGACTACAAAGAATAACACTGAATTGAGGGACAGACCATATGACAAAGATAATCCCATGAGTTCCCCTGAAATGTAATTAAATCACCCAATAACAGATTTCTTAGGCACAGTGTTTCAAATGCCTTTAAAACATTTTGTTTATCTCCTTGAACTTGTTCCACTTCTATAATTTTTCCTCGGCAACCTTAAATTGCCAAGAACTTGTCCCAACTTTTTGCTGAGTAGATATTGCGCTACAACATTTGGCTCCAATTGGGGACAGTACTTGGTAGCAAAGTGCTGAGAACTTCTAGATCAGTAGCCTTTATTGGGCATGGATTCAAGTCAGACTGAATTTTCTCTCAATCCAAAATCTCTGAAAATTTCAAAACTTCTCTGAACACTCCTTCGTCTTAGATCTTTATTTTGAACTGAAAATTTTAAACTAGAAATACTGCAACTGGAAATGCTCAACTCCTGGGCTTATTTATGTACAACTCCTATATATATAAACATGATTGAACTTAATCAAGTAAATTCAACCTTCCAATGGAACCAATCCAACATTTGCTTGTTAGATTTAATACCTTCATACTGCTGAAATTTAAAAATCAAAAGAGGAATGTACCATGAAAAATTTTCATATACAAAATTTTATACATACCCTTGCATTAAAGCTTGTTGCTGACCAAAGAAATTTTCCATATACTCAGCAACTGAATCGTATAACTCATGAAATAAAGTCTCGACTACCTTTTTTTTTAACATTTTGCTGATGTAGACTTCTTTGAACATGGCGACTTCTTTCATAATTAGAAATTGTGTGCGAGGAACTTCATTGCCATTTTTTGTAGGCAGGCATTCAGGCTAAAAATAAAAATCCAAGGTTTTCTCTCCATAATGTTGATGCTCTTCGTGTAACATTAATTCTTGACGAAAATTTTCCTCCTCTTGCAAACATGTCTGAGAAACTGCACTATTTTCCTCACTACTCGCAAAATTATTGCATTGGTCTTCCATGCTTTCATAGTATAGTTCAGTTGTTGCAACTAAGTTTTGACTAGAATCTTCAAAAGGATTATATTCCTGTTCTTCAACAATACAGGAACCTTTTGACAGTTTTTGGAAATCTTTATTCGCCTCTGAACTTACATTCTTTTGTAAAGAAATTCCAATGTTTCCTTCACAAGCCCTCTTATCTTTGACAAAAATTGGACTTTCTACATCGCAAGAAAAAAATTCTACAAGCCCACGCATTATCTTCAATTTCTTGCGCATAGATCAACATCAGCTTCAGAGTGCTAGGCTTTCTCTCCTTGAGATAAAAAGCCAAGGCAATAGAAAGAGCTTTCAAATAATAGACCATAGTTGCTGCTTCTAGAGGTCGAATTTCTTCTGGCATGCTGAAATAAATTTTTTGAAACCTCCTATTAAACTCAGAAATTGATTCATTGCTTTGCCTTCAGATAGAATATAATTCCAAAAGGTGCTCTTCATATGACTTACTCTCTCCCCAATATGTAAGAAATACATCTTGAAGATCTGGCTAGGAATTAATTGAACCTGCTTCCAAACACTGGAACCATTGCTGAGCATCCTGCTTTAAAGAATGGCAAAACATCCTTAAAGCTACGTCTTCATAAATGATTTGAAATTTGTCCACAAAGTACTCAAAATCCAAGATATGTAGTTTAGCTGAAATGTCCTTCTCCTTCCCGAAGAAACTTGGCAAGGACTTGAATCTGTTTGAAGGATATTGATGGAGAATAGTGGGCAGCTTCAGGGGTTTGAAGATTTCTATGTTTTTGAACTGAAAAATAGTCAATTTATTATGAGGAAAAATATTAGCATTCCAAAGATGATGAATCATCACCTTCATGCCCAGACTGTGACTGATTATCTTCCAAGATTGTAATACAACAATCATCCCTCCTTTCATATTTAGGAGATACACTTGTGTCAAGATTTATAATACAAGTAGAAGAAAAATCATCTTTTTCCAATAATGAATTTACATTTTGGGCCTTGTAGTCTTCTGAGAAAACAAAGAAAAAAACAATCCTTTTAATATAAAAGGGAAAATAGACCACTAAACTGATAGTAAAAATTAGAACCTCCTTTAAAAAACAGAAATTCTGATACATGTTTTTTCCATGATACTTTCTCATCTTCTTGCTAGAGAAATTCTTCATCTAATGAAACCTTCATCAGTGGAGTCACCAGGTGAATAATAAACAACCAAACCTCAAATCTGAATCTTGTTCACCATCAAGAAGAAAGGATTATGAAACCTTTTGCTGCAAGGTATGTGACCTCGCGTTTGGCTTTGTGAAAATGAGAATTCTGTAAAGAGTAAACACAGCCAAAAACTTTCTCCTCACTGAAAAACTAGAGGAAGTAGAAAGAAAACCAAGGGAAATGAAATTTTCTTCTTCGGTTCCCCAGCAACGGCGCCAATTAATGTTGTACCTCGAGAAACAATTCCTTGCTGTGATAAGGAATCTGTGCTCAAGACATTATCTGATTATGTCACAAATAAATATATATCTGTCTCTGTTTTACAAACCCTTAAAAATTAGTTATATAACCCTCGAATATTAAATCCATGCATGTTCTACAATGCCATATTCCACTTATGCTAAAGTGAATGAACGGAGGAAAAAAGAGAGAAAAGGATTTCAATTTTATATGCTGTTTAAAACGGAATCTATCATTATAAAACCCTGAAGAAATAAGTAAGGATAAAGTTAAAATAGAGGAGCGCACATTAGGGTTTGTTTAACTCTTAAATACATATGTATAAAAGAGACTCGTAGCTTAAATTACTCTATTTTATTCACAGATATGAAAACATAATGTAAACTGGAAAACTTTTCAGCATAGACAGAATGATAGAAACTTGCAAACTTCTTTCATTGATTCAGTATTCTCAAGTACAAAATTTGGTCTCTAGGTTCCGAAACTCGGAACTCTTGCTCCTCCTCTTATCTCTTCTTTTATATCTGCTATTTGATCTAACTAACTGTTATGATCAGTTTTAAAACTGATTCTTGGAAGTCTTGGAATTATTCAGATTTACAATATGTCTGTTTTAATATTATATATATAATATATAATATAAAACCCAAAAATAGGACCCTACTCTATAGCACGTAAAAGAAAACGAATGGTACATATTGGGTCCACCATTACACCTGTATGTATTAACGACAAAATCAGCCATGGTTTTGGAAAACCAATAACTGCCTACGGGGGTGCTAATGGCAGTTTCTTGAGAAAAGGCTGAGAGATACCGTAACGCATCATAGCCATCGATTTTGTAAATATTGGTTTCAATTAAACCATTTTGCGGGGGCACTATCTCTCATAAAATTTGTTTAATTTATGCTTCCGCAAGACCATTGGATCTGAGCTGAATGATCCAAATCGTCAATTCAACTGCAATACTATATGTGTTTGCTTTCTTATGCAATTGTGAGCCACTAAACAAATCGCGAACATTTCTGAGTCATCTCCTCACTCCGCCTGTAGCTCTTAGCACCTTGTCCTTTCACAGAACCACAGGGGTTCCTCGCAACCCAATTTATCCATTCCACCATGCCTGAAAGCGAAACATTGGGAGTCTTATGGACACATTCTATGCCGAATCCTGAATGCCCTGCAATTGACCTCCACATTTTATTTGCAGAAACCAAATCGAAACCACCTTGCTTCTTAACAACATTTGAAAATTCATAAAGATCAACGAATTTTCCATCATAAATAATGACTGGTAGGGGCCTGGTTCGTGTATATGGGAATTATTTCAAGCATGTTGTTAACATTTTATTGAATAACTCCTCTTTGCTTACCGGCGTATAGGTAAGGTATGTGCGTGACCATCGTTGAGAGCTTGATGATGACAGTGGCCACCTTGGTGCCCAATTTCTTGATGGGAATCATCACACGAGCAGAAATCTAGGGAATATACATGCTGGTTGCTAGTTTTTTCTGTTTTCTAAAAGATCTCCCCAAGCCAGTTTGGCATAATCCAATGTCATATATTAGCTTCAACTTTCGGGCATCGCAGGGCCAATACAAAAACGACTTGCTTGGATTAGTTTTCGAACCGCAGATTGAAGGAATGCCCAAAATCAATGGTGAATATATCTTAAAATCTGATTCAACTTTTGACAGCTGTCAACACCAAGGCTGCTGCATTCATATAGGTTGAGCAGCGAGAAAAAATAAGAGAATATGCAGAATATCATTCCAACAAGTGAAATATGGTGAGCTAACTTTAATATTATGATTCTCCAAGCTGCCATCTAATCTATATTGCCTTGTTCAAGTAACAACTCCAGTCTTTAGAGGGACAAGAATGCTTGATTTGATTTTGTGAGTTTCATGTATCTGATGATCGAGTAGCATATTCCTGAACCAATGCTCCGAATAATGATGGTTGTTCTAGCAGCTTAGATGGTTTGTCAAACTCCTTAGCAATTCTTGCATCAACAACCAAAAATTTGTCACAGTCCATGACTCTGGGTATTCTGTGAGCAATGTTTATTATGGTGCAAGCAGTAAAGTCCTCACGTATGATCTTCTGGATCACACTGTCTGTTTGTGCATCTACTGATGCTATTGCTTCATCTAGAGAGAGGATGCGGCTTCGTTTCAACATAATCCTACCCAAACAAAGAAGCTGCCTTTGCCCAACACTCCAATTGTCTCCATTGTTGACCACGAGAGAGTCCAATTTTTAGTTTTTGAAGCAACAACATTGGCAAGCTGGCATCTTTCAAGGCTCTTCCAAATTTCATTATCAGTGTAATGCCCAAGAGGATCGATGTTACTTCTGACAGTTACCTCGAAAAGAACAGGTTCTTGCGGTATGATGCCAAAATGAGATCGTAGATCATGAAGGCCCAAGTTGGTTATATCAACTTCATCAATGATTATTTTTCCTCCAGCAGGCTCAAGAAGCCTACACAAAGCTTGAACCAGGGTTGATTTCCCACTTCCAGTATGACCTACTACACCAATCTTCTCCCCACCTTTAATATTCAGACTGATGCCTTTCAGAACTAGAGGAGTGTTTGAACGGTAGCGAACCTGTAACTCTCTTAACTCAATATTCCCATTATGAGGCTAGTTAGGAGATGGCAAACAGTCTGGAATTGTCCACGCTGCTTCAGATGGGAGAGTTGTAAATTGTCTGATTCTCTCAACGGAAATGATCTTATTCTCGATCAGGAAAGAGAACCAGACTACAAAGAATAACACTGAATTGAGGGACAGGCCATATGACAAAGATAATCCCATGAGTTCCCATGCAATGTAGTTAAATCACCCAATAACAGATTTCTTAGGCACAGTGTTTCAAATGCCTTTAAAACATTTTGTTTATCTCCTTGAACTTGTTCCACTTCTATAATTGTTCCTCAGCAACCTTAAATTTCCAAGAACTTCTCCCGAATTTTTGCTGAGTAGATATTGCGCTACAACAATGTTGATGAAGGGGACATACATCCATGGAATATCATGGATTTGAGGCACAACATGGTAAATCAAAATATTGAAGCATGTGTTCAAATATTATTGATAGTATAATACTTTTTTTTGAGTAAATAGGAATATCATTTTCAAATAGGAATATCTCATTCCTCCATTATTAATGTTGACACATTCACCGCTATAACACATATCAAACAATATTCATCATTCATAGTGCAACACATATGTAAGAAAATATGTGTATCTTTAAAACTTTAATTATATACAACTCAAGGGGGGACTTCCACTCTCCCCATGACCATAGGCTAGCTACACTCCAATATTTATTTTAGCTAGCTACGCACCCAAGGAGTGTGTTGGGAAAAATACTGATAGGGGGGGAAGGGGGGAGGGAGAGGGGGGGTGGAGGGGGGGGGGGGGGGGGGGGGGTTGAATCACTATTTATAACTCACTATAAAATTTTACATTTTATTTACTACTTTCTATATGCAACTTTAATGAAACCAACTAGCGTATACATGCGGCTATCCTTAAAAAAACTTGCGTATGTCCAGAGATCTTATTATGCAGATTATTATTTACTTAGATAAGTGCATAATTCATTCATCAGATGTTTAGTAAGTAGGAAGCATGTGCAGTAAGAACATAATAAATCATCACACATAAGCAATACACATTAACACAAAGATTTAAGGTGGAAACCCAATCTAGGAGAAAACCATCGCTGCTTCACTTTACTGAGCTCGCATGTATACACACTTTCCTTCACACCAACCTGATTATAGATCTGAGAATACAGATCTACCAAAATATGATCAATCTCAGAACCATATCTGAGGCTTTCAGTCAGATATCTTTTCAGATTTGCAGAACACTTATTCAGTCATCATTATTATTCAACTTAATCACTCATTGCTCAAATTTGTACATGTTCAACTTAGCATCATATACGTTATTCAAAAAACCCAGATCTAGATGAATACTTGATCGACATACAATATAAATGTAGTAGAAATACAAAAAAATTAAACAGATAACCTCTTCGGCAAGCTTCAGAAAACCCTGACTTCCATACGCGCTTTATCAGAGACAAGGTTGTGTGTATACGCTCTTTCACTATGACGAACTAGCGTATAGATCTGCAAATGTTATTACTATATAAAGATGCATATCTATAAACTTACCTAGATTTCTTTACTTCATTTCAGCAAACATGCGCCAGGTCAACGATCCAAACATCTCATAATTAGATCATGCAATTACATAGTCATTTCAGGTCTAGAGATCATGATCCATCATTGTATCCAAGGGTGCATCATAGATTCAGATCTACCAATAAAACAATTTTCATACCATGCAGATGTACTTCAGAGAGAAGTATTCAGTAACAACCCTTACACATGCACCCACTTGCACTATGATCTACTTCTCCTTATAAATATTTAACCTTTACCAATACTATGAGCCAAAACCACACAACTGTCGATGGTATTCTTGGACGGAATCAAATAGAGAATACAACGCTCAATACTATGGGCTAATACCATGGTAATTCCCCCTAGTATCATAATTTTAGAGCACAAAAGGTATACACAACTTGGCTTCTTCATAACCGCGTGTATACGCGACTTCTCTTCATAAAAACCTACATATACATTGAGAAATATTTCCTGTTTAATTTCCTTGGCACTTACTGGAATTCCTTTCTCTGTCATATCTGAACTGACCTATATAAACATCATGTTTACATCTTTAACAAATAGGTTGCTATCAAAAGGCAAATCATCAAAAATCTTTCCATCAAGGACAACATATTACATCATAATGCCAACAATATCCCCCATTGGACTTGATGGAAACCATGTTGGTGTTTGGTCACAATAACCTATAGATACCTGATAGATTACATCAATCATAAACATTATTATTCAAACACCAAGTTACTCTACCCCTTTGACATCAAGGGCAAAGGGTGGATCAATACCAAACCAAGGTTTCTCTTTCCTTGTAGAAAGAAGAGCTCTACAGATCTGATGTCCACTATATTGACCATGCTCCCCCTAAGTTCATGCTAAATATTCAGATATATTTTTCAATGAAGTAAATGACTTTGTAACTCAACCGAGTAGGAACATTCCTATCACCAAGGACTCATACTGACATCAATGATCCAAACAAGTGGAATTACATATGTGACTCAACTACCCAACCAAGTGGGTTTACAAATTTGAACAATTCCTTACATGAATGAATATAACAAATTTACATCATAGTTATCAACATGACCTTTTCATCAAACAATAGATATGACTTCGTATAACCAAGACCAAAGAATCTCAAACAGGAGATCATAAAACAGCAACGAATCATAATGCCAACAATACATCCTTTTCAACAAGGCAGGTGCTCCCCCTAAACTTAATCATCCTGAACACCTTCAACAACCAATTCATCAAACCATCTTCATCAAGTAGATAAATATCAAAGAAAGGTACAGTAAGATGGATACTGGAACAAAAATAGAGATTTCCCAATAGCACCACAGACTGTTCTAAAAGCTGACCCGGTGAATTTCTGTCAGCAAAAACCATATGCAGTTTTATGCATAGAAACTCAGGTATATACACGATTCACCTTTATGAAACCAGCATACCAAATTTGATCTTTTGAAATTAAGCAGATTTGATAAGAGAGGCAGAGAGAACTCCCAGCTTCTGTCTGAGATATTCAAATGCTTCCCTGGGAAGAGGTTTAGTAAATATATCTGCAACTTGTTATTTGGAGGGAAAATACTCTAATTTAACCTTTTGTGCAAGCACTTTTTCATGTAGGAAGTGATACTTGATAGGAATGTGCTTAGTCTTGGAATGCATAACAATATTTTTCAAGATACTAATAGCACTTGTATTATCACATAGAATGGAGATGGGAGGTGAACATTTGATTTGAATATCTTGTAATATCTGCATCATCCAAAGAAGTTGTGTGAAAAGTTATGCGACAGCCACATATTCCTCTTCCGCTATAGATAAGGCAATATAACGTTGTTTCTTGTTGAACCAAGATACTAATCGAGGCCCCATATATAATGCACCAGCACTAGTGATTTTTCGATCATCAACATTTCCAGCCTAATCCACATCTGTGTAAGAATGAAGAGTGACATCAGCATTCTTTGGATACCATAGACCAAAGTCTTGAGTCCCTTGTAGATATTTGAATATTATTTTTACAACCTGAAGGTGAGACTCTTTTGGGTTAGCTTGGAATCGTCCAACAATCCCAACTACATGCATAATGTCTTCTCTTGTGATATTTATATAAAGCAGACTTCCAATCATGGATCTATACTCTGGTTGATTCACCATGGGAGAATCATCATGAGAAATGAGGTTACATCTAGTTACCATTGGAGTACTCACAGGTTTGTAGTCTTCCATCCCATACTTCTTTAGAATTTGCTTGAGATATTTTGCTTGTGATACAAATATTCCATTTGTTGCTTGTTGCACTTGTAAGCTAATAAAATATGTTAGTTCCCCAAGTAATGACATTTCAAATTCTTACTTCATAATAGAGGCAAATTTTTGACTCATGGACTCTTCATTACTTCCAAAAATGATGTCATCAACATACACAACAATAATCAATAATTTATCATTCTCAAGTTTTGTGTATAAGCTACTGTCAGCAGATCCCTTTGTGAAACCCTTTTGTTGAAGATATTTGTCAAGACAATAGTACCATGCTCAAGGAGCCTGTTTGAGATGATATAAAGCCTTTTTAAGTTTGCAAACAATTTTTTCATCATTTCCTAGAATGAATCCTTTTGGTTGCTCTATATAAACTTCTTCTTCTAGATCACCATTGAGGAAAGAAGATTTTACATCCATTTGATAAACTTTGAAATGTTGAAAACTTGAAAAAGTAAGAAACATTCTTATGGCTTCAAGTCTGGCTACAGGAGAAAATGTTTCTTCAAAGTCTATACCTTCTTGTTGAGCATACCCTTTACAAACAAGTCTAGCTTTGTTTCCAATAACATCTCCATTTTCATTTAACTTGTTTTTGAATATCCATTTTTTTCCAATAACATTTTTATCATGATATCTTGGAACCAATTCCCAAGTATGATTATTTTCAATCTGATCAAGTTCTTCATTCATGACTTGAATGCAACATTCATCTTTACTAGCTTGATTTAAATTATGTGGCTCAATAGTGGATAAGAATGCTAGATAGCTAGGGGATTCTACATGAGTTCTTCTTGTTTGGACACTTGACCCCTTTTCTCCCGGAATTTAAGATTCTGGATGATTCTTTTGAACGTACCTAGATGGAGCCTCTTCAGATATATCATCTTCTGGTGCTTCATTGGGTTCTCCTTCTATATTGTTGCTATTTGATGAGGGAAAATATACATCACCACCATCTTCATTTGTTCTTGTTATTATTCTTTTAGGAGCTGTAAGAGACTCATCAATTACAACATCAATACATTCAAAATTATTCCAAAGTCTTTTATTTTAGCATTTGTATGCTTTACTTCTAGAAGAGTAACCAAGAAATATTCCTTCATCTGCTCTAGGCTCAAACTTACCAAGTTTTTAATCATTGTTATTGATAAAACATTTTCTTCCAAAAAATTTAAAATTATTTACAGTGGGAAGGTTACCATACCAGAGCTCATAAGAAGTTTTATCATTGTTCACATGAACATGAGCCTTGTTAAGAATATTTACTGCAGTATGTGCAGCTTCTCCCCAAAAGGTATCAAGAGTTCCTGATTCATCAAGCATAGCACGAGCCATATGTTGAAATGTTCTATTCATTCTTTTTTCCATGCCATTTTGTTGTGGGGTTCCAGCTACAGAAAACTCTCTTTTTATGCCATGATGTTCACAGAAATCAAAGAATTAATCTGATATATATTTTCCTCCTCGGTCAGATCTAAGACATTTGATTTTTAGATCTAATTAATTTTCAACCAAAGCTTTGAATATCTTAAATTTTTCAAATGCTTAACCTTTATGTTTTAGTAAACCGATCGAACACATTATAGAGAATTCATCAATAAATAAAGAATAGTATTTTTCTCCATGAGGTGAATTTTTCCTTACAGGACCACATAGATCAGTATGTATAATTTCAAAAGGCTTAATTTCTAATCCTTATTTTGCATTGAATTGCACCCTAGTTTTCTTACCAAATTGGCATGATTTGCATATGGTACTCTTAGGTAGAGTGATGCTGGGAAGATCATAAAAAAATTTGAGTGTGCTAGATCTGCTTATTTGATAGAAGCTCAAATGTCCCAATATTTTGTGCCATAACCAATTTCCTGTAGATTTACCTAAGTAGCATTTCTCTTAGCCACCTTTCAATATATAGATATTTCTTGTCGTTCTAGTTCCTTTTATTACTGTTTTTCCTGTGTCAAGTTCATGTACTGCACATTATTTTGAACTAAAGACAACTCATCTCCTTTATCACACATTTTACTTACACTCAACAAGTTATGTTTTAATCCATTCACATACATAACATTGTTAGCCTTCACATTTTCTTTTAGAAAGATAGAACATTTTCCTTTAAGTAACATTATTTTCCTTCTCTAGTGCATTGTATGAAAGGACTTTATTGTTATCACATGCCATGTGTTTTGAGTGTTAGCCCCCTATCAATTTTTTGACAAGAAAAGTAAGGGGATAAGTTTTTTTTGAAGCCTTCAAGGAATGCATCTCCCCTGAAGACACATCATCCTTGAAGTCTCTTGTGCCTTTGCCTTTGATAAAATTCCCTCTGCTGACTCCCTTTATAAAGTCTCACTGATTGCAAAAGTTGTGCTCTAGAAGGCCCACATCTATCCCTTGTATCCCTGCAAAATATCCCATTCTCAGCCCTTTTCCCCCTTTGTTAAAAGTTCCCCTTTTACCCTCTAAATCCTCCCAAACCCCCCTTTAAATCCTAAAAGCTCCCCTTGTTTGGCCTGTTTCCCCGTTTTTTCCTACCGTTACCCTTTCCGACCTAAAATTGCATTAAAAAATGGCACAAAAACTATATTCTCCATATATATGGGCACAACACCTTTCGGCACTAGCCCCCTTATCTTTTCCACCACGTGACCTAGTGCCGAGACCAAGGTGCCAAGGAGAAAGGCACTTTCCTGCAATGTATATCGGGGGCGGTTAAAACCATCGATCTGTACAGATCGGATGGTCGTCACGGTCCCATAGCGTCTACCAGTCTACCCGTTCGCCACTCGATCGAATATCAGCCGTCCGTTTAGTCATTGATCCGACGGCCCAAAATGCATCTGTCTCGGTGGTCCCCGCCCGCGCACTATTCAGAAACCGCCGATTTCCATCGCATCGCGTTTGGAGTTCGGGCAGTTTTCTCCATTTCAGAGCGATTCCACTCATCGCATGATGCATGGCAGCGGCACTGTTTGAAAACTGCCCGCTCATCACGTGTTATCATTCGGCACAAGACACAGAGCGATATGCATATCAGTTGTCCGATCTGCGATCATCCATCCAACGGTGATTGCTCCATGGAGTTGCGTGGAGGTTAACCCAAGTCCTCCGTACCCCTGTCCCACTGTCCATTGCCCTCCGATGTGTTTTCCACCGTCGAACTCTATCCGAAATCGAACGTCCCAGATTAAATGCACGCCTGCCCACTAACCCCATACCGCCACGTCATTTTCCACGTGTGTTCATCGTTTTCTCGTCTGTCCCCTATATAATTTCATTCCAAGGTCAAAGTTTTAATGTTTTTCATCAGAATTGTGCATTTCTCACTGTTACACATTTTTCCTCCATAATATCCTCTACATGCATCGTTTTCCACTGTATCACATTGCCATTTCCGTAGTCCTCCACACCACCATCTCCATGCACAGTTTTCTTTATTTGTTTTCATGTTTTGCAGGGTTACAGGAAAGCGGAAAACCACCATAATTCATATGTGCTATTGTAAAGGCACAGTGCACAGAAGGAGCTGAATTTAGAGCCTGATTTTACAGAAAAATGTCTGGAAAGGTTTCTGCATCATAAATCTCATCAAAGGATAGAGTTCCAACTCTGTAAACCCTCTCCGAAACCATTAAAGCTCGGATTGCATAAACAAAGACAGTACGGGAGCAGCAGAGAGCTCGAGGCAAGAAATAGAAGATTTTTTCATTTTTTCAGGGATTTTAGAAGGCAAAGGTACCAGTTCAAAGACATCATGGATTGCATGAAAGGTCCAGCGTGCAGAAAACGATGCTATCAGGGTTTCAAATCAGCATAATGTTTCTTCCTAAGCAAGGAAATGGTACACATTATTGTTTCAGTATACATTGTGTCCAAGAGAAATTTCCCTCCCCCCCTACAGCAGTCCTATGCTATCAGAAGCATTTGTTGCATACTATGGTAAACCCTAGCGTCATTTATTTACCTTTTTGTTTATTCACCATAAGTACTACAAAATGCTACAGCAGAGTGCATCAGAGACATGCCCGGAGTAAATGGAAGCCTAGAGAAGACCACTCCTTCACTCAAATGATTGCCACAGATAAATGCACAAAATTTAAATAGAATGGGCCTCGGACCTCTTCTTTTCCTAAGTGTTAATGCTGCATTTGGTTTTCACCTACTTTTTGTACTCCACCTGAGCTATAAATTCATGAAGAAACTCATTGTAAAGGTTGTTGATCAGTTATCAGAGAATTGCAAGTAGTTTCTTTTGAGACATAGTCTCTATGTAAAGTTGTAAGATAGGTTGAGGAATATGATTTCAGACTGAGTATCCAGCTATTGGAAATTTTGTACCTGACTGGTATTGCTATTTAATATGACAAGCACATTTCTTTGGATCCTGATCTAAAGCAGCGGTGATGTTTTCCTATCTCTGTGTTTTAATTCATTTCATTTCGTTTCTACTGGCTTGCATCAGAAATCTGGCATAGGACTTACCCTTGTTAGGTACCCTATGTTTCTACTCTCCTTGCCTTTGATGTTTTCTACTAAATGTGTTATCTAAGAATTGATTTCAGCTAATTTAACCAGTGTAGTGGATGTTATTGCCTACTCTCTAATGTATGAATTAAATGAATCTATTCTTAGATGTTCTTGCTAGGATTTAGCTGGAAGATTTGGGAACACTAGGGATTAGAGTTAGCCCTGTCCACTAGGATCCTTGTGCAACCAGCTGGCCTTCCTAGGATCCCTCAGCTGGAGGCCGAAGCATTGAGATTTCAAAGTCTCTCTCTGATCTCAAGTCTTTAGCTTTATGTTCTAAACCTTATTTTTCTCCTCCTCCCTTATCTTTCCATACCACACTATCATCTTTAAGATCCAATGTTTTAGATGACTAGCCCAATTGAAAGCCTGCATATTGATTAGCAAGAAAATCCTTTCCTGACTCCATTGCCCAAGGGTTTTGAATGCTCCCTGGAATACTTCACCTCTGCCTTATTCATCTTTTCTCATCCTTGTCTTACATTGAAACCTTCTTTCCTGATAACCAACAACCAAACATACAATCAAACAAACACACCCTGTGCCTATAACTAGCCCAATACATTAAACCTTTGAGCTTCAAAGACATAAAACCTTTGCTTATATAGAGAGATCTCTCTTTGGACCCAGGAGGGCTAGATCCTGAGGTCTGAAAGTGGTTTGATGTTGTCTCATCTTTTGGTCTTGCCAATCTGGCCAAAACATGGGAACCCCAACATAATGGTGACTCCGCTAGGGATTCTGAGTACTTTCACCTTACTACATTATAAGAACTTCAGAAACCTACAATCTCTGTTTAAGGTTGGCAGTTAAACACTCCTATTCACAGATCAACCTCTATACCATTTTTTGTGTTTTCTCCCACACTCTTAGACAGAGTCTGGAAAGGGCCATGAAGCCTCCAGATCTCACACTCCTTCAGAGGTGACATATCTAGTAAAAGCCCTCCCAGTCAATCTCTGGTTAGAGTTTGTTGTGTTGTGAAGATATCCTTGAAAAGGGACATCTCATAAGCACTGTGGTGGATAGTGTACCCTCCAGAAACATCCTAAACCTTTCACCTGGCAACTCCATAATTCCTAAATGATTTAAAGACTCCACTGGTGATCAGTAGGCCTACTGATTATCTTAGTTCACATTAGACTCCACTGGGAGACCAAAGTAATTACAACATCAGCCACATTAGAAATAGCAAGTAGGGTTAAGTTTCTTGGTTAGAAAAAAACATTCTGGCTTTCAGAACCATTCACACAAGAGCTTACTCTAACCCAAAACCCCCTGAAATAGTTGATAACCCTGAGAGCATCTTCAAGAGGTCTCCTGCACCTAAAAGACCAACTATTTCCAGTCACATCCATAGAGCTAACTCTACACCAAAATACTTTACAGCTCTATTAGACCCATTTTTTGCACTCAAAACAGTTTACCAAGAACTAGGTCATTTAGTGTCCTAGACCAGCCAGATCTTGAGTTCCCTGGTTCACCACCCCAAAGTGGTAAACACCCTGGGGATAGACAGACCCCTCCATTTACACCTCCTGATATTCACTTCATTCAAAACGTGGGGCTCAGTTATCCTAGATCTGCTCATCAGTCTTCTGCTGGTCATAATATCCCTGTCATCCATATACCAGCTACTCAAGTTAACCCTTTGCCTCATCAGAACATCATCATGGAAGCCTGGTATGCACCTCTAGTTTTACCTCAGCCTCTAGTACCCTTACCCAATGATTATCAATCAAAGATCCCACACTTCACTGCAAAAGAGTCCACCACAACTCAACACCATGTAGATAGGATGGAAGATTCTTTTGACTACATGGAAATAGATGATGAAATAGTCAAAATGAGAATCTTTTCATAGAGCTTAGGAGGTGATGTGAAAAAATGGTTTAAGGGCCTACCTCCTAATAGCATCCAAGACCTTCCTACTTTGTATCAGACCTTCATAAAAAAATGGGAAGTTAAGGCAAACCCTCTCCAAATCCTAGCAGAATACAAGAACCTGAAAAGAAATGTAGGAGAGAGTGCCCAGGACTACTCTACAAGGTTTAACAGTGTTTATAATGCTCTTCCACCACACATGAAACCTCCCCTAGGTATGGTCCTAGTGAAATATCCTGAAGGCCTGGATGCTGACATGGCCTACCAACTTAGGGAGAGGGATTAAAACACATTGGAAGACATGAAAAAAGGAGTAGTGAGTGTAGAGGCAAATCTGATTGAGAAGAAAGAAAGATTGAGAGATGAGAAAAGGGTAACATATAGAGATGACAATGTAGCTTCCACATCTGACCCAAATTATGACCACATATCCAAAAACATGGAAAAGCTACAACAAATGATGGAAAAAATGGTTGTCACAGTTAGTAACCAAAAAAGAAATAAAAATCATAACCAGAACCAGAACTATAGAAGAAACAACACCCCTCCCAACAGACAAAGAGAATCAGATCAGCAAGTGATTCCCCCATTCCAAGAGAACTTTCTTGATGAGGATGAGGGGGTCATAGAAGAGTCTGAGGGGAACACAATAAACATGTTTGAAATAGAAAATTCAATCCACAACTGTTACACAGAATAAGATCAGCCCTCACCCTCATATTGGGATGAGGAATGGTTAGAATCTGAGGATTATAGGTTAGCATTTGAAAATGCCATGATGCAGGTCAGAGAAAAATATGAACTTAGAAGCAAAAAGAGCTTAGATACTACCAAACCAAAAGCTTCTGAGGTTACCATCAAGAAAATACCTGAGATATCTTCTAAAGCAACTGTTGAAAGTAACAAATCAGCAGCTGAGAGTTCTAGAAAGAACAAAGAAAAGGACAACCAAAACACTGATAAACAAGGTAAACCAACAAGCAATACTAACACTGGAATTAGTACTCCTGATAAAACAATTTCTAACACTATACATAGTGAGAATCAACACACTGATTCAGCCACTAAGGTGGCAACTAACAAAATAGAGTTGAACATTCCAAAGAGTCAATCCACTTTCAATTTGGAGAGTGAGATTGCAAAAATAAAAATCTCTGTACCACTCTCTGAGTTGGCCACTCAAGATGTATATAAAGGCCAAATTTTGAAAGCATTAAATTTAGGTGAAAATAGTGACACTGTAAATCTGAGTGATGATCAACCTACCCTTTTGTTTGGTCCAAAGATAGAAGGAAAGTTTCAGGAAGGGGTAGTGCCCCATTTTTATATCAGTCTTAATATCAATGATAAGATTCTCCACAATGCAATGCATGATTCTGGGGCATCACATAACCTGATGCCTAAAGTAGTGATGGAGAGGTTAGGGCTAGAGATAACCCTTCCCTATAAAGACCTATATTCATTTGACTCTAGCAGAGTAAAATGTCTTGTCCTGATCAAAGATTTATGTGTGAGCCTTACCTAGATTCCAACCAAATGTATGGTCATGGATGTTGTTGTGGCAGATGTGCCACCCAAGTATGGCATGTTATTATCAAGATCATGGGGAGCCAAGCTGCAAGGAACAATGCAGGTGGATGGGTCTTATGCCACAATCCCAATCTTTGGCCAACTTAGAAGACTGTATAGAGAGGCACAAATGAAATTCCTGGTTAGTAGCCCCGAAAAGCATGAAAACTCACCTTTATACTCTGTACATACAGAACTCGACTCCTTCATCCTCTATAATGATGAATCCTCAGAAGGGTCAGAGTCCCAAAACATAGATACCAACAAGGAAACAGAGCCCATGGACTTTAACATAATGGCTACTCTAGACTCGGAGGAGGAAGACATAGAAAAATTTGAACAGTGCACTGTAACAAAAGCTCAAAGTGAACCAGAAACCGAATGCAATCAGCCAACTAGTCACCCCTCTGATTTCCACACACATGATGAAAAAAAAAACAACCCACAGCCTAGTGCAGCTCCTATAATGCTACATGATGGAGAACCCAGCTTTAGGGAAGGAAGTGATGATAAAACGAAAGATGAACCCTTGTGGGAGATGAATTTCGATGGGTCATGCACCAAGAGAACTGCTGGAGTAGGATTGTGGATACATAACCCAGAGAGTGATTACATAGAGAGCCATGCCTGCAACCTGCACTTCAAATGTACAAACAATATTGCAGAGTATGAGGCTCTTATCCTAGGCTTAAACCTGTTGAGAAAATTAGGAGCCCGTAGGATAACTGTGCGTGGGGACTCTGAGCTAATCATTAAATAGGTGAATGGTGAATACACAACAAAACATCCTAGACTGAGATCATATAGGAATAACGCCATGGATCTATTGAAAACTTTTGTGGAATATGATTTGGTGTTTGTCCCTAAAGGTCAGAACAAAATTGCAAATGGACTAGCCTGCATGGCTAGTTCATATCTTAAGCATCCCAGTGACCAACAGATCATTAGTCAGACCAAATTCAGACCTGCAGTGCCAGACAATGAAAAATATTTGTAGGTCTTCGAGGGTGATAAACAGATTGAAGATTTCCTGGTAGGCAGAAATGGGTTTGAATTTTTTGATTCAGACTCTAAATCTAACAGTAGCTGCCTAACTGAAGAGTCCTTAGATGAGGAAGAAACACCCTGTAACATAGAAATAAACACTTTAGATGAAAATATTGGAAATCCAAATGAAAAATGTGAAAACGTAGATAGTGAAGAAGTAGAGGTGCTGCAGACCAAAGATAAGAACATACCTCGAGGTCTGGCACCTTTAGAAGACCTTTTTGACTTCGATGATGTAGCAAAAAAGCCCACTATAGAGCATGCAGACTCTGATGTCGAGGAATGCAACATAGGCACTGAAGATAAACCCAAGATGATCAAATTGGCTAAGTCCCTACCTACAAACATGAAAACGAAATACATTGACCTATTCAAGGAATTCATTGATGTGTTTGCTTGGATTTATGAAGACTTGAGGGCCTATGACACAAACATCATACAACATAAAATACCCTTGAAAGAAAATCAGAAGCCCTTTAGGCAAAAACTCCGTAGGATAAACCCAAAACAATTGCCTGCAGTGGAAAAAGAGATTAAGAAAATTTATGAGGCAGGTATAATTATGCCTATGAGGTTCTCCGATTTGGTTTCAAACCTGGTGGCTGTGAGAAAGAAAATAGGGGATATCAGATTATGCATAGATTTGAGGAATCTCAATAGAGCCTCACTCAAAGACAACTACCCTTTGCCTAAAATGGAACATATTCTCCAGATGATAGTAGGCTCTAAAAGGATCTCCCTGCTATATGGTTTTTCAAGATACAAACAAGTCTTAGGAATCCTAGAAGACCAACTCAAAACAGCCTTTACCACTCCATAGGGCACTTTTATGTATGTAAAGATGCCTTTTGGGCTGATGAACGTTGGTGCAACCTTCCAAAGAGAAATGGACATAGATTTTTCAGATGAAATAGGACACTTCATTGTCATCTACCTGGATGACATAACAGTCTACTCCAAGACTGAGGGAGAAAACCTAGAGCACCTGAGAAGAGTGTTTGAAAAATGCAGAAGGTTTGGTCTGTCACTGAATCCTAAAAAGACTGTATTTGGGCTGCAAGAAGGAAAACTTCTTGGCCATATCATATCTGAGAAAGGGATTAGGATAGATCCACAAAGAGTTGAGGGAATACTACAAATCACACACCCGAGAAACATCAAGGAGTTACAGTCCTTTATTGGGAAAATCAACTTCCTCAGAAGGTTCATTCCCAACTTAGCTAAACACCTTAGAAATATGACTAACATGCTGAAGAAAGGTGTAGGAGTTAAGTGGATTGTTGAAGCCAAGAAATCTTTTGAATCAATTAAACTTGCACTCACCCAGGCTCCTGTCTTAATCAGCCCAGATTTCTCAAAATATTTCCTGATTTTTTCATTTTCCTCCAAGCATACAATAGATGCAGTTATACTGCAGAAAAACCCAGAGGGAATGGAACAGCCCATTTCTTTCTTCAGCAAAGCACTCAGATATGCACCCTTTAAATACAACATAATGGAAAAACCGGCCTATGCTCTGGTCAAGGCCTTGAAATACTTTAGGGTGTACATACTGCATTCCCACACCATAGCCTATGTGTCAAATATAGTGGTTAAAGACATCTTGTCCCAAGACCCAGATGGGAAAAGGGGCAAATGGATTGCTGTAATCTTAGAATATGACCTTGAGATAAAACCCACAAAATTGATTAAAGGTCAGGGCTTAGCTCAACTAATGGCTGAATAAAATCTACAAGCCCTAGACATTAACATGGTAGATGCCTTGGATGAGCAGCAGGGATTACCTGATCCCACTGTTGAGGATAAGTTTCAAAGCTCTCCTTAGTATTCTAACATTTTATATATGCTTACACACCTCAATGCCCCTCCTGAACTATCAAAGACCAAGGCTAGATTCTTAAAGCTAAAAGCCAGGAGCTATTGCATAATGAATAACTGCTTATACTAGAAGAATACAAATGGCCTATTGCTTAAATGTTTGCCTGAAAATGAGGCAGAGAGGATTAAACAAGAATTCCATGCAAGAGAGTGTGGAGGCCACCTGAGATAAAAGGCTACTGCAAACAAAATACTCAGAGCTGGCTACTATTGGCCTACACTCTTCAATGATATCCATAAGATGATAATTGCCTGCCACAAATGCCAGATTTTTGAAGGCAAAAGAAAACTCCTCCCCTTACCTCTACAACCCATCACTGTTGAAGGTCCCTTTATGCAATGTGGCCTAGATTTCATAGGAGAAATTCACCCTGCTTCTTTTGCACAACACAAATGGATCCTAACAGCCACATAATACTTCACTAAATGGATAGAGGCCATACCTACTAGGAATGCCACAAATTCAGTCATCATTAGGTTCCTAGAAGGTCATATCCTCTCTCGGTTTGGCTGCCCAAGGAAAATAATCACTGATAATGATGTTTATTTTGGATCCAAGAAAATGGTTGATTTTTGTCACAGGTATCAAATAGCACTTGGTCATTCAACTGCCTATTGCCCACAAGGTAATGGTTTAGCTGAATCATCAAACAAGAGCAATGTGGCCATCATCAAAAAGCTACTAGAAGAGAACAAAAAATCATGGCATAACAAGTTAGTGCATGCCCTGTGGGCTAACAGGCTTACAACAAAGAAATCCATCGGCATGTCACCATATCAGCTTGTATATGGAACATAAGCAGTGTTTCTCACCAGCCTTGGAATAACAGTGATTAAACTTGTTCAAGAGATACAAATAGAAGAATATTTCATGGTGAGGAGAATAAAACAGACAATTCATCTCCAAAAAACAAGGGAAGAGGTCTATAACAGAGCCATCAAGGTCCAGGAAAATACAAAAATTTCATTTGACAAAAGAACTAAGGCCTCTGATTTCAAAATTGGAGATAAAGTTCTGAAGTGGGACTCAAGGAGAGAGGACAAAGGAAAGCACGACAAGTTTGACAGTTTGTGGCAAGGTCCCTACATCATTCAGGCTACTGTGGCTCCAAATGCCTTTTTTCTACAAGAGTTAGATGGTACAGAGCTATTTGGGGGTCCTGTCAATGGCAGGATGCTCAAACACTACTTCTGTTGATTTCCAATTTCCAGTTTCCATTTCCATTGTACATACCATTGCAGTGTTTGTTTTCAAGAAAAAGAGAAAATGTTAAAAAAAAGAGAGAAAAACAGAGAAAGGGAGAGTTTCAAACATGCTCAAAACATGAACCTCTGAAGTGCAAAGATTGGCTCTAATATGATCAAAACCTTAGCCAAAGAAAGTGAATATAGCTGGTTCAAACATGCCCAAAACCTGGACCAGCAAAGAAGAAAGAAGAATCAGCTCTAACAAGCCCAACATTAGAGCTGTGATGAAGAAAAGAAAGTGACTCTAAAAAGCTCAAAACTTGAGTCACAAAGAGAAGGAGGATGCTTCAAAACTTCAAATTTCAAGCCTTCAAGATTTTGTTTCTAATTTTCTGCAAAGTTCTGTCCATGTGCAACTGTCTTTATGCCTTGGATCCACAGCAAACTAGACTATCTAATCCTAGTTTGACTGTTTTTAAATTTCTGTTGTAGAATATAGAGAAGAAATTTGCTGAAAAATTTAATCCCAGCAGATATTAGAGTAGGTAGAGAAACATGTGAGACCAACAATTTAATCTAGTCTCATGGAGTAATAAGGGTAGAAATAGAATAGGTTTATTTTCTGGTTTGTAAAAAATAAAAATATGTAAAGGGCATGCTAGCTCAAATGCACCCTAGAAGAAAAAATGCTAGGATTGTAGAATGGGTTGGTAGAATGATTGGGAAATTTTTTCTGTTAAATTGATGTCTTCACAATTGTGGCAGCTAAAAATCAAAGAAGAAAGGTGGCTCAAGCAACAGGCATTTGGCCTAGACCAAAGATCATTTTCTGAGTTCTTGAATCCTTCAAGAAGAAGCCATCCCCATGTGGAGCCACTGTTAGCCCCCTATGAATTTTTTGACAAGAAAAGTAAGGCGCTAAGTTGTTTTTGAAGCCTTCAAGGAATGCATCTCCCCTGAAGACATGTCATCCTTGAAGTCTCCTGTGCCTTTGCCTTTGATAAAATTCCCTCTGCTGACTCCCTTTATAAAGTCTCACTGATTGCAAAAGTTGTGCTCCAGAAGGCCCACATCTATCCCTTGTATCCCTGCAAAATATCCCATTCTCAGCCCTTTTTCCCCTCTGTTAAAGTTCCCCTTTTACCCTCTAAATCCTCCCAAACCTCCCTTTAAATCCTACAAGTTCCCCGTGTTTGGCCCGTTTCCCCGTTTTTTCCTACCGTTACCCTTTCTGACCTCAAATTGCATTAAAAAATGGCCCAAAAAATATATTCTCCGGGGCAAAGCACCTTTCGGAACTAGCCCCCTTATCTTTTCCACCATGTGACCCAGTGCTGAGACCAAGGCGCCAAGGCGAAAGGCGCTATTTTGGAATGTATA
Source organism: Pinus albicaulis (assembly GCA_034641835.2). Taxonomy (NCBI): domain Eukaryota; kingdom Viridiplantae; phylum Streptophyta; class Pinopsida; order Pinales; family Pinaceae; genus Pinus; species Pinus albicaulis. The sequence goes on along the minus strand of CM076579.1, from coordinate 325,653,928 downwards.
TCGGGGGTTGGTTAAAACCTTCGATCTCTATAGATCGGATGGTCGTCGCGGTCCCACAGTGTCTACCATTCTACCCATTCGCCACTCGATCGAATATCAGCCGTCCATTTAGCCGTTGATCCGATGGCCCAAAATGCATCTGCCCTAGTGGTCCCCACCCATGCACTATTCAGAAACCATCGGTTTCCATCACACCGCGTTTGGAGGTCGGGCGGTTTTCTCCATTTCAGAGTGATTCCACTCATCACATGACGCCTGGCAGTGGCACTGTTTGAAAACCGCCCGCTCATCACGCATTATCGTTCGGCACAAGACACGGAGCGATATGCATATCAGCCATCTTATCTGCAATCGTCCATCCAACGGTGATCGCTCCATGGAGTTGCGCGGAGGTTAACCCAAGTCATCCGTACCCCTGTCCCACTGTCCATCGCCCTCTGATGTGTTTTCCACCGTCGATCTCCATCGGAAATCAGACGACCCAGATTAAACGCACGCCCGCCCATTAACAACATACCTCCACGTCATTTTCCACATTTTTTCATCATTTTCTCGTCCATCCCCTATATAATTTCATTCCAAGGTCAAATTTTTAATGTTTTTCATCAGAATTGCTATTTTGACGTCACCCGGTGCATTTCTCACTGTTACACGTTTTTCCTCCATAATATCCTCCACATGCATTTTCGTCCACCTTATCACATCGCCATTTCCGCAGTCCTCCACACCACCCTCTCCATGCATGGTTTTCTTAATTTGTTTTCGTGTTTTGCAGGGTTACAGGAAAGCGGAAAACCACCATAATTCATATGTGCTATTGTAAAGGCACAGTGCACAGAAGGAGCTGAATTTAGAGCCTGATTTTACAGAAAAATGTCTGGAAAGGTTTCTGCATCATAAATCTCATCAAAGGATAGAGTTCCAACTCTGTAAACCCTCTCCGACGCCTTTAAAGCTTGGATTGCATAAACAAAGACAGTACGAGAGCAACAGAGAGCTTGATGCAGGAAATAGAAGATTTTTGCGTTTTTTCAGGGATTTTAGAAGGCAAAGGTACCAGTTCAAAGACATCATGGATTGCATGAAAGGTCTAGTGCACAGAAAATGATGCTATCATGGTTTCAAATCAGCAGAATGTTTCTTCCTAAGCAAGGACACGATACACATATTTTTTCAGTATACATTGTGTCCAAGAGAAGTTTCCCCCCCCTACAGTAGTCCTATGCTATCAGAAGCATTTGTTGCATAGTATGGTAGACCCTAGCGTCATTTATTTACCTTTTTGTTTATTCACCAGAAGTACTACAGAATTCTACAACAGAGTGCATCGAAGACATGCCCGGAGTAAATGGAATCCTAGAGAAGACCACTCCTTCACTCAAAGGAGTGCCACGGATAAACGCACAGAATTTAAATAGAATGGGCCTCGGCCCTCTTCTTTTCCTGAGTGTTAATGCTTCATTTAGTTTTCACCTACTTTCTCTACTCCAACTGAGCTATAAATTCATGAAGAAACTCATTGTAAAGGTTTTTGATCAGTTATTAGAGAATTGCAAGTAGTTTCTTTTGAGACATAGTCTCTGTGTAAAGTTGTAAGATAGGCTGAGGAATATGATTTCAGACTGAGTATCCAGCTATTGGCAATGTTGTACCTACTGGTATTGCTATTTAATATGACAAGCACAGTTCTTTGGATCCTGATCTAAAGCAGTGGTGATTTTTTCCTATCTCTGTGTTTTAATTCATTTCATTTCGTTTCTGCTGGCTTGCATCAGAAATCCGGCATAGGACTTACCCTTGTTAGGTACCCTATGTTTCTGCTCTCCTTGCCTTTGTTGTTTTCTACTAAATGTGTTATCTAAGAATTGATTTCAGCTAATTTAACTATTATAGTGGATGTTATTGCCTGCTCTCTAATGTATGAATTAAATGAATCTATTCTTAAATGTTCTTGTTAGGATTTAGGTGGAAGATTTGGGAACACTGGGGATTAGAGTTAGCCCTGTCCACTAGGATCCTTGTGCAACCAGCTGGCCTTCCTAAGATCCCTCAGCTAGAGGCCGAAGCATTGAGAGTTCAAAGTCTCTCTCTAATCTCAGGTCTTTAGCTTTATTTTCTAAACCTTATTGTTCTCCTCCTCCCTTATCTTTCCATACCACACTATCATATTTAAGATCCAATGTTTTAGATGACTAGCCCAATTGAAAGCCTGCATATTGATTAGCAAGAAAATCCTTTCCTGACTCCAGTTCCCAATGGTTTTGAATGCTCCCTGGAATACTTCACCTCTGCCTTATTCCTCTTTGCTCATCCTTGTCTTACATTGAAACCTTCTTTCCTGATAACCAGCAACCAAACATACAATCAAACAAACACACCTTGTGCCTATAACTAGCCTAATATCTTAAACCTTGGAGCTTCAAAGACATAAAACCTTTGCTTATATAGAGAGATCCCTCTCTAGACCCAGGAGGGCTAGATCCTGAGGTCAGAAAGTGGTTTGATGTTGTATCATATTTTGGTCTTGCCAATCTGGCCAAAACATGGGAACCCCAACATTGAGCATCCGCTATCAATGTACCATTGATTTTTCCCCCCTCTGCAAATAAATCTATGCCACAACTTTCAACCTATAAGTCCTTCTTTTCCCATACCTTGGAGTTTGAGGTCATATTCTCTTTTGGCTGAATTTTTCTCCTGCATTTAGATTCTGCATGTCCAAATTTATTGCAATAATGACATTCAATTTCGTTTTGAAGAGGAGAATTTTTTTTATAAGTATTATTCTTTATTCCAGTCTCATTTCTTTGCTTTCTTGCTTCTCTGGCCATAATGGTTTTATATGTAACACATTGAGTTGCCTTATGACCAAAGTTGTGACATGAGAAACATTGTCCATTAAAAAAGAAATTTATGTGATTGTGAAACCTTCTATTGATGTTTACCCGCTGATTGATACTTTTGTTAGTGTTCATCCTTGAATTGAAGTGGTCATGTTTCACCTGGGCAATCTCTTTGTCCTTTTGTTGAGTGAAAAAATGTTGCTGGCTGGCTTTAGCTGTATTTAGATACCTTGGTGCTGAACACTGAGAGGATTCTCCAATATATCCAGGACCTGTATTTATAATAGGAGAGCATTTAACCTTGATAATTTCATCTAAGGTTTCAGATCCTTTAGAAAATCTAATATTTAAGGTTTTCACTTTCTCAATTTCCTTTCTTAAACTTACTATTTCACATTCTAATTTCTCATTATGCTTCTCCTTTTCTATAAGCTGATTCTTTAGAGTATATATGGCAATTTTGTTTACTTCCAAACATATTCTGAGTTTATTTATTTCTTAAAGAAAATCATTTTCTTCTAATTCATCCATAAAAGTATCTTTAGCCTCACTAGAGTATTTTTCAAAAGCCATGAGCAGTCTAACATCTTGATCAGATTCTTCTTCTTCACTATTTGATAGACAATCACTATCTTCATAAGTATAATAGCTTTTTCTATTGATAAACCGTTTCTTGTTTCCTTTTGTCACTTCCTTTCCCTTTTCATGGTGATCTTTATGAGGGAATTTAGCATCATAATGACCAACACTTCCACAACCAAAAAAAATAAAAGGAAGCTTACCTCTGAACCTTCTAGTGCCAAGTTGTAGCTTCTTTACAAAATTTATCTCATCTTCTTCTGAAACATACCCCGATCCTTCTTGTTCTTATACTTCCTTTCCTTTTGCAGCAACTCTAAAGACAATTTATTTGACTTCAGATGGACTTCTTTTCCTCATTTCACACACAGTCAGAATCCCATGAAGTTGAAGAATAGTAAGAGTTTGTAGATCTTGCTTCTCTTCAATAGCAGACACTTTTAACTCGAATTTGGGAGTTAGAGATCTTAAAACCTTTTCTACTAGAGTAGTGTCAGTTATGTTTTCACCCAAATTTCTCATATGGTTTACAATATCATCTAGACGTAAGAAGAAACTAGCAATGGTTTCCTCATTATGCATTCTGAGTTTTTCATATTGAATTCTGAGAGTTTGGAGTTTAGCACTTTTTATCTTGGCAGAACCTTCATAGCTATGAATGATTTTGTCCCATATCTCCTTTGTTGTATTCAAATGCATGAATTTGACTAATTTAGATTCAATCAGACTTCCCAATAATGCATTGACCACCTTTGCATTAGTTTCATAGTTCTTTCTTGCTATTGGATCTGCAGGAACTGATGTTGGATATTGATAACATCCTTGAACTATAGCCCAAACATCTACTCCAAGAGAGTGAAGATAGGATCTTTTCCTTGTCTTCCAAAATATTAAATTGTTTTCATTGAAGAGAGGAGTCCTGATAGATGTTGTCCCATCTTGATTTCTCATCTTATATGATCTTCCTTCTAGCGATTAAGCTTCCTTAGAAGGACCTACTCTGATACCAATTGTTGGGAAAAATACTAAGAGGGGGGGGGTTGACTTGGTATTTATAACTCACTGTAAAATTTTACTTTTTCTTTACTAATTTCTATACGTGTCTTTAATGAACCCAACTAACATATACACGTGGCTACCTTTAAACAAACTTGCATATGTACAGATATCGTATTATGTAGATAATTATTTACTTAGATCAGTGCATCATTCATTCATCAGATGTCTAGTAAGCAGGAAGCATGTGTAGTAAGAACAAAATAAATCATCATACATAAGCAATACACATGAACACCAGAATTTAAGGTGGAAACTCAATTCGGGAGAAAACCACTGTTGTTTTCATCTCTGTCTTCAATATTATTATATGGAAAACTTCTTACAATATTGTACTGATGCAGACTCATATCAGTACGCAAGAATATATCTGTAGAAGGCTGCAACCTTCTCTCATTCTCTAGCTACTACTGGAAGGGAGGTCCAATCCCTTGATCTTGTTTACCAGCCATTACTGGAAGGGAGCTTCAACCCCTTGATCAGAACACCATCTTCTTTTGGAAAGAAGCTTCTACTTCCACATTGCAAGCTTCAACCCTTAGAACCAATGCAGACCAAGTTTCATCAATTTTTACACTAGATCTCAGAGCTTCAACACAACACTTCATAAATACCAACACCAATAAACTTAACCCAAGCTTCAATTGGAACAGTGAGATCATTGTAACTAGAACATAGTAATAAACCAATATTTTAGAATCAGCATGTAGAAAAAATATCAACCCTGACCATTCATTATCTTAAAATGCATATGCTACTTCACTTACTGAGCTCGCATGTATACATTCTTTCCTCCAAACCAACCTACATATAGATCTAAAAATACTGATCTTCCATAATATGATCAGTCTCAGAACCAGATCTGAGGCTTTCAGTCAGATATCTTTTCAAATTTTAAGAACACTTATTCATTCAACATTATTATTCATACTTAATCACTCATTGATCATATTTGTACATATTCAACTTAGCATCATATACAGTATTCAAACAACCCAGATCTACATGAAGACTTCATCGATAGAGAAAAAATGGATCCATTCATTTTGGATTTTGTACGTCGTGTTGATGATCATAGTTGTAGGTTCTCTTGCTTGTATCGGCCTCGCTTGATTCATGCTCGCCGAGATGTTGTATGTCTTCAAATACAACACCTGCAACCCTGATTGTGATGCTTCTACAAAAACCTTGTATTGTTCTTCCATCATTTTTCACCTATCTTCAGAGGCAAATGCGATTGCATATGCTATCTTGTCAAGGTCCTCCTTGGTTAGTGTAACATCCTCTATTCCTTCGACCTTCAAGCCTTTCCTTTTCTTGCATGCAACCTTAGAGGTCTCCGCGTTGTGTTTAGTGCCTCTAGGGGACTCAACTCCCATGCCATCTAGACCATCTAGGCCTTCAAGATCTAATCCTGCTTCTCCTTCAGGTTCTTGCTCAGTTTCTTTCTCGGCCTCCTTCTCGGTATCCTTTTCTGCCACTTTTTCTGATTATTTTTATGCTTCCTTCTCTGCATTCTTGTCCTTTGTTTCCTCTTTTCCAGAAATGGAGGTTGTGATGAGTATAGCAGAGTCTAGCCCAATCTTCCATGCATCTGGCCAGGTCTCAAGGACAGGGTCGATTTCAGCCTCCATGACCATGTATGGCAGGTTGTACCAAACTGGGTCCTTGCACAACTGGATCTGCACATTGTGCATGGTTACCTGAAAATATACAATAAGTTTGTACTTATCATACACATATGTAGACAATCGGGGCCTCAAGTGAATAGTTGTTGTTGGCGCAACTTCTAATAGAACCCATAAAATTTTGTTCTCTTTTACTTTCTATGGGTTTGGCGAATCCCATCCATAGCATGCCCCATCACACGCCCCAGCTTCGACCTCTGCCAGTACTATGCCGTCTGGGGTCTCCCATGCAATTAAAGTGATCAACTGAAGTAGCCAGGAGTAGCTAAACTTCTTCCCTTTTTCTTACACCTCGCGCACGTTCTGTAGGAACTCCTGACAGAGGTACTATGACTAGTTGTAACTTACTCCTTTCTCACATTGTCCTTCTAGTGCGATGACATGCACAAGGACCACCTTAGGTCAGCATTTGCGCACTAGATTGATCCCAAGACAAGGGATACAAGGTGTATTTTTGGGTCCGAAATTTGTTGTACTAGGAACTGCCTGGAGTCACGCTAGGTCTTGTAATCCTTCTTGACTTTGGCAATGACCTTCTGCTCATTAATTTTTCCAAAACTAGACATGGGTTCGAGCCCCTTCTTGGGTAGGATGGTGATCCATTGGATCAGTGCAACATCGATGGGTATTATATTCTTGAACCATAAACATCCATTGTGGATCAACGCCAACATCTAGCACACAGAGACGTCAGTGATTGGATACCTACCAAAGTAGGGAATCCTCAGTAGTTTGAGAATCCCCGTGTTGCTCAACCTGCATGCCCATGGCATAGGGTCTACCTTCACCACTCCATCATATAATATGTGCTCCCAGTAATATTCAAGTGCGAGCTCAGGGAACTTCTCCTCATTTTCCAAGTCATAATCGTCAAACCTAACCATGGGGAGTTTTCTGAACATGTCTCCTTCGAGAGTAACTTCCTCTACAATTAGGGGCATTTACAGGTATGCGCACACTATATCCAAATATTCTCGTGCCTTCATGGAGGGTCTGCACAGCTTGAAATATTTCGGCAGCCATGAGATGGGCTCGAAAAAAAGTGTAGTGTCCTCCATCGCGCTCATGGGTCTCTGGGTTGGGTTTCCTGCACGGGATATATCCTTTTTTGCCTAGTGCGGGGATGTGAATTTTTGAGGTGAATTTTACTTGGAAGATGACCCCTTGGTCATCTTTCCCTTTCCTTTAGCCAATGTGGACACGACTTCTTGGACTTCCGACACTACTTCATGAACATCGCCAGATCCCAGCTCGATAGATGCGGTGAGTGACACAAAATTCTCTTTATAAGGTGTGCTCTCAGGGTTAGTGGCCATTAGCCTTGGTATAAAAATGAATTATGGGTTGTTTAAGTCAAATGCGGGGGTCTACAGTGAGACATATAGGTCTCAGAGATGAATGCTCAATGCAATTCACAGATAAATTCAGGGTGCAATATACTCGGAAAGAAAAGGAACATATTATGACCCATGCCCTTCAATTTATAGGTGATCTGAGTTAAAAACAATTGGATATTCATCAAATGCATCTAAACCCCATAAAAATGGTAAAAAATCCCGTAATATCTCCTCATTAAATGCAAAAAACCCGCTCCATTAAACGGTAAAATTGATTTTTCACCTAGTTTTACTATTCCAATGGCCAGTTTCTTCTATTGCGCACTACCTCTATGCTCCTCTCGCACCTATCTAGGCATTTACTTTGCGCAACGTGCAGATAAGTGGATTCTCATTATCCAGCCATATAGTCATTTGGTAGGCACAAGCTCATCCTTATATGGGTTCAGTCGGCTTCCATTGAAATACCCTAGAAGACTCTCACCACGCAACGTGGCCAAATGCACCGCACCTCCATCAGTGATTTATTTCACAATGTATGGCCCTAACTAGTGCTTCCTAAAATTTCATGGGTGGCGCACAAACTGGCTTTCATATAAAAATAAAAATAAAAACCATCTTCCTTGAATGCCTTATGTCGAATGTGTCTATCATGCCAAGCCTTTTCACGCTACTTCTGCACTTGTTGATGAAATTTACCAATGAATCGATCCTCCTCTAAGGCAACCAGTTGTGCAAGAAATTCCTCCATGATTTCAAGCTCAACCATATTAGTAAATGATGCATTGCGCAGGCATGGGACAATATATTCCATTGGCATGATTTCCTCTTTCCCATAGACCATCCTGAAAGATGTTTTCCCAGTCAACTTCTTGTATGTGGTCCTATAAGCCCATAACACAGAATGGATGTGCATGTCCCAATCATTCTGATTTTAATTATAGATCTTTGTGAGTGCATTCTCCAGAATTTTGTTGAAAGCTTCTACTACACCATTTGCCTGAGGGTTGTAAGGAGTACTCTTCTCATGTTGATGTATTTGAAAGTCTTCTGTCAGAGTTTCAACGGTTTCATTAAAAAAGTGTGTACCCCTATCACTCATCAATATATTAGGGCACCCAAACCTAGTCAGAATATGTTTAAAAATGAAATGTGCAGTGGTATCCGAGGTACAATTCTTGACTAGCTTAGCTTCTTCCCATATGGTTACATAATCTATGGCAGTGATGATGTAGCACACACCAGTCTTCTTCCTTGGAGAATTGATGGGTCCCAAAAAATCTATAGCCCTTTTATCAAATTCTTGTAGGGCCATCTATGGCTACAAGGACATTTCATCTCTATGCGATGGCTTCCCTGTTATTTTCCATGCATCACAAGCCCGATAGTACACATGTGCATCACTGTGCAGTGTGGGCCATCATAATCCAGCACGCAACACCTTTTGCGCAATGGCCTTCCCTTCATAGTGGCCTCTTGCCACTCCTCCATGAGCCTCAGCTAAGATGTCCTATATTTCATGTTCCAAAACATACCTTCTTAATAGCTTGTATGATTGACCAACAATTAGGGTAAAATCAGTTGCGCGTGAAACAAACTCCTTATTTTGTTGCATTGAATATTTAGCAGGCACACTTCTAGTGGTCACAAAGTGAATAATATCAACAAAGTTTTCATCAACCACCTTGATAGAAAAGAGTTGCGCATCAGGTAAGCCCTCCTCCAAACTAGTTGGTTCCTCCCCATTTTTGATGTGTGATAGGTGATCAGGTCCAACATTCAATCTTCCAGGTGTCACAATGATTTCAAAGTCATATTATTGAAACAACAACATCCATATACAAATATTCGGCCCCAACACAGGCTTATTGACCAGGTGTTTCAAAGAAAAATGATCAACGAACATCTTGAAGTGCCTTCCTAGCAGATAGTGCCTATATATTTGTAGAGCATAGACCATGGCCAATCCCTCCCTTTTTTGGTTGAGTAGTTGCGCTCTTCATTAGAGAGCTTCCTACTAGGAAAATAAAAGCGGTGATCAAGGTCTCCTTCACCTGGCTAGGCTAAAACAACTCCAAGTGCTATACCAGATGCATCAACATGTACATGGAAGACTTTGGACCAGTCTAGGAATATTAAAATGGGTGAAGTAACCATATTTTCCTTCAGCAGCTCAAAGCTCTTTTGACATTCCTCAACCCAAAAAAATGACACATCCTTCTTCAAAAAAATTTCCATACGCACAGTGATCAAAGCATAGCCCTCAATGAATTTTTTGTAATATCCAGTGTGTCCCAGAATGGAGCGCAATTGTTTTTCATTAGTGGGGACTGCTAGGTTGATAATAACTGCAATTTTGGCCATATCTACCATCAACCCTTGCTGGCACACAATATGATCCAACAATATTCCAAAAGGAACATAGAATATACATTTCTTCAAGTTAAGAGAAATTTGATGCTTCCTACAGTGTCAAGCAACATACGCAAGTTGGAAACATGCTTCTTTACTAACCCAAACACAGTCCAGTCATCAAAATACACCTCCTAGAACTTTTGCATGAATTATTTGAACACAACTACTACTACACGCTAGAATATATCAGGTGCATTCTTTAATACAAAAGGCATGACTGTGTATTGGAAAAATCCCCATTACATTGCAAAGGTGGTCTTACTTCAGTCTTCTAGTGAAATTCTGATCTAATGAACCCTGAAAATCCATGAGTAAAATAATAAGCCTCTTGTCCTCCCACATTATCCAATATCTCATCTGAAAATGGAGTAGGGAAAGTGTCAAGCACACATGCATCATTCAACTTGTGCAGATCTACACAAATCCTTATCTCTATCTTGGTATTCTTTTCTTGAAAAACCATGGGGCTCACCCAATTATACTGCTCCACGGGCTCGATGATTCCTGCAACAACCATCTTCTATTGTTCCTCTTTCACTTTCTTCTTATACTTATGATTTAATCGGTATGGTCGCTACTTGATAGGGTGTGCATCTGACTTCAGAGTGATCTTCATTATACCCAAATATCTATAATTACTTTAAGCTTAGAGAACTTTGTGGGAAACATGTCCTGATACTCTCTCAGCAGCTCCGCAACCTTTCTCACTATGTCATCATCCCAATAATCTCTAATTTTTGCCAACTTGGGTTTTTCTTCTGTCCTAGTGTTGATTTCCTTCAACTTCAGGGGCTTAGTTACATCCACCATTCCCTATAAGGGCCCTCCTACTGTGCTCTCCCCCTCAAATTCAGGGATGTTGATATTTCTTGGATCTTCCTCATTATCTTCTACTGACGGGTTCTTGAAATTGAAAATATCCTTCATCTATGTTTTCCATGCTGGAACAACACATCCTATCCGAGGTCTAGAGTCATAAAAAACAAGTGCTACTATATCCTACAGGGCTTTATCCAGTCCCTCTGATCCCCTAACCAAGCCAAAGGTTCACAGAAAATTGTCAGTCATTGTAATCCAATGGTGAGTCCCTCCGTGCAGATCCTTTTCTAAATACCATGTAGTAGGTATTTGTCCCAATTAATGGACAAAAATATGAACCAATAGTTTCAGGTCTTCTCATTCCAAACCCCCATCCATGTGGCCAAGTGTTTGCGTGGGTTACACTGATCATAGAATATCTTAGTTGGTGTTGTAGCGGGTGGCTCAAAGCGTGACTTCCACATTTTACTACATTCATCCTAGTCCTTAAAGCTTCCTTTATGTGTATCCCACCAACACGCTGGAGTTGCACGCATGGCCAGATTAAGTGCCCAAAACCTCCGCTCTTCTACGAAAACATTTTCAAACTTTTCCAAAAATAATACAACACTATCAGAACCATCAAAATAGGGTAATTCCCTTATGTCTGAAGATATGAATTGGATATTTTTAGTGATCTTGAGCTAGTGCAGCACAAAAACATCATGCCACTGATTTTTCCTATTCTCCATTTTCCCATCTGAATCACACAAGCTATCATTTTCCCAATTCAACATTCCATCAGTCCTAGGTTTCATTCAATCCTCGTCTTGTGTAGTCAGTTTGATGATATGGTCAACATCATATCCTTCGCACACTAGTAATGTATATCTTTCTCCTTCTAGTGGATCCAGAGGTACTATTACCCGCATACCATCATTTTCAAAGATCATTCTTCTGCGTTTCAAGTTGATGAAACCTCCCATATTGATGGCCCAGTCTGTCCCCAAGAATGCGGGGTAAGGGTCTGCATCATCCACAGTTTGTATTACTTAAAACATTTCATGCACATTTACTCCAACAATGTCTACCAAAACCTGTGGGAGCCTTCTAAGTGGAATGATCTTCTGTTGATTATCCATGCGCAGCTAGATGGTGGACCATTCCAACTTTGGTTCGCCCATATTTTTCCACGTCTACTTAGGTAGAAAATTTGCATCAAACCCTAAGTATAGGTTGACCTGATCCATCTTATACTCTCCAATTTGCATGGTCATGCACATCTCCCGACAAGTTCTCTTCTTTTTCTTATAAATCTTGTTCACAGCTTACTCTTAGTTTTAGGAAAATCCTTATCCGCAACTATATATCAGGGCTTGAATATTTTCTACTCCCTTCTGATTGAAAAATAACTTAATGCGGGATTGTAGGAAAGGTTTGACTTCATCATCAATATTTTCTTCCATTATCGACTTGGATGTGGACACACCTGCAACAGCAAAATCCTTCCAGGATTCGATAAAAGTCTCCTTTTCCTTCTGCATATTGAGCGCTTCCTTATTTTCAAAGGCCTTTCAGATCAATGACTCTGCATCATACTTCTTTCCCTCATCTCCTCCGATGGAAGTACTACTGCGTGTAATTATGTTTACACTTGGATCATTATCGTGCGACTAAAATTTAACCATTTTTATGTTCTGCGTAGGTGTCTACTGTTTCTTTTCCTACATTATAGAAATTATAATACGAAAACCTTCAATCACATGATAAAATTGTCTATAATACCTGCAATACTATCACGCGGGGTTCAGGAAGTCATGCGCATAGTGTCCAGCGTCTCCACAGCTATAGAAAATTAATTTTCCTCTTCCACGACCTATGCCTCCACCTCTCCCTCCTCCCCTTCCTCTTGTTGGAGATCCTCCATGCCCAAAGGGAGATCATGGTGAAGATGGGTCGGCCTAAACCCTATATAGGTTGGAACTATCCATCATTAGCTCGAATGTGTGGCAGTGGTGCTCAACGTGGCCAACCGAAGAGGAAAACCTGCACCATTGCTACTTCAATTCTCAAACATAACTTCAAAATCGAGGGAAATGGTTTATGTAATGCCTCCAAGCTACCTTACAGCCAGTGCACCATGGTTGGGGAGTACCACTCAGCCCTACAACATACCTAGGGTGCAATGGATTTTAACCTCCCACTTGCATGTAATATTGAAACAAGGTACACTGATATTTTGTGCTGCTGGAACCCTTGCACCATATACACCATACATCTACGCCAACTTCATTTCCTCTATCTATGTGTAGGTTATGGATCTCTATGCACATTTCTTCCAATTGATTTTGGATCTGTAGAGTTCCAAATTGGTCATTAGCTTGGGGCGCAGCTTCTAGTTTCATGGAAACTTCTAGAGCTTCGGCATGAGAGTCAAAAAAATTTTGATTCATAGGCCCAAGAAAATGTGGCAAGAAAATGGAGATAAACCATTCCTTATGCTTCTTATTGTCATAGATTAATATTCCCTAACTGATAGTGCGCTTCAACTGCTAATCTGCCTCCCAAACATATTAATTTGGCTCTTGTTTGATATCTTTCAACTCTGTTACACACTGTGAGTAGGACTTTGGATTTATGAACTACTGCTCCAAAGCATCTCTAATCTCATCAACATTAGGATTAACATGCTGAGCCATATATCCCATAAATTATTCCATTACACAACCTTCAAACGTAATAGCTAATTGCACTCTTTTGACAACATCGGTGTTAACATTTTGCATAGACCATACTGCATTAGCAACAAGCCAAAAGTTATCCGTGTCATTATATCCCACACCCTTAAATGTTTTTAGCTTCATATGTGCAGCCATATATCCTTTCGATGGCAGTGGTGGTGGGGTAGGAGATGTATTACCCCTGAGCATGTTTGAATGTGGAGTAACAGGAGGGCTATCTCTGGTGTGCATAGCCTCACCGCTTGCTATATCACTGTCAGAAAAGTTTCTCAAAGGTTTGTATACAGATATTTCTCCTCTCTGATTAACCGGATAATACTTTTGTTGCGCGTAGTGATTTCTAGCTTATATGGGGTCATTCACTCAGTGTGACTACACAAAACACCTTTTTCACACAATATCATATTAATCAGAAAAGGCAGAGAGTATATAAATTTACCTCTAAGTCCCTTGAAAAACCTCCTTTGAGCTTTAGAATATGACACAAAATGATCTACTGCAAACTGTGTTACAAACCTACCCAAAATAATGTCAACCCAATGATCTACAATGCGAGCAATTGAATTATAAATATACTCTAACTGTTGGATCAACTCAGGTATCCACTGAGTGATCTTATCATATTTCCAATAGGTTTTGAAGTCAGCTAATTTTGACAACCACCCCTGCAATACTTGTGCAAAGGTCGCAAAGATAATCTCGCGAACCTATGTGAAAATATACTATTATTTCCAATCTTCAGTAAATAACTTCTTATTTCTATTTTCATTAAGGGAAAATTCTTGAACTTTCTTCTCAAACTAGTATTATAACTCAGGCTTTGATGGTGGCCAAATCACCCAATATCTCTCAAAATGATCCTAGTATCGGCAACAAAACCATTTTTTGGCTTGACGGGTCCTGACCCAGGTTCAGAGTTAATCTTAACCAGAAAAACCCTATTAATACTATCCCTTTTGGCAGTGACCTACTTGCGCAGGTCAAAGTCTCACCCGAAGCAGTATGGGGGGGTGTTGGAACTAGGTTTCCACACCCTGAGAGAGAATTAGAGGATGTGGGTGTCTTTATATCTATAATGCTAGCGGACTGGCCTACGCAACATAAACCCTAACCGAGAAGTTCTGGTTCATTTGTTGCCTACTTTGGTCGACCCACTGGTCGAACACGACCCACATCTGTGTACATAAAAAATTTAGTTTAGTCTTGGAAAACATCAAAAATACAAAAACATGTAGAAACCTTAAAATAAAAAACATGGTCAAAACATTTTTACCCATTGCACCCCATTGAACGCCATATGGTAAAATCAAATCTGGATCTCCACAGAAATCTGTGCCTGCGTATAGATACTCCTCTATGGTGATATTCTGTCATCGGAGCTAGGCAAAGAATGCAGTGGAAAATATGATAGTCGATTGACCTACATGCCTAGCCATAAATTCGACCCATCTCTCGATCAAAGGATCTCTAGGACCAGAAATGCTCAGTATCACATGTTGTGAGTGCATCAATGGAACTCTCTCTAAAATAAAGGAAATCAAGATCGAACCATAAATAATTTTTTTTTGCCACACTTTACTTTAGTCAGTTTTTCTTTCATCTGAAAGAGTACTGGTTCAACCTAGTTGAACACTGTCGGTTTGAGACACTCGAGAGCATATTGCACATATGATCGGCTTCAAACATGTAGTAGAGATAGCAAGTTTTTCAATAGTGAAAATGATAGTTCTAAGAGGCAAATCACGCACATCATGAATTCTTATCTTTCCATATTTTACAGGTTCAGTACCTGGTCGACAATGATGGTGTATGTAGTCCTTCACTGTCTTGCCTCCACAAGAACATCCCGCGAGGGAAACAGGAGAACCACGTCTTGATAATCCAATAAGAAATTAAACATCCTCAACTAGTATTTGGAGAACTTTGTCCCCAATATGAAATTCCTGAGATTCTGGTTCCCATGAACGAACTAGGAACTCTAATAGTTCAAGATGTTGTCTCATCCCTGATAATATGAAATACTTAAGTAACCCACAATCCTTGAGGGCTCTTACAGTGCCAGAATCATTTAGGGAAATCATGTCTTGTTCTTCATGTTCTCTTTCTCCCCATGTAATGGTAATTTTGATCCGATAAATACTTGAAATCCAACCATAAGCTTCGTTAGGATCTATTTCATGCAAAAAAATTGGGAATTTTTAAGCACACAATAAGAAAAAAATTGTTAAAATGTGCCCAATGCACCCCTGGTCCATAGACAGAGTACTACAGAGCATTTCAGATTCAATTCTAGTGCTCTGCAATGCAATTTTCAACATGCAAGTGTGTGTTTCCCTCATAACGCAATAGATTTACCCTAGCATGCTCAAAAACCTAAACATTCAACATTAAATGAAACAAAAATGACACTAAAAGGAAGAGAAGGTTCAAATCTACAACCTGGATCAAATGGCGCGAGAAATCATCCACTGAAACTGTCGCAGTTGACTGCTGAAGCTCAAGGGAAAAATAGGTTCAGAGCGCCTAAATTTCAAATGGTAACTATTGAATGGTAAAAACTTGTTTTTATTAGTCATTTTGATTATTTTAATCATATTTAATGATGTGAATATATTTCTTGTTCATTCTTACTATGAAACAAGTATTTTTAATCTGTTGGATGGTTCTCTAAACAGGTTTACAGCTGATACATTGAGTTTGAAGTGCACAATTATCCAAAAATGATTTGAACACAAAGCATACTTTTATCTCTTTTTTGAACTCTGTTAAACATCGAAAAAGGAACCACCCTGGAGTCTTATTTTAACTCTTTTCAGACTCCGTTAATGTGAAAATATTGCCGAGCACTTGTCTTTGTGAGCTCGTAAAAGGAAATGAAACGACATCTACTCAGTATAAGTTTAACCATTTTCCAGATTGAGATAGATTATTTACAAAAAAAGAACACCTTAGTCGCACATGGCTAAGAGGTTTTCTCAGGTATCATTTTACACTTTTTCGGACCTGAGTGATCAATTTATCAAAAATGAATCATGGAGTTTTCTTTTCGTCCCTTTTTCAAACTCTCTAAACATGAAAAAGGACCAAGTTTTCACTGTCATTAGACTCGTTAAAACATCAAATAGCGACGAACTTCTCCGATCATGACAAGATCGAGTTTCACTATCACTAGACTAAGTTAAATCCTCAAATAGTGATGGATTCACCCGAACTTAAGGTCGAATTATAGATCAAGTATATTTTACCCTCCTGAAGCTTGTTAAAAAATAAAGAGGTATTGATCAACATTGACTGGGGAATTTTTGGGAAAAATAACAAAACACTTTATGGTAGCAGGTCGCTCTTGAACATGACACATTCACTTCATCTTTGTGGCTTTAGGTTGGGTAATATTTTTGACAGTTTATCATACCTATGGTATATCATACCATCCATCACTTCAATTTTGGTTCAATGCTTCCAATCCATTCAGTGTCGTCGATATGTTCAAGAGAATTCATCCAGTAATTCCTCATCTTCTACAATACTCATAAACCTTAATTTTCAGGACCGCCATCCGTGAACATTGCTTCACCAAGTCAAATTTTGTCTACAAAATCATTACTCCTGTTTCATGCCATATCTGTGACGAGTCGCTTCCTGTCGACATCAATTCAACATCTAGGAATTTGACTTAGAAACATCTTTCCAGTGCCTTGGAACTTGCTTACATCAACGACAAGTTTATCACTTCCGGTGATAGGTTGACATGACATACCATCGACTGAAATATTTTGTTTATCGTTCGACGTCAAATCATCTATTCAAGCCTTGGATATTGTACTAGAGTACCTTGAGAACCATTAACATCAAAAGTGGTTTCTCTCGCATCTCTTAACAGCTTGCATCATTAGCTGGTAATCAGACGATGACTTCCCATGTTAGACTTCAGATCACATATTCCCATGATTAGATGTGTACTTGAATGATGGAGTAAACAAGATAGAAGTCCCCAGATCTAGTTTCATCCATCCAGGGTGCAATTTCAGGAATTGTACCACATCATCTGTACGATGGCTTTACATACAGATTGTCATCCTATCATTGGCCTATATATGTAGGCATGTCTATATCTATAGACAAATCTCTAATTTATGTACGTGTTATGATAGTTTATGTGTTGAGCATGGGTATGCATCCATAAGAAATTCATTTCCAACATGTACAAGATATCATGATGTAATGTATTGCAAATTGATGTAGGTCATCATCCGCTTCAGATCCTACTCATCACATCGTAAAGCATCTCATTCAAATATTATCATTATTTTGACTTCATGATTTAGGGGGTAGTTGTTATAGTTAAATTTTGGAATAATACCTAAGACCAGTATGAATAGGGTCTATCATCCCCTAATTCAATACAAACAGGTTCTATCATCCCGTAATTCAGTTGCTACATGCCCTACAGAAGTCATTCCACTGATGGGTTTAATTCATGAGAGTTTCAATGTTTGAAGTGTAGTTAAAATTACCCATTGACTCATGAACACTCCTTTGAATGGGACTAAGTGCGTTGAAAATCACTTACACCCATTCAAGGGTGCTTAGCAAAGCACTTCCCTACACTTAAGGGTGCGTTGGTCCCCTAAGAGTGAAATCATCATTGTTCTAGGAATATCCACATGTCTAGTGCCTTCTAGAAGAGATCATAGGTGTCATAATTCGAATACATATGTTCATCCATCACCATTGAACTTGGAAACATGTCTCATCTATTATTATAAAGCCATTCAATACCATTTATTGAGAAACTACCTATAATTTCCATATAAATTGAGAACTCATCTAAGTGCAAAGGAAGGAAGAAATTTTTGTATTGTTATGGTGTTGGATTCTAAATTCTTGGAGAGCTAAAGTATTATGACGATGTTGGATTGATGCTTGGTTTGATGAGGATGGGATTAAGTTGAAGAAGTTTGACAATGAATTGATCGACTAGTTGTAATCTATTCCTCCTAATACTGCAATAAAGATATTTGTTCTTTCTCTCATATATGTGATTATCTTTTGTGAATGTATTCTCAATATGTGCATGTATTCTCAGATTTATTCATTTCTTTTATCACTCAGTAATTTCTCAAGGTTAAAGAAATAAATAGTCTAAGGTAACCACAAACCTACTTTTTAACTCTAAGATCTACCCTTCCTAGGGTTTAGAGAGGGCTCTCTCCACAAGATTTAACTTTGTTTTGATTATAAGATATTAGGCTAGTTATGATTGTGAAAATTGGTTTTGGTTTGTTGGGTTTGGTGGGAAAAATCAATTAATGAGATGGACAGTGGGAAATTTGTTTTTCCATTGAGCTGAGTCAAAAAATCAAGCAGACAGAACTAGGATCAAGGTCAAGAAGTCAAATGTTTTCAGGGCAAGATAGATAACCATTTAAAGATCTTGGAAGGCTGTTTGGTGATGTGATATGATTGGAATAAAGAGCAATGAAGGGTTCTTTGATCTGGAAAAGAGAAGTAGTAGGCAGAGGTCGAACGAAAGAGGGAGAAATTAAGGGTTCCCTACTTTGGAAATCAACAAAAAACATTGAAATGATAAACAGTAAAGACAAGGTGCTTTTAAAAAATCATGAAGTAATACTCTTGTTTATTAATTCAAATTTAGAACACATAATGGATGCATGAAACAAACAAGACAAACAATGACAAGTAGAAAATACTTTACTTCAATAACTCATCACATGAATCCTGAAATATGATGCTAATTGATTCGATCTAGTCTGCTACTCGAAGTTTGAAACAAAAAAGCCTTCAAGTCCAACAAAATGACTATAGAAATATTTAGCAATTTTTTCCACAATAATACTTCAAAATATGAAGTATATATACAAATTCTAAACTAGAATATCTTGAAAAAATATCAAGATTGGCTTACAAATATCTCAAACTATTTTACATAAATAGAACTTAATAAAATGACACTCAAAACTAATGAATCCATTTGGCACTATACTTATGGATTTATGGTGACAAAGAAGATAATTTGAATTTGATATCAACTCTTAGTTGATGATGAGGCATCTAAGTCACTAAATGTCTCCTTCCTTTGTGCATTTTCCTCCAGAAATTCTACAAAATTGGGATCCAATGATACCTTTTTATTTCTCAATCCGAAATATATATGTAAAAACTGAAAGAGGTTTCTGTATATAAATATTTTATAGAGATAAACCTCTCTCAGTTCCTTACATTTCTGCTCCAGCTGGTCACAATAGGCTCTGCAAAAGGATGTGTAAAAAAGAGATTTTCACAGTCTGAAAAATAGGCTGTAAATATGTGCATTTATCTCTCATTCTGTAATACCTGTACAAAAAGTGAGATGTTTTTTTGTATATGGGTCTCTTAAGAACAAAAACCTCCTTCATTTTTGTAAGATGCATTTCATATTCACCACAATCTTCTCTGCCTAATGATGACTTAACAGGAATTTTTTGTAAAATTTGCTTTCAAATATTGTTTAATATTTCCAAACCCATAATGGTTGTTAGAAAAGTGAGAGAGGTTTTTTTATTTGGACATCCTCAGAACATAAACCTTCTTCAATTTTGTAAAATTCATCTTGGATTCATCACAATAGTTTCTTCAAAACAATGAATTAAACATGAAATTTCTGCAAAAATGTCCCTTCATGCTCTGTTTTCATCTTTTAAGCTTACTTTTATTTTAACTGCTTTTACTTTCATTTTGGATAAGCTTCATTGTTATTGGTGAAAGTGTTTTCATCTATGTTTAACTATTACTGCCTCTATATTTACTTTTACTGTTTTACCTTGACTGCTCTGTTACTCTGTTTTAACTTTCACTTTCACTTTTATCTGATACACTTTAACTCTGATGCTCTTTGATTGTTCTGTTTTCACTGTCATTGTGAATTATTACTTCAATTTTACCATTAATTGTGAAATTTCATCATTTTGATCTGCTACTATATGAAATATTCTTGTTTTAGGAAAACAATTCGAACTTATTTCCTTGTGAATTCTTGGAGTAAACAGGTCTTTAACTAGTATTAAGTTGTTTATCCAAATTATTCTTTTGCCAATAACCTGCAAAACAAAACAATTGTTAATGAAACCTTGGCTGTAGGGAGGGTTTCTCTGGGACAGCGATGGTTTATGAGGGATGTTGAAGTCTTTGGAAGTAAATTGGAAGCTTTAAGTGGTCTCTGCAATAATTTCAATACCTTTTCTAGTTCTTTGGGCGAAAAAATGGTGTTCATCTCTTTGTTTCTCAGTCAGAGGATAAATGCATACAAATAACACAGAAATGGCTTGATGGGCGTAGTATGAGGCTCTTATAATGTTTTAGGTTTAATAAAATCATCATTTAAATGCGATCATGTTGAAACAGAGGGCGGTTTGGTCTTCAAATATGGAAAACCGGAAGTGGTTATCGCGTGGGTTTGGGCGATAAGTGGTTTTGGTTGGATCAGATGCGATCCAATAGAACTGGGCCACATGGGGGAGGTAGGAAAGGCTAAAACAACCTATTTCACGTGGAAATGAAATCATTAAGGTCGCGCAACTTTATTTGCGATATGGGTTTTCCATCGTTGGATCGGGAAGGACTCATGCGAACGGTCGAGATCTGTTTTGACAATGCTCGGGATTTGGAGTGGGTCCAGGGCTTTGATATGTGGCGGAATGGGTTTTTAACTTTATAAATAAACATTTATTAAAGTTAAAACCTTGGGTTATATGATTGGTGAAGGGGAATATGTTTTTAATTAAAACATTTAAGAAATTTTTCAACCAATAACATTGGCGCGAGTTTATTATATAGTATTTAAACCTTTTGACAAATGTTTAAAAACCATAGGGGGTGGGGTATATTTTTGTATTTCGATATGTTTAAACCTATGGGATGATGGGCGGGATTATTTCATCACGTGGGATATATTAACATAGGTTTAAACTTAAAATATAAGGGTTTTGGGGTTATTTAAATATAAAGGTTTTAATAATATATGGTAAAGGTATAGTTTAGGGAATTAATAATATAAGTTAGAAATTAATATGAAATAAAGGTGTAATGTAGGAAATGAATAAAAAAATACATGATTTAAAACTAAGTAAAGTGTAAAGACAGACAAATAAACATAGTTTGTCCATTTTATTTTTTCACACTTAAACTTAGGATAAATGTATTTTTGTGGATTTTTTTAGTGTTTTTCTGAATGGAAATGAAATTAATTATTTAGGGTTTTTACTTTTACTAAGTAAAAATGGGTTGTTACTTAGGAAAAGGGATCAGGATTTTGAAAAGGGTGAAAATGCTGATGAAAATGGGCTTTGTGTAAGGAAATCAATATTTTTAACCAATCAGTTATCGAGCCTTGGGTCCAGTCTCAACAGAAGTCAGAGAAATTCTCTAAGCCTCTTTAACTGAATGTTTAGAATACTGAATCATTGTGGGGGAGGGGAAATTAGTAATTTTTACCTGATGATGCTTGATTACATGCTTTGCACAACTGCTTTCTACCTATCCATCATTATTCTAACATTTTTACTTCATTTTCATGGGTGCATTTAGGTTTACAACCCTAAATTAATTTTCTTTCAAAAAATAAAAACTATCTAAGTCTAACCTTATTTCATTCGAGGGCTTAGACTAAACTGTTGAGCTCCTCATTTATTCTCTAATTATCTACTGATTTGTCAACTTTAAATTGTTTGACATATCTTTATTTTCTATCTAACAACATGAAACTTAAAGTATGAGAGGTCAAGTTTAAGTTATTTGACCTTCATGGATTGTGGCATTTAGGGCAAGCTCCACACAATCTTATTTGCAAAATTAAACTAAAGTAGTGGAATTTAAACTTGCAACACTTTCATGATCTATTTTTGATGGGGTTCATATTTATTATTCTTTTGATCATTATTTCTTTTTTGTCCTTTGATTTTTCTTTTAGGACATACCCTCTTTTCATTTTTTTAAAAATATGGGAATACATTTGAAGAAAGTAAAGGTATGTAGTGGCTTCACATGGGGATGGCATCTCCTTGTGAGATGTCAAGAACACTGTCGATTAGTAGCCTAATCCATTGGGCCAATCCCAAACATGCATATGTTGTGACTTAAAAATCTTGAACTGAATTTACCCCTTTTTCTGCAAACTAAAATCTGATTTGAGACTAAAAGGTGTTGCAACCTTCAAATCAAACTACTAAATCATCAATATCTTAGGGCCTTTTCCTTGGCTTCAAATATTAATGAATTATTTCAAAACTAGTTGAAAACTGAAAACTGAAATAAGCTGAAATCCTACCTACTTACTCTAATCAGGTGTCCAAATGCTGGTTAGGTAAAATGAAACATCCAATGCAAACATTCAAGCATTATGTACTTTGATAGATTTTGTTGCATTTTCTTGTTGATTATCAAAACTATAATTCAGCAACCTATCAAAAACTTGTCAACAAATGAGAGGATAAGGAAATAATTGATTTCCTTTGTTGACTCTAGAAACTTTTCAAAAGGATCCTCCAAGATATATGCACTAATGTTTAACTAATATAAACAATTGTACATATGTTCTAGATGGCCTCCATGCCATGAAACTGAAATTTTATTTTCATCTTCATCTCCCTGCAAACTTTTAGATAAAATTTGTGATGATATTCCTACTGATTGTAATGTTTGACTGCTGAAACCTTTATCAACTTGATTCTGAAACTCATAGTTAGTTAATGGAGGTAGACATTGAATTCATTCAATATCCAACATATCTGTTTTTGGATCATGAAAAACTTGTGAGGATTGCTGCAATCAATTCGATATGGAATTCCATGGGACTTCATACATTTCAACAAGTTACTCATCCTTTTATTTAAATATGTTATACCACATTTTCTTTAAAAGCTGAAATGGTTCAAAACATAGTGGCATGGAATTTTCTTGTGTCACTTAATTAAATGTTTCAATAAAATTTGATAATTGTAATTATGAAATTGAAATATCTTGATCAAGAGTTTCATTATCTTCTTTGTTGTCAATCACAATTCCTAAAGACTGTTGATTATTGATGGCATGAAATTTGTCTCTAATGAACTGAAATGAAGAAAAACAAAGAGGTAAACAACCTTCACTTATTTCCAAATTTTGTGCTTTTTCTTCCTCACTCTCATAGCTAATTTGCATTAGCTGATTATTGTCTTCAATCTGCTGAAACTGCATTTCTTCATCCTCCAAACTATCTTCTGATTGCTCTGTAAAGTTAGCTTGAGTTTGGAGAACATAACTATCATCATAATGACCATACTTAGGCAAATCATAAAAAAAGGGAATATCATCAAACCTACACATTAGATCAGTAGATTCCTCTTCCACATATTGACTTGTAAATCCATTTTCTGATCTATGATAATTGGAATTAGTAGGAATTTGTTGCTGACTATCAACCTCTTCTATTTATTCATGGTGATTTTGAATAAAAAATTCATCTTTCATTGTGATCTTCTATATGATTTCATCTAGTTTTCTCACCAAAAGGATGTGTTTTACCTCTACAATGTTTTTCTTCTCTTCTTCTTCTTTCAACTTTTCATTTCTTATTTGCAAATTAACTTCTACATCAATTGCAATGTTTTGCATCTGTACAAGTGTTTATGGATCTCTTTCTCTTAACTGAAATTCTATTTCTAGATCAAAGGCACTTGGATAATGCAAGAGATTTGAATCATGAGGAGGTCTTATATTTTCTGGCATTGAATAATAAACTTGATTAAATCTGTTAGAAAATTGTTGTATTGTTTCATTTGGATGTCTTCTTAATTGATTATATTCTTCTATGATCGCAAAAATATTGACTTTAATTATCCATCTGTCAAGAAAATTTTTGACAAATTGTTGGAAATTTGAGATGCTTCCATTAGGTAGATTCTTAAACCAACTCTTTATTCTAATTTGCAAAGAAAGAGAAAAAAGTCTGATTTTAACATCATCTTCATCAATCTGAAATAAATCAAGATAATTCTCAAAACCTTGAATATTTTTTTGGGCGGTGATGTTATTATTTTCTCCATCAAATATGGAAATAAATTTGTAATAGTTATCAGGGAAATCATGAAGTATTGGAGGTAAAATAAGGGGCTTATATCTATCTAGAACTTTATATGGTACAGGAATATGTACAGGGATTGTAAGACTAGTCTTGATTATTTGAGGCTTCTTAATTAAAAAATGATCATCATTATATTCAGAAGAAAGCTACTCAAAGAGATTAAGAGAATTAGTACTTACAATATTCAAAGGAAAATAATTAAAAACTAATCTAAGATCTTCTCTAAAATACAATATACATTGAAAAAATTTCTTAATGAGAAAGAACATAATGTGTTGGATTAAGATCCAAGTTAAAAGCCTGATCTATCCATATTATTCTTTTAGGTTCATTCCTCCAGTGGAGTCTTGATTGTGAAATTTATTTGGAGTCGCCAGGTGGATAATTTTAACCTTTGTGCGTCTGATCACTATCCAGCATAGATCAGATTTGAACATGTAAAATATTTCTAAAGAAAATGTTAGTTTCCCCAGTATGGTCACCAATATGTTACCACTCAGTAATTTCTCAAGGTTAAAAAAAGAAATAGTCCGAGGTAACCACAAACCTACTTTTAAACTATAATATCTAGCCTTCCTAGGGTTTAGAGAGGGCTCTCTATACAAGATTTAACTTTGTCTTGATTATAAGATATTAGGCTAGTTATGATTTCTAAAATTGGTTTTGGTTTGTTTGGTTTGGTGGGAAAAATCACTTAATGAGATGGATAGTGGGAAATCTATTTGTCCATTGGGCTAAGGAGTCAAAAAATCAAGCAGACAAAGCTAGAATCGAGGTCATGAAGTCAAATGTTTTCAAGGCAAGATAGATAACCCTTTGAAGATCTTGGAAGGCTATTTGGTGAGGTGATATGATCGGGATAAAGAGAAATGAAGGGTTCTTTGATCCGGAAAAGAGAAGTAGTAGGCAGAGGTCAAATGAAAGAGGGATAAATTAAGGGTTCCCTACTCTAGAAATCAACAGAAAACATAGAAATGATAAACAGTAAAGACAGTGTGATTTTAAAAAATCCTGAAGTAATACTTCTGTTTATTCATTCAAATATAGAACACATAATGGATTCATGAATCAAACAAGATAAACGATGACAAGTAGAAAATACTTTACTTCAATAACTCATCACGTGAATCCTGAAATATGATGCTAATTGATTCGATCTAGTCTGCTACTCAAAATTTGAAATACAGTAGCCTTCAAGTCCAAAAAAATGACTATAGAAATATTCACCATTTTATTCCACAATAATACTTCAAAATATGAAGTATATATACAAATTCTAAACTAGAATATCTTGAAAAAATATCAATATTAGTTTACAAATATCTCAAAATATTTTACATAAATAGAACTTGATAAAAGGACACTCAAAACTAATGAATCTATTTGGCACTATACTTATGGATTGATGGTGACAAAGAAGAGAATTCGAATTTGATATCAACTCTTAGTAAATGATGAGGCATCTAAGTCACTAACTTTCTCCTTCCTTTGTGCATTTTGCTCCAGAAATTCTACAACATTGGGGTCCAATGATACCTTTTTATTTCTCAATCCGAAATATATATGTAAAAAGTGAAAGAGGTTTTTGTAGATAAATATGTTATAGAGATAAACCTCTCTCATTTATTTACAATTCTTCTCCAGATAGTCACAATAGGCTCTGCAAAGAAATGTGTAAAATAGATCTCTACACAGTCTAAAAAATAGGCTGTAAATATGTGCATTTATCTCTCATTTTGTAATACCTGTGCAAAAAGTGAGATATGTTTTTGTAGATGGGTCTCCTAAGAACAAAAATCTCCTTCATTTTTGGAAGATGCATTTCATATTGGCCACAATCTTCTCTACCTAATGATGACTTAACAAAAATTTTCTGTAAAAAGTTCTTTCAAATATTGTTTAATATTTTCAAACCCATAATGGTTGTTAGAAAAGTGAGAGAGGTGTTTTTAGTTGGAAATATTCTGAACATAAACCTCCTTCAATTTTGTAAAATTCATCTTGGATTGGTCACAATAGTTTCTGCAAAACAATGACTTAAACAGGAAATTTCTACAAAAATGTCCCTTCGTGCTTTGTTTTCATCTGTTAACCTTATTGTTCTTTTAACTATTTTTACTTTCAATTTGGATAAAATTCATTGTTGTTGGTGATAGTATTTTCATCGATGTTTAACTATTATTGCCTTTATATTTACTTTTACTGTTTATCTTGACTGCTATGTTACTTTGTTTTAACTTTCACTTTGAATTTTATCTGATACACTTTAACTCTGATGCTCTTTGATTGTTTTGTTTTCACTATCACTGTGAATTATTACTTCACTTTTACCATTCACTGTGAAATTTCATCATTCTACTCTGCTACTGTATGAAATATTCTTGTTTAAGGAAAACAATTCGAACTTATTTCCTTGTAAATTCTTGGAGTAAACAGGTCTTTAACTAGTATTAAGTTATTTATCCAAATTATTATTTTGCCAATAACCTGCAAAACAAAACAACTGTTAATGAAACCTTGGCTACAAGGAAGGTTTCTCTTGGACATCAACGGTTTTTTAGGGCTATTGAAGTCTTTGGAAGTAAATTGGAAGCTTTAAGCAGTCTCTGCAATAATTTCAATAGCTTTTCTAGTTCTTTGGGTGAAAAAATGGTGTACAACTCTTTGTTTCTCAGTCAGAGGATAAATGCATAAAAATAACATAGAAATGGCTTGATGGGCATAGTATGAGGCTCTTATAATGTTTTAGGTTTAATCAAATCATCATTTAAATGTGATCATGTCGAAACAGAGGGCAGTTTTGGTCTTCAAAGGCAGAAAACCAAAAGTGTTTATCGCGTGGGTTTGGGCGGTAAGCGGTTTTGGTTGGATCAGATGTGATCCAATAGAAATGGGCCACGTGGAGGAGGTAGGAAAGGCTAAAAAAGAATATTTCACGTGGAAATGAAATCATTAAGGTCACGCAACTTTATTTGCGATATGGGTTTTCCATCATTGGATCGGGAAGGACTCATGCGAACGGTCAAGATCTGCTTTGGAAAATGCTCAGGATTTGGAGTGGGTCCAGGGTTTTGATATGCAGCGGAATGGGTTTTTAACTTTATAAATAAACATTTATTAAAGTTAAAACCTTGGGTTATATGATTGGCGAAGGGGAATATTTTTTTAATTAAAACATTTAAGAAATGTTTCAACCAATAACATTGGCGCGGGTTTATTATATAGTATTTAAACCTTTTGACAAATGTTTAAAAACCATAGGTATATGACATTTTGTATTTATATCTAAACCAGAAGATAATGTAAGGTGATTACTTTACCACGTGGGATATATTAGCTACAGTTTAAACTTAAAATAGAAGCTAAATATTAAATATAGCAGTTTAATAATATACAGAAAGTGGCATAGTCTAGGGAATTAGTAATATAAGAAAATTACATGAATAAAGGTGTAATGTGAGAAATTATTAAAAACATGATTTGAAATTCAAGTAAAGGTAAAGATAGATAAATAAAAAATAGTTTGTCTGATTATTTTCATATTTAAACTTGTGATAAATGTATTTTTAGTTTTGAGTGTTTTTTTAATAAATGAAATGATTATTTATAATTTTACTTTTATCAAAGTAAAATGTGTTTTTACTTTGGAAAATGATCTAGACTGAACGGAATACCCAAATGTTGATGAAAATGGGCTTTATGTAAGGAATTCAATATTTTTAACCAATCAGTTATTGAGCCTTGGGTCTGGTCCCAACAAAAGTCAGAGAAATGTTCTAAGCCTCTTTAACTGAATGTTTAGAATACTGAATCATTGTGGGGGAGGGGAAATTAGTAATTTTTAACCGATGATGCTTTATTACATGCTTTTCACAACTGCATTCTACCTATCCATCATTATTCTAACATTTTTACTTCATTTTCATGGGTGAATTTAGGCTTGCAACCCTAAATCAATTTTCTTTCAAAACATAAAGACTATCTAAATATAACCTTATTTCATCTGAGGGCTCAGATTAAACTATTGAGCTCCTCATTTATTCTCTAACTATCTACTGATTTTTCAAGTTTAAATTATTTGAAATATCTTTATTTTCTATCTAACAACATGAAATTTAAAGCATGAGAGGTAAAGTTTAAGCTTTTTGACCTTCATGGATTGTGGCATTTAGGAAAATCTGCACACAATTTTATTTGCAATTTTAATTTTATTTTATTTGCATTTAAATTTGCAACACTTTCATGATCTATTTTTGATGGGGTTCATATTTATTATTCTTTTGATCTTTGTTTCTTTTTTGTCCTTTGATTGTTATTTTAGGACATAGCCTCTTTTCATTTTTTAAAAACATGGGAATACATTTGCAGAAAGTAAAGGTATGTACAATATTTCAAGATTTTTAACATAGTCAAATCAAAATTATGAATCCTGTATTTATAGAACCCTAAAAATTTCAATCTGTTTATGATAGATAGATATTGTATATTTTTATCTTCGTTTGTTGTATTTTTTTTTTGATTATGGTATTGATTTGGAAGTCTGTCTTAGAGAAAAAAAGCCGATGATATCGATTGAAATAGAGGGAAGGATAACAAGTAAGTCTCTTCATCTTCTATAAATCTATTTATCTTAGAGAGAAAATAATTTACCTTTCCTCTATTGTTATGAGTGAAGAAACACCACACTCAGGGAAGACTAGTTTATCCATAGATTAGAATTCCATATAACAAGCACCATTTCTTCGGAACGAGAGTCAATATTTCCCTCGGAATATGTATCATTTTAAGAAAATTATCCTAGCTATGTGGGTGTCATGTTGCTAGATATTAATAGGCTGAATATAACCTTCAAATTATTTTTTGATCAGTTGCATGTGAAGTTGTGTACAGAAATATGGCTTCCAGGTGATATACTCGAAAAAAATCCTCATCCTAATCCTCCCAAGATTTTAAAAATTCCTGGAAATTTTGCTTAGGAAAAAGAGATCATCCAAAGAAATTCAAGGGAGTAATATTCCCTTTGGAATTTCTTACTCTCTGCCTAAATTTTTTTTTACAATTGAAGATCTTTCGTTTGATTTTCCTTTTGAAAAATCTTCGTTCAAGACAAATTTTGAGCCTTTTATTTCTAAAATTATCACATATGAATCAGTTCTAATACATTATATATCACCTTCAAAGTATTGTATTAGTGAGTCTGATAGAATTCTATTATCTCAGTTTCAAAATCTTGAGGGCCTGGTGAATGAGTTGCACCAAACTATGAAAAAAGCAACCATTTTCTAGCATACATTTCCTCTCTCATCTGCAGATTTTACTTCATTTGATGTCCCTACATCTGCTTTATTTTATTTTATAGTTTCTACAAGCCCACCTTTCAATCCAAGTCATATATCATCTACAATTCATGTATTACCTATCATTGTTACCACTCAAAAAACCATTTTGTTGCCTCCTTTTTCATCCATACAAATTGTCACTACAACAACCTCATCATCCACTTAGACATAAACCATGGTAGATAGGTATTCTCATTTTATTTTACCTTCTTAGTTACATGACTTGCCTTAGAAATATGGTTAAAGACTCCATCTGTATGATGGCACCAATGAAACTACTGCCAAACAACATGTATATAAAGTTAATGATTTTTTGGATATTGAAGAGGTCAATCAAGAGGATGTGAAGATGAGGTTGTTTTCGCCAATTTTCTCTGAGGAAGTGAAAAAATGGTTTAGAAGTGTTAGAGCCAAATCATTTTATACTTACCAATAGCTTGAGGATGCTTTCATTGAAATATGGGGTGATACAAAGAATCCTTTGCAGATCCTTGTTGAATATTATAGTTTGAAAATACAACCTGGTGAATCAGTTCAAGAATTTTCAACAAGGTTAAATAAGGTATACAACTCCATTGCAAAATATATAAAACCTCGTCACGGATTAGCCTTACTCCACTACCACTACGGTTTCGATCCGGAGATGGAATACCAAGTTAAAGAAAGGAACCCTTCAACACTTGAATACATGCAGAGTAATGTAGTCAGTGTGGAGGGAAATATTCTGGTGAAGAATTCTAAGATGAAATCAAAAAGGAGAGTAACCATAAAAGAAGAACCTTCTACCTCACTTGATGA
This sequence comes from Pinus albicaulis, assembly GCA_034641835.2. NCBI lineage: Eukaryota > Viridiplantae > Streptophyta > Pinopsida > Pinales > Pinaceae > Pinus > Pinus albicaulis. The sequence goes on along the minus strand of CM076579.1, from coordinate 325,623,218 downwards.
AAAGTTGGATATTGTTAGCCCTCCATAATTTTTAATATTTGCAACAACAAATGACAAAGGACAACATCAAACCACTTTGGAGTCTAGGACCTACCCTTCCTAGACTGATAGAGGGCTCTCTATGTTCTTTATGATTTATTATTTAGCTTGATGATTATAATTGTTGATATTAAGCTAGTTATAGAGATTATGAGAACTGTTGGTTTTGATTGGTTGGGTGGTTGGATAGAGAGAGCTGTGAAGCTTAATCCATTGGGATATGGAGTCATAAGAGGCTTAATTGTGCATCAACGTTTTCAAGGGGCATCCAAGGAAAGCTAACTATGTAGACTGGATCTTACTATCAGTGTGAATATGAGAGGAAAGAAAGCAGCGAGTTCAGTAATAGCTAAACAGCAGTTAAGAATTATTTAACTATAATTCATAGGAAAACATTGAGATAACAAAAAATGATAGAATTAAGGTGCTCTCTTAGCAAATATTAATCTAAAAATTATGTTTTGTAATCAAAGAAACTGATGCACAACATGAAAAGACAAAGGAAAAAAATTAACACAGAGGAAAGAAAATTACCATTAACATAGCTCATGAATCCTATGAACGGTCTCTTTATTATTGATGCCTAGCTCAAAACAGTTACAGTGCTCCAATACAATGATCTTTTACAAAACGAAGTCTAACAAGGTTCCACCCCCTTGATAATGAAAATTTGAGCAGTGTTTAACTAAAACTTGAGTCGGTTTCCCTAATCTACTTGGGCCAAACTTCATTAATTACAAAACAACTAAAATTAAATAGGCATGGCCACACAAGGCTTGAGAAAAAAAGATCTGAAAACATATCGCCTATAAAATTAATTTAGAGCATCTCTTTATGGATCTAAATGCTTCGATGGCTCTGACATATGGTCCTGTTTTTCAAAAGATCAATGTTCGGTAATTAAGTCTAGTGCAGTGCTAGTTAATTTCATTTATTGATGTTGGTGTTGATGTGCTTTGTCGCATTTCTCATCTCTAATAGTATATGGTAACAGTTCTATGTGTGTGCCCATTGCCTGAATCAACCTTATTCGGTCCATTTCTTTGTTGTGGTGACTTTCGCCCTTTTCTCTGAATTTAACCTTATTTCTTCGTGAAATGAGCTTATCGCATCCGCTTCGATATCGCATTTTGCATTTCTTAAATTTTCCTTAGCACTTGTATTTTAACATTTATGATGTGTGCATTGTGATTGGGTCCCATCGTTGTCGCACATCGTGATTCGGCAGCTTAACCTTTTACCTTTGCGACTGATCCTTTACCTTTTGTGATGTGCGCATTGCGATCGGGTCCCGCTATATCACACGTCTTACTTCGGCGTTCCACGTCTTTTTTTGTTGTAACCTCTTTTCCTCCTTCACTGCTATTTAACATAGAAAAGGCCCTGCATGTGGATTCAAAATCATTTTGAATGTGCCTTTGAAACTACGTCACGTCCGGGCCTCCATCGCACTTCGTAACTTTTAACCATAAAATTAACCTTTGAGATCTACGATGTACGGTACGTGGGCCTGGCCACATCATCTTCCACGTCACTGCCACATCATCATAAGTCAATTACGATATGTGGGGTCAAATCCACGTCACCGCCCTATCACCATGCCACATCACCTGCCATGCCACTTCATACCGCAGATCGACGAATTTAACATGTGTATTTTCACTTGTTTTCTAAAATCTACAATCTATGATTGGGCCCCACCCATCACACATCACACTTCGGCGATCTTAACATTTACCTCCCACGCCCATCCTTCAAACTCTACGATTTGCGATTGCGGTTGGGAAATGGACTCCCCCATAAGCTTCTCCAAGCAGACAAGTGATTTTAGTTTAAATGAGGAAAAAGGTCACTCGACCCATAATATGAAATATTACCAAGCCTTGGAGTTGTACAAGGGAAATTTGGGTCCCATCCGTCCGCATATCACAAGTTAAAACCTTTAACTTGTGGGCACTATAAAGGGGTAAGTTGCAAAATTCGTGAAGTGTGAAATGCAGCACACTAAGCACTGAAGGGTGAAAACTGGCCAAAGGTAAGGAAAATGAGAACTTTGAAGGTTTTCACGTGATTGGAACAATGAAGTAAAGGTATAGAGGGTCCCACTTCATCGCATCAGCAGACAAAAAATATTTTGCATAAGCCTTCAAGAGGTAAGGTTAAAAATCAGCGGGCTGCGATGTGCGAGAACAGGTAAGGTTTATGTTGCATACCAACAGTTGTTTCTTAGGTGAGTGGAGCTATGGTATAGAACTTCAGACCTAGATAATGAGTGGGTTTTATACAAGGATAATCCTGAGAAGGTTAGGTGTGTGGGAGTTTTAGGGTGAGGTGGGGATTTAAAGCATTGGAGTACAGAGGTTTTTAGGCAAATGAAGGTAAGAAGAAGGAAGATGGACTGAATGATGACAGTATGGAATTTTTCTCGCTATTACACTTACTCAACAACCCTTTCCTTCTTCCTTGAAATGAAAATGGCAAATGAATTCTTCTAAAGATCTTGACAATCAGGCTCTCCCTTTCTTTCTCTAAAAATAAATGATAACCATGGACTATTATTTTCAGTGAGAACAATCTAAACAATAATCAATCACCTGGTCATGCTGCGAAATACAGGGGTTTAACAGTGGCTTCAGCTGGGGATGGCATCTCCTTCAGGAGGTGTCAAGAGCACCGTAGATTAGTGGCTTGATCCATTGTGCCTATCCCACAACTTGTATCTTGATCTATCATGCACTTTGTGACTGGAAACTAGCTGATTGTTTCTCCTGAATTTGACTGATAAAAATAGACCACATGCTAAGTCAACCAGCTTATTAGCATACTAAAATATTAACTGAAACTACAATTTCACTTATCCATTGCATTCCATGAAGCTTAACATACTGCTGCACCTTGAAAACTTGAATGGTGAAACCAGAAATGAGCTTAAACTAAAGTCTATAACATACTAATCTGAAAATGGAAAGTAATCTAAGATAAAATTTGAAATATGCTAAGAGTGTTGAGATTATTTGCACACCTACCTACCCTACTCTACTAAAATTGCTATTGTTCTAAATAACACAATAATTCCAGTGTATCCAGTCAAGTAGCAACGGAAAGAGATGGACAACTTGACTGCTTGTTAGGAAAATCAGTAGTATAGCATGTTTGTGTGTCCTCATAACCAGAGTTATAATATGTAATGGCAACAACTGATGTATTTGATCCTTATAGAGAATACATGTTTGAAAACTTGAGCTAAAAATAACCTCCATATAATCTGCTATAGGATCAAAGCATGATGTATGATTTTTTCTTCTAGGCCTTCAATGACAAGTTGGTCAATTTTATCCCCAATATTAAACCTTGAAACCTCATCTGATTGGTGAGAGAGATCTCTTCTCCTCTAATTATCAACTAGAATTTGATCCAAATTCCCTTTCACAATATGAATTGAAGTGAAACATAAGGGTAAAGTCTCAGGATGTATTGGTTCCTCCTCTATTTTAGATTTTGTGATTTCAAGATGACTCAAGGGGAGAAATTTTGGATCTGAAAAAGGTTTTGTATCATCCCTCTTTTCCTCAAATGACTCATTAGACCATTCCTCCTCCCTTCTATTTGCAACCTTCCTATAATTCTCTCTTAAGAGTGAGGCAAAAGATAGAGGAAGGCATTTTTTACTTACTTGAAAACTTCCAACATTTTCCTCTTTACAATATTTCTCATTATGCAAAGTTTGATTGTCATCTTTGCATTATGATAACTGAGTTTGTTCTTCCCAAGAAGATAGTGTTGGATTCTTCGAATAATCAGCCTCAACCTCAACCTTATAGTCTTCCTCCTAATAATCATATTTATGATGGCTATCTCTGTATGCAAGGTCTTCTATCATGTACATTGTTGATGAGGATTTCCCTGCCTCCTTCTGATTTTGGACTTCATCCTTGGTTGTGTTGTGGATAGAGTACCTGAAAAAATAATTTTATGTTTTAGGGTGTCCAGGAAGGGTTGCAAACTACTTGGGTACATTTATGTTTTCCTTTTCAAGAACTAATGGAACGTGAGGTATTTCAAAAACAAGTTCCTCTTTCCTTCTAATCATATGCATCATTTCGTTGACTGTGTTTTTCAACATATCTAGTTTTATCTCTGAAGAAAGAAGTTGCCCCTTTTCTATTTTTTCCTTCTTCATTGCTTTTAAATTTTCTTCTATGTTCAGAAGGTTGGCTTCCACATCAACTACCACATTTTTCATTTCTTCCAGGGTTGAAGGGTCCCTTTATCTTAACCGGAATGCCATCTTTGGATCAAAGGCATCTCGGTAGTGAAAGAGAGCCCATCCTCGGGGTCGCTTTATCTTATCAGGTATTGAATGGTATACCTTATTTAACCTAGTTGAAAAATGATGTACTATCTCCCCAGGCTTCCTTTTTAAATGGTTTTACTCTTCTATGATGATAAAAACATTTCCCACGACCACCCATCTATCTAGGAAAACTTGAGTGAATTGATGAAAATTTCTAATGCTTGTAGCTGGAATATCTTCAAACCAACTTTTAACTTTTCCTTGCAAAGATAAGGCAAACATTCTGATACACACATCCTCTTTCCCCACTTCAAATAGATCTAGGAAATCCTCAATATTTTTAATGTGTTTTTCAACAGTGATCTTTGCATTTTCTCCATCAAATCTGGGTATATTATTGATAAAATTTGCAGGGAGGTCATGTAGGAGACGAGGAAAAACTAGAGGCTTGTATCTGTTTGGGACTTTTATAGGCATAGGCAGTGAAACAAGAGGCTTATAACCATTTCGAGATTTTGCAAGAGAAGGAGATGAAGTACAAGGCTCATGTTCCACTTGGTTTTCTACAAGCGCATCAGGGATATGCACATGTGTAAAAGTATGTATGTGGTCTACAATTTGGGGCTTAGTTTATTGAGGCTCATCAAAATGCCAATGATAAATGTAAACCTCAGCAATGTACTCTTGATTAGGCTTGAAGTAGGATAGAATATAGTTATAGATAAAAACCACAATTTCTTGAATCCAATTAGGGCTTAAATACTTTCTCTTTCTTGGCTGACTGGTCATGTTTCAGGTCCTTCCTTCAGTGGAGTCTTTGAATGGAGCTAGTTTGAATTGGAGTCACTAGGTGGATGATTTAAACTTTCTTATGGCTAGTTGTTGTCCACCATCAGCAACCAAATACAAATCTTGGAAAATACTCAAATCATCTAATTTTTATTGGGGTTTCTGAGTTCTAAATAAATATTAATCTTTTTCACTAACTCAGCTCCCCATTATGGTTGCCATTATGTTAACCCTCTGTAATTTGTAAGATTGGTAAGAAAAATTATAGAGGACAACATCAAACCACTTTTGAGTCCAAGACCCAGCCTTCCTAGACTCAGAGAGGGCTCTCTCTATTCTTTATGATTTATTATTTAGCTTGATGATTATAATTGTTGATATTAGGCTAGTTATAGAGATTATGAGAAATATTGGTTTTGATTGGTTGGGTGGTTTGGCAGACAGAGCTGTGAAGCTTAATCCATTGGGCTATGGAGTCATAGGAGGCTAAATTGTGCATCAAATTTTTCAAGGGGCATCCAGAGGGAAAACTAACTATGCAGACTGGATATTACTGGAAGTATGAATATGAGATGAAAGAAAGCAGTGAGTTCAGTAATAGCTAAAGAGAATTTAAGAATTATTTAACTATACTTTAGAGGAAAACATTAAGATAAAAAAAAAACACGGAATTAAGGTGCTCTCTCAGCAAATCTTAATCTAAAACTTCTACTTTGTAATCAAAGAAATTGATGCACAACATGAAAAGATTGGAAAAAATTATCACAGGGGAAAGAACATCACCATTAAAATATTTCATGAATCCAGTGAACGGTCTCTTTATTATTGATGCCCAGCTCAAAAAAGTTACAGTGCTCCAATACAATGATCTTTTAAAACACAGAGTCTAACAAGGTTCCACCCCCTTGATAATGAAAATTCGGGCAATATTTAACTAAAACTTGAATCGCTTGCCCTAATCTACTTTGGCCAAACTTCATTTATTACAAAAAACTGAAATTAAATAGACATGGCCCTGCAAGGCTTGAGAAAAAGATCTCTGAAAAACATATCGCCTGCAAAATTAATTTAGAGCAGCTCTTGATGGATTTAAATGCTTTGATGGCTCTGACATATGGTCCTGATTTTCAAAAGATCGACATTGGGTAATTAAGTCTGGTGCATCATTGGCTACATTCATTTATTAATGCTAGTGCTAATGCGATTTACTGCCTTTCTCATATCTTCTAGTATATGGTAACAATTATGCGTGCGTGCCCTTTTCCCGAGTCAACCTTATTCGTTCCATTTCTTTTTTGTAGTGACATTCAGCGTTTTCTCTGCATTTAACCTTATTTATTTTTGAAATGAGCTTCAAACCTTGTAGGCCCGACTTGACATGTTTTACACATAAAACAGCGTGAAAACTCATTCACCTGGACGTGAAAGTGCTTAGATCTTGGTTTTGAAAACTATCGCATCTGCTCTGATATTGAATTTCGCATTTCTTAACTTTTCCTTAGCACTTGTCCTTTAAAATTTGCGATGGGCGCATTGCGATCAGGTCCCACCATCATCGCACATCATGATTCGGCAGTTTAACCTTTTACCTTTGTGACTTATCCTTTATCTTTTGCGATGTTCTCATTACGATCGAGTCTCACCATATCACACGTCTTACTCCGGCGTTCCACAACTTCTTTCGTTGTAACCTCTTTTCCTCCTTCACTGTGATTTAAGATAGAAAAGGCCCTACCTATGGATTTGAAATCCTTTGGAATGTGCCTTTGAAGTGATTTAAGATAGAAAAGGCCCTACCTATGGATTTGAAATCCTTTGGAATGTGCCTTTGAAACTACATTGTGTCAGGGCCTCCATCACACTTCGTAACTTTTAACTTTCAACCATAAACTTAACTCGTGAGATCTATGATGTGCGGTATGCAGGCCCGGCCACGACATTTGCCATGTCACTTTTCCATGTCATCATAAGTGAACTGTGATATGTGGGGTCAAAGCCATGTCACTGCCCTGTCACCATGCCACATCACCTGCCACGCCATTTCATACTGTAGATTGGTGAATTTAACATTTGTCTTTGCACTTGTTTTCTAAAATTTTCAATCTACGATTGGGCCACACCCATCGCACATTGCACTTTGGTGATCTTAAAGTTTACCTCTTGTGCCCATCCTTTAAACTCTACGATTTGCAATTGTAATCGGGAATTGGACCATGTCATAAAATTCTCCAAGCGAACATGTGATTTTAGTTAAAAAGTGGAAAAAAATCATCCGACCGACAATATGAAATATTTCCAAGCCTTAGAGTTGTATAAGGGCAATGTGGGTCACTCCATTCTTCATATCGCAAGTGAAAACCATTAACTTGTGGGTGCTATAAAGGGCTAAGTTGCGAAATGCGCGAAGTGTGAAGTGCGATGTGCTAAGCGCTGAAGGGTGCGAACTGTCCAAAGGTAAGGAAAATGAGAAATATGAAGGTTTTCACACAGTTTGGAAAATGTGGTAAAGGTATGGCGGGTCCCACTTCATTGCATAGGCGGAAAAACAAGATTCGGCATAAGTCTTTAAGAGGTGAGGTTAAAAATCTGCGGGCTGCGAAGTGCGGGCACAGGTAAGGTTTATGTTGCATTCCAATGGCTTTTTGGTGGGTGGGCGAAGCTATGGTATAGAACTTTGGACTTAGATAATGAGTGGTTTTTATACAAGGATAAACCCGAGAATGTTAGGTGTGTGGGGGTTTTAGGGTCAAGTGGGGATTTAGAGTATTGGAGTACAGATTTGTTTAGGAAAATGAAGGTAATAAGAAGGAAGATGGACTGAATGAGGGTAGTATGGAATTTTTCTGACTATTACACTTACTCAGTAGCTCTTTCCTTCTTCATTAAACTAAAAATGGTAGATGAATTCTTCTGAAGCTCTCGGCAATGAAGCTCTCCCTTTATTTCTTTGAAAATAAATGATAACCATGGAATATTATTTTCAGTGAGAAAAATCTAAAAAATAATCATTCACCTTGTGATGCTGTGAAATACAGTGGTCTAACAAATACCTTAGTTAAGACTAAGGAGAAAATGATGGAAAAGATAACATTTTCTGATTGAAATGTTTCCAAAGAACCTTAAGGAGGTCCAAATATTTGAAATCCAAATTTAAGGAGGAAGACATAGATCCAGATTAAGAAAATGGAACAAAAGGGTCCATAACAACAACAACAGCAACTGAGACCCCCTTTCCATCATAATTATGCATGAGATCAAGATGAGGAAGATGAGACAGAACCTAAATATCAAATCCATTTTTTCTGTGATAGGAAACATATTGTTTATTTGACTAAGGAAGACCAAGAGAAAGAACAACATGAAAATCTTGTGACAGAAAACGAGGAATTTTTTTTTCTTAGTGTCAAGATGATATCATGATGGATGAATCCGAGGAGTATAAAAAACGGTTATGTGTCATTGGTCACCGGTAAGAACCATTAAAAAACAAGTCAAGTTCATTTTAAAGGTTCTATTGAGCCTATTATGGAGTATGATTCATTCAGCCATTCCACCATTTATAAGTCATGGTTCTATTCATATGTACCTACCATACATTTCTCCTATCCTATACTTTTTTCATATACCCCATTTCATCAAAATCCCTTCCACACATTACATCCCCTACATGAAAATCTACATCAAACATTATATACATACCTTCCCATCTTAAATCCACATCGAGATCATTATTACCTATATTCCTAAACTCACCTCCTATCATCATCGATAATATACCCTCAAAAATCATCAATATAATTAATATATCATGCTCCTAACGACTATTATACCCATAATACCTTTGTCCTAAGTCTACACGAAAGACAATGAAAACAAAAGGGTGCATTTAAAAATTTCTTTCATGCCACCCTTGTCTCACTATCCATTATGCATTTAACGTTATTTTTGAAGCAAAATTATAGTATACATAGTAGAGAGGTTAAGAGAAATTTAATAGGGTGTGAGGAAAAATTTTTATTTGGCTATGGAGGACTGCTACACAATCGCTACACAAATCCTGGAATTGCACATTTGTTGCGCAACTCTTGTGCAACCATCTCGAGCTCCTTGCAGAGGTCACACACAACTACAAATTAGGTCTTCTTGTTGTTTGAGGCAGGATACATAAATTCCAACCATAGTTTTTCTTTCTAAACCTCTGTTGGAAATTGATTGATGAATGTTGTATGCATTGCTACAAAAATGTTGCACGAACTCTATATATAGTTGGCATTAGTTTGGAATAATATCATATGCAAAGGTTTTGCATTTAATGTGTATATGGTGTCAAATTTGTCGATTCATAAACCTATCAATTCTCTTCTATGAATATTTTCCACACATACTGCATACATTACATATGCAACATAGTTATAAGGTTGTCAGAGCCGATAGGTTGAACACTTAAAAAATTGTGAAAAGGCCCAATCAATTGTGCTTATATTACATTTTCAGTGTGTATATAGTGTTTTCATTTCTCCACAGAGTTAGTTTACAGAAACATAGTCAAAACTCTTCCCTAGAGATTTTAAAAGGAACATGGAAATCCCTGATAGCAAAAGAAAAACTAAAGGAGGAAAAGTGGTGCGCATTGAACCTAGTAGCCTACACCTTGTGAACTCTGACCCAACCATTAGATTGGCATTTGAACAAACTAGGTGTATGTATTTTTGTGAGAAAATACAAACTCATGGCCATCATTTGCAGCTTGCAAGCCCATTTTCCCTTAATTTCAAATGAGATAAAGTAAGGATTGGTGATCTGGAGTTTTTATTGTCAGAGGAGACCATTTATGAAGCTACAAAAAATACCTTTGCAAGGTGAGAGTTAGTTTAAGGGGAAGTAATTGGATGCAACATACTTCAAATAAGTTTTCAAACCCCAATTCAAGGATAAGTATGATATTGCATTCTCAAGGACATGTTTGTTAAACCATTATAGTGAATCTTTGAAAGTGATCCAGAGATACTTCACACGTGAAGGTAGATTTAGTAAAGTATATCATTAACATATCAGATTTCTCATGCATTTCACTTATAAGAAGAGTTTAAGTTTTCCATATTCCTTATTTAAGGGTCTGGAAAAAATGGCAGATAGGGTACATTCAAAAAGGGATAAACATTTGCCCAACATTTTTCACTTTTCATTGATCAAGCTACTAGATTGGCATGATCTAGAAAAGAGGAAGATGTCATGGGAGATTTTTTTTGTCAAATTTAGGTCTGATGGCTCATGCAGACATCTCCCCAATGGAAACACAAGAGGATGAAGAAGAGCCCAAAAATGAAAAAACAATGAAAGAGACAGTGAAAGAAATAGTCAAGGATAAGAATGCATCTAGAAAAGGGGAAAAAAATCTAAATGGCACAAGAGAAAACAATTTTTTTTTTAGGCCGAGTACTATATTGACAACCAAACAACTAAGAGAGGATCCAAATCCTCAACAAACCATTAATATTTCAGAAGATATTCGAGAGAAGTATACAAGGGAGGAACAAAATTTTCACATGGAGGAGGATAAAGATATTGAGCTTACAAAATTACAAGATAGTCTTGCAAAAGCACAAATGAATATTCCTTACATGTAGTGACAAAATAAGGAGCTTAGAAACATAGCATAAAAGGTAATCCAACAAGTAGAAGGTGACAATTCTAAAGGAACTCCTACACCCATAGCTCAAGAAAAGGGAAAACAAGTGATAGATGTGGAGGATATGGAAGAACCAAAAGTACAACCAAGAAAACCTATGACAAGGGAATCAAGGGCTACAACTGGATGGAAATAAAAGATGAAAGAGGTTTTTAGTCTACAGAAAAACTAAAATTTGACCAATGGAAGAAGTCATAAATATTTTTTGAAGAAATTTAAGACTATCAACTACAAGTCATGAAAATATCAGAAGCTAATGAAGATTTGAAGCAATTTTTCCAAGATACTCTTAAAGAATCTAATTTACAGGTTGTAGAAGTTACCGAGACACTAAAATCTCAAGTGGTGATAAAATGGACTCTTCCTGTACATAGACAGGTAAGGAGTTATTATACTAGAAATGTGATTATGAGTAGGAGGTTGAAGGTAATGAAGAAGAATTTGTCAAGGACTAGGATACAGTGAAATAAGTTTAAATAGACATCCGGAAATGTGCCTAAAAAACCACAGCCACAACTAACCAAATAAGCTAAGACAACCTCCTAAAAAGAGACTAATTCTTCATCCAGTAAGCCTTCATCTAGTAAAAAGAGTGGGTAGTTTGTATATATGATCTCATGCTTTGTTAGTTGCCTAAGGTTTCATATTTTGTAGATGAGATCATTTTGCAATTTTTTAGGAGAATTTTGCATAATTTTTGTAATTTTGATGTTGTTCGAAAGTCATAAGATACAGGTTATAATTTTATGGGATTTGTTTTTTTTTTAGCGGGAAGGACAACCAAATTTCAGAAATTCAAATTTCACTGTGCTAGTGTTGAACTGGGCAATTTTGAGATTGCACGTTTGGAAAGAGGCATTAGATGGGTCCCCCTCCAACTTAGTAGCTTGGTCATCATCCTTGTCATATTTTTTTCAATCGATGCAACACGTGTACATGTTGAGCTAGATCCTACTGCACAACTGTTGCACAATTCCTTATTTGTTGCGCAACTTAGACTTCATGTTGTTTCTTCTTTTATAATCATTCTCGAACCTAGTTGTTAAGATGTTAATTATTTGGATAAGAATGAATAGATAGAGATCATTTTAGTATATAGGATAGGATTTCTTTTCTTCAAGGATAATGTTGTATTTTTATCATAGCTTTAGTTTCTTTATTTCAGCTTTAGTTTAAAGGCTTGATGTTTCCACATTTATTTGGTTTTGATCCACTTAGTGGATAGTGGATACAGTACATCTGGTCATATTTCTTTGCTCTAATGAAAATGTATTTAAAACCATAAATAATATGGAAGAAGGCTTGGGATTTAAAGAAACCCTTTGTGTATGTACTTATGCTTTTTTGAATAAAAATATCAGTGAGGGATTTTGTCATTGTGATTCAGAGATTCATGTGGTATTAATTTTGAGTTATTGTGCTCCTTTTTGTGTAATTGTAAATATTAATATTTTATTACTCTATCACTTTTAAAGTAGCTCTCTAAAGCATTTTTCCAGAATTCATCTCTTTAATGCTCTGGTTAATCGTTTGTCTTGGTCTTTTTGTCATGATGGAATTTACCCTCCGTTAGGTGCTCCATTATTGTTTTTCTTCTCAATTTTTGGTCAAGAATGTATGTTTCAGAATTCATGTTGTGCTCTATTGCATATGATCATATATTTTCATGTGTTTTCGAGTTTCTTTGAAATAAATTCAATATACTACAATTGATGTCAACTTTGAAATATGTACCTGTCTTGCCTATGCTTCTGTAATATTCCAAATTTAGCATGCAACTAATTGGAATATTGATTTTTGTCTTTTACACCTAGAAGTTTAATAAATGGGTAAGGAGGCCCATGCATAATAAAAATATGAATAAAATCCCTCATAGTGTGAAAAGGGATCATCATAGGAGCCGGATTTCACACTCTCATATGTGAAAAGGGGCATTTGCATGTGGACAAGGTCAAGTTTGACCAATTCAACAGTGCTGGGATAGGAGGTGGAGATCATCTTTTGAGACAGCGCAGAGATAGTGTGAGTAAGATTACTTGGTGGAGGAAACCCTAATGAGTGGGACCCATGGTGAGAGGGCTTCCATTTGTATAAAAGGAGGTCAAGGTAGCCATAGTAAGACAGATTATGTATTATTGATTTTATGGTCTCGAAGACTATTTTTCATTCTCTTGTTGTTTAATAGAGTTGCAGTGCTTCTTAGAACAAGGCATTCCTATTTAGGAATTCCTTCTCCTTTCAAGAGAGGCCTCTTGAGGGATTTTTTTCTTCATTTATCCAAGTTTAGGCTTGAGGCCAAGCATCCTCCTTCAACTACAGTACATTTTCTATTTATTAGAGCTAGGTTATGTTGCAAGGTGTTGCAGTGAAGGTTTCTCAACACCACTTCCTGAGCTTATTTTTCAGAGGAGGAATATTTCTTTCCTTTGGGAGATCAGTTAGGAAGCCCTTGGATCATATTTTAGATCTTAGCACTTGGCCAACCTATTTTATTTCACCTACAACGCAGTATCCCTCAGTGACTGCGTTATTTTCAGTGAGTATTTGTAGTGAGGATTTGCAGGTTGTTTGGAGGGTGAGATCTTCAGTGTTAGGATCATCCTTTCACTTGGAAGATCCATTGGAGGAGGTTTTCTCAGCTTGTACATCATCTTCAGCCATCTCCATCCATTTCTTGAGTTACAACTGCTACTCAGTCATAGGACTGAAACTCCAGCATTTTTGCACTTTAGCATATTTCAGCCAATCCTTCCAGGATTGTCCTGACATTGTGTTTGGGAGCTTAGATCTTCACTCCCATCATTGTATGAGCCATCTATATGCAGATTTGTATTATTTCATATCTCCATGTAGTATTGTACCATATATGACTACACTGTACATGTTCAGGAACATTCTGCAATATAGCAACATCTCTCTTTTGGCATATGTATTCATAGGAGGCTCATTTGCCTTGATTATTTGAGTTATGCACACTTCTATTGTACTCATTTGCTGTTGATATGTATAATAAAATGGCTCCATGGTTTTCATACATTTTGGTATGATGTTATTCACTTCTCTTTCATTATTGTGTTCATGTATTACTGTATCTCCAATCTTGGGATATTATAAGATTTTCCCAATATTGCTGATTTTCCCTATTTTGGGATATTACAGTGGTATCAGAGCATAATCTTGGCTCAGCCTGTGGATCTTAGCCAATAAGATATCTAGAATACAAGAAGAAGAAAATATTAATAGAAATAAGACTCCATTCTTTGGAGGAAGAAAGGAGGAGAAACTTCCAAAGTTTCTGTCTCAAACTTTGCAGAGCATTCATGAAGATCTCAAGAAGATGAGGAAGGATATGTGTACAGAATCTCCAAGAGAGTTTGAATATGAAAAAAACTCTATATTTTCACATAATGAGTGTGAGCATGTAGCCACACACTATGATGCACAGTGCATTCATATGCCTAGATTTGCCATGAGAGAGATGGAAGAAGAAGGAATGACTAGGAGGGAAACTATTAGTGATTTTCTCCAAGGGTATGAATCTCAAACTCAGAAGTTTAGAGATCATATCATTTTTCGAGAGTTTTGCAAGATCAAGGTGAAGAGAAGCAAGCAACATGATATGGATAGATTTCTTCTATCTACTTTTGATGGTTCACCTACATGTTCAACCAGAGCTTGGGTGGAGGAGCTAGACTTCTATTTGTAGCAACACCAAATTTCTGAATATGAATCCATCAAAGTTGCAATTTTTGCATTTTGGAGGTAAGGCCTATGCATGGTGGATATTTGAGTCTTTTTCTTTGAAAAATGTAAATACTTATTCTTATGCAAGGTTCACTAAGACATTGGTGAAAATATTTGATGGACAAATTTATGCAACACATGTGGTGAAGTTAAACAAACCTAAGCAAACAAAAACCTTACATGTGATGGAGGAAACCATAAACTCAACTCTACTTCAGAAAACCGCTAAGGAGGCTGATATTTTGCAACATACCTTGCTAGAGGAAAGACCTCTGTTCCATAATCTTGAGCAAGAGGGTATGGAGATCCATTTTTCAAAAGAGGATCCAACCATTGGAAGGTTGCCCATACATATTGATGAGGATGAGGGCAACAACACTGTCATGTCTAAATTTTATCTAGCACCTCATGTAGAGGAAGAGGGAGCTCTTGCTCCAACAAGAGGGATTATTGTAGCATTGCAAGGAATTCCCTAGGATCTCTTATGTGGAGATCAATGCACAACTCATGATCATCATGTACCATTGATGATTGATGGTGGAACCATGCAAACACAAGGAGGATATAGGGAGGATGATCAACATCATTTTATGAGGATCACACACCCCTATCTAGTTCATAGGGTTGATGCACAAAGAGGGAGACTGGATTGCAGAGTGAAGGTAAGGACAAGTCTGCCCATCCATCTATGCAGTCTACTCTTGATCTTGATGTCTCATTGCATGGAGACATTTCACCGGGGAGACCACTAGATCAGCAGATGATGAGGGATGCTTCAGATTTTGAGGCACTACTCATTGATTTCAGAGGATTGGAGACCTTGGGAGAGCTTGGTACAATGCTAGGAGTCTTGGGTAGACTCAAGGAGAGGAGAGGCATTCTCTCAACATCATCACTATCCACTCATTTCAAATTCTACGATGTGGCAGGAGCAACATGGGAAGCAGAGAAACCTTCCAACTTGCATCTTTGGCATGGGAGATGTCAAAGGGGAGGACAACCATATGAAAGATGCTCTTTATGATAGATCGTCAGCGTTGTCACTATGGAGGATAGATCCATATTGGAAATCCCAGCTGTTAATGGATTATTCCAAGGATCTTTGTACTTGTATGATATTGGATGACCAATTGCATGAGGAGGGATACTGAGTCAAAGATGAGGTCATCTACTATCATGGTAGGATCTTCTTACCTAGAGCTTCCAAGCTCAAGGAGAAGTTACTACAAGCAACTCATGAGGATTTTCTCTTCAGCCACACTTATTCTATGAGAGAATACCACACCATCATGGAGGGGTATTTTTGGGAAGGCTTTGAGGAAGAGATATATCAAAATATGAGGAGATGCATGAATCATATGGAGATGGAGAAGACACATAGCTCTTTGGAAGAGTTATCACAACCAACTATTTTCTCTTTAAGGATGAGAGGAGAATCATCTATGAGCCACTCCATTTGCATGGGCAAAACATATGGTAAGGGTATTTTTTGTTTGCATAGTTAGTTGTATAATGTATATGTGCAACCCTTAACCATATATGTGCATGATATTGCTCAAGGATGGAGAATTCTTCCTTATAGACTTCATGGTCTACTTGAGACCATAAGCAGTATTGGTGATGGCCACTCCCTAGGAGGACTTGGGGAGATTGTATCTTTTGTAGAGCATGCTCACTTTGCACCATACACCATACACTTCCTCCAAACATTTGAGGAGATTGGGGCGACAGGAAAGTGGTTGAGGAGCCACACTTTATGTCATTTCTTATTGCAGTTGAGAGTGAAGCTGCATTGGTTGCATTTGAGGGACCATTTACTTTCTCCCTTGCTACATATGGTAGCAAGTATGACTCCCATTATGGTTCCCTATGTTGCTGTTGTTCTCATTTGGGAGCATGTTTGGGGAAGAGACACATTGGTTGGATGTGTCCTTTGGGAAAGAGGATTCCCACACTTTTGCATTACATGTTCTCATGGGAGCATGGGAGGTGATATGCCCGCCCCAAAAAAACACTTGTCTCTTTATGAGGTGGGCCATGATATTGCCTGGAGCACTTGGGCTATGACTCTCCTAAAACATTGGGAGAACCTTTTCTATGAGTTGCCATGTCATGTTGTGCAATAGCAGTTAGGAAAACTACGTTGTGACCACTTGGGAAACTTTTGGTACCTTTCAGCTCTACATGAAACCTTCATTATTCTACTCACTTGGATGCCATATGATGGTGCTTTCCTATTCATCATATATAGGATGGTTTGGGCCAGCATGATTCACAACGTTGGAGGGAAGATCTTTGGAGATCTAGTTTCCTTCTTGCCACTTGGAGGCAACACTTTTGAAACCCAAGAGCAGCAGATACTCTACACTTATCCTAAGTGGAGAGGAGGAAAGCGTGGTGTAGGCTATTTTTTCTACCATGATCATATTTTTAGCCCACCTACATTGCAAAAGCTCAAGGTGGAGGATGATTTGTATGAGTTACCATTTTGGAGGGTGGCTCATTTTGTATGGATGATAGCTTGGGGATGGGAGATTCATATAGGGATGGTAGATCCTAATATATATCAAACCTCATGCCTCAAGAAGGCCTTTAGACAACCCATTGTTGCCTCCATGGATGTTTTGCATGATGATAGCCATTTGGGATGCACACCAAAAGCTAGCTTGCATAATTGGGAGGGAAAACTTGGAGATATATTGATGAGACAAAATCTTGATCCTTGGAGGATTTTATCATATGAGGATGCTACAGGGGGAGAAGATGAGGCTATTTAGTTCTATCCTTGTAGTTTCTTGAGGACAAGAAACATTTGGGAGGGGATGACTGTAATATTCTAAATTTAGCATGTAGCTAATTGGAATATTGATTTTTGTCTTTTACACTTAGAAGTTTAATAAATGGGTAAGGAGGCCCATGCATTATAAAAATATAAATAAAATCCCTCATAGTGTGAAAAGGGATCATCATAGTAGCTGGATTTCACACTCTCATATGTCAAAAGGGGCATTTGCATGTGGACAAGGTCAAGTTTGTCCAAGTCAACAACACTGGGATAGGAGGTGGAGATCATCTTTTGAGACAACACAGAGATAGTGGGAGGAAGATTCCTTGGTGGAGGAAACCCTAATGAGTGGGACACATGGTGAGAGGGCTTCCATTTGTATAAAAGGAGGGTAAGGAAGCCATAGTAAGACAGGTTATGTATTATTGATTTTTTGGTCTGGAAGACTATTTTGCATTCTCTTGATGTTTAGAAAAGTTGCAGTGCTGCTTAGCACAAGGCATTCCTGTTTAGGAATTCCTTCTCCTTTCAAGAAAGGCCTCTTGAGGGAACTTTTTCTTCATTTCTCCACATTCAGGCTTCAGGCCAAGCATCCTCCTTCAGCTACAACAAAATTTATATTTAGAGCTGGGTTGTGTTGCAGGGTGTTGTAGTGGAGGTTTCTCAACACCACTTCCTGAGCTTACTTTTCAGAGGAGGAAGCTTTCTTTCCTTTGAGAGATCAGTTAGGAAGCCCTTGGATCATATTTAATACCTTGGCACTTGTCCAACCTATTCTCTTGCACCTACAACCTAGTATCCCTTAGTGACTGCGTTATTTTCAGTGAGTATTTGCAGTGACGGTTTGCAGGTTGTTTGGAGGGTGAGATCTTCAGTGTTAGGATCAGCCTTTCACTTGGAAGATCCATTGGAGGAGGTTTTCTCAGCTTGTACATCATCTTTAACCATATCCATCTATTTCTTGAGTTGTAGCTGCTACTCAGTCCTAGGACTGCAAATCTGGCATTTTTTCACTTTGGCATATTTCAGCCAACCCTTCCAGGATTCTCCTCACATTGTGTTTGGGAGCTTAGATCTTCACTCCCATCATTGTATGAGCCATCTATTTTCAGATTTGTATTATTTCAAATCTCCATGTAGTAGTGTACCATCACAGGGGCTTCACTACGGGAACAATACCATAGCACGTGAGTTCATATTGGGGGATATATAATGAAGAAAAAATGACATTATATATTAGGGGATATATAGGGGGTAAAGGGTTTCTCTATTGGCAGGTATAAAAAATGGAGCTCAAAGTTAATGAATAAATATAAATGGGTATAAAAAATGTTAATGAAAAAATGGATACCTACAATATATAGTGAAAGTAGGGGGTTTTTAAATTGGGAAGGTGTATTGGGTTTATATTGGCAGGGGATTAAATAATGTGATTTTTAAAGGTATTTTCTAATATTTAATCAAATTAATGGCATTGTTTAATATGCTATGATCGCACGTGACATGGTAGAGGTTCATTGAGTGAAGCCCCTGTGTGTACCATCTATGACTGTGTTGTACATGTTCATGAACATTCTGCAATATACCAACATCTCTCTTTTGGCATATGTATTCATGGGAGGTTCATTTTCCTTGATTATTTGAGTTATGCACACTTCTATTGTACTCATTTGCTGCTGTTATGTATAAAATGGCTCCATGGTTTTCATACATTTTGGTATGATGCTATTCACTGCTCTTTCATTATTGTGTTCATGTATTGTTGTATCTCCAATCTTGGGATATTATAAGATATTCCCAGTATTGTTGTTTTTCCCTATTTTGGGATATTACATCTTCTACAAGTGTCTTATTTAAGCACTAGTATTTTTTTCTAGAAATTTGAATTATTGTTTTGGCCTCATTTCCTATGGCCCTTATTCTTAAATATACCAATAAATTTGATTAAATATTATTTCCCTTTTACATATCAAGTCTCTGTAGGGTGTCCTTAAGCTTTAGTTTTCTTTACCTTTAGAAATTTTTTCAAGTGAGGGAGCCACCTTCGATTAGAAAGGAACAATTCATAGCTCAAATAGGGTTGTGGTTACCTTTGGGATTTCTCTCCTCAGCCTGGAGAAATTTACAAAGTGTTAAAATCCTAGCACTTTTAGAGGTCAATTTTGGAATCGTCCCTAAGACCAGTATGAATCGGGTATATCATCACCTAATTCAATACAAACATGGCTTATCATCCCCTAATTCAATTGCAACATGCCCCAGAGAAGTCATTCCATTAGTGGCTTTAATTCATGAGAATTTAAATGTTTGAAGTATAGTTAAAATGACCCATTGACTCATCAACACTCCTCTAAATGGGCCTAAGTGTGTTGCAAAGCACTTACCCCCATGCAAGGGTGCTCTGAAAAGCACTTCCCGACACTTAATGGTGTATTACTCTCCTTGGAGCGAAATCATCATTATTCCGGGAATCTCCACATGTCCAGTTCCTTCTAGAAGAGATCATAGGTGTCATACTTTGAATACATTTGTTAATCCATCACCATAGAACCTAGAAACATGTCTCATATATTATTAGAAATCCATTCAATATCATTTATTGAGAAACTACCTACAATTTCACTATAAATTGAGCACTCATTTAAGTGTAAAGGAGGGAAAAAATTTGTGTAGTGTTATGATGTTGGATTCTCAATTCTTGGAGAGCTGAAGTGTTGTGATGCTATTGGATTGATGCTTGGTGTGATGAGGACGTGATGAAGTTGGAGCACGTTGACAATGTACTAATAGACTGGTTGTAATCTATTCCTTCTAATACTGCAATAAATATATTTTTTCTTTCTCTCATATATGCGATTATATTTATGTGAATGTATTCTCAATATGTGCATGTATTCTTAGATTTATTCAGTTCAATCTGGTTATGATAGAAAGATATTATATATTTGTATCATCATTTTCTATCTTCTCATTTTGATTGCAGGTATTGATCTGGAGAGTTCAGTTGGATCGAGAGCAAAAAAAACGACAAAAGAAGAAGAATGAGAGTGAAGGATCACAAGTAAGCCGCTTCATATTATGTTTATTTGTTTATCTTCGATAGAAAAACATCTACCTTTCCTCTATTTTTCTGAGTGAATAAGCACCACACTCAGGGAAGACTAGTTTATCTGTAGATTAGAATTCCATATAACAAATTGGCGACTCCGCTGGAGAAAGACGTAATTCCTTGTGTTTCTATCCTTTTTAACCATCATCAATATACTTTACTTCATCTATTCAATCATTTTAATGTACTTTTTTCCTTAGAATTGTGTTTAGCCTGCTTGATCTTCAAGCTTCATTGAGCCCAACGCACTGCTAGTTACGTTATAGTGCTATGCATAGCATTGTCTCCCATTAAGAGGTGCTCTACAACACACTGTCTGCCCTTAAGGGGAATTTTTCCCTTCAACCAACCAAATTATATCATAATTTTTCTTTTGCATTCAGTTTCAGCCTATTTCTCACTGTATTCTAAAATTCCTATTTGACCTTAGAGATGAGTAAACATTGCCAGTTCTTCCTCCTTTGGATAGTTGTTTGTTCAATGCTTCATTAATTGTTTTCTTTATCATTGTCAAACTAAATCCAAAGTTATAATTTTTTCATTAGATCAATTATCTCTTTTCAAAAGGAAAATTTCTATTTCAATCTACATTTCCTAAGAGAAAATTTTTGTTTTAGTCCTAATTTCTTAAAAAATAAAACATTGTTTGATTCATTTGTGAACTTAGTTTCTTTTTAATCATTCACATTAAAGGAAAATGAAAAGAAAAAACATGCATATGAATTTAGATATTGTGAGTATTGCATAGGAATAGATTAGGGAAATCCGCATTTATTTTGTGCTCTTTGATCTATGCTAAAAAATATGATTACTCTGTCCCTTTAGTAGCTAATGTTTTCATTGAAAAACTGAATTGAAAAGATTGCTTCCCATTTAGTTTGCATTTTCAGAATTTCCCATTACATCTCGCGGTGAACTTGAAAGATAAATTTTTAAGATCAACATAAAATTCACGTCAATCAACCTAAGAGAGCATTGTAACATTAACAATAACACTAATAAGGTCTAGGCTAGAGAAATGTTCCAACATCGTTAAGCGTAGCAGTTGTCGCTAACCTATCTGCGATACATTCCGAGTGTGAAATCATACTCCACGTACGTAATTATATCAGAGCTCATCCACATACCTTTAGGTATATAGGGTGATGTTCTAGTACGAAAAGTATAATTGGGTGCTCTCACTGAGCGTTTTTGCATTAGAAAACATTAATATGGACTTGGGCCTCCACGTACCTTTAGGTATATTTGGGAGGAAAAATTTAGGTTGATTACCATCTATAGGTAACCGAGCTGGTTGCCTTGTAACTTGTGATACACCGAACACAACATTCGGGGAGATTGTCTGCCTGTACTTCTTGGTTCGTTAGGAGGTATTCTGCAGTTCACAATTACTTGGTAATCCGTTTGTCTAGTATCACCCTTTTATTGGTTTATTTATTTTTTCAATAAAATCAATCAGTTATCTTGGAAGAAGAACAACCCTTTCCCCATCATTCGCGTAGAATAATGCTTAAACCACCTTTACCACCAGAAGCCATTTATGGTCGACAAAGGCAACCCCATTCTACAAAATTTAGTACCATCAGTACCTTTGGTGCATCATCCTCATCACATCTACCAGATTCATCTCAAGTCGTTTCTACACATCCTAGTTTATCTACTGTCATCGAAACGGAGTCCTCATCGCTACCTATGGACACTGAAATTCCAATAAGTATGACTATACATCCAAAACCTAAAAAAATTTAACTGAAATTTGATCCAAATCCCATCGTTATTTTACCACAACATCTAGATCCCAAAGTCGAATTACAAGTAGTTGTTCCTGTTTTGATCATTCCTCAGTCATCCATAGCCATTGATCTATCATACAGTCAACCACCTAAAATATATCTCGGGCCTGACGATGAAATTATTCCACCTGGTTTGATTTCAATTGAGGAAGAAGCTCAAGAAGAAACACCCTCAAATCTACATCAATTTGGGCCAGGGCTTTATCTTTACGATTCTTTTCCTCGATTAACTTACCCCGCTTCTGTTAGTCCTACTCACTCTCAATTTCCCGTATATCCTATAGGGTATTTTTTGGGTCATTTGACCATGGCTGAGTCAGCATCTCTGGCTATACCATCTGTTACAACTACAAAATCATATATTTTTGCTACTCCGAGATGTTTACCACGTCACCTGAGTCACATCTTTATGGTGGTTTGTTTGTCCCACTGGGTTACGAATCATTATCTAGAGCCTATTTTGGTGCCTCCTTAAATCCATGGATTTCACCCATGTCATATTTTGGTATCTTATCTGGTACATCTCTAATGAGTACTAAACGGCTTAATCCTTTATACACATCTTTAGTTCAACATCAAGTTGTTCCATCTAGGTACCTTCCATCCAGTTCAATCTCGACTAGACTCCCACCATTTGGAGAACAATATATTCCATCTTATTATACTCCTAATGTTGGGGGGAAACCTATGGTCACCCATTTTGATAGTAATTCATTTTTTTATGGTCACCCAAATGTTGGAATGATTGTTTTTCAGCGGTAACCTATCATGCCCATTCAACCACAAACAGTTGTGCATTCATACCATCCGATTCAACCTATTGCGCCTACATCTACCCCACATATTAATACTTTATTTCCCCATTTACAGGCTTAGTTGGTTGTACCTCAAATGTCTCAGGTGGGTCCTTCAACTCGTTACCCTCAAGTCTTGAGCCTCCAGACTCCACCACCTTCGGCTTGTTTACAACAACCACCTGTATCTGGAATCTTACAAACATAGGCTAGATTACCCTTTTATGGGATGTCACAGGCTCCTACCGATCTTACTTATTCACAACCAGGTCCAATCTATTCTAGTTGGGCTATAATCTTGGTGAGCAATCACCTTGGCAGCCACAGCCTCAAATGCCACAACAACAATTCCAACAACAACAAGCTTATCCAGCTAGATAATGGTATCTTGTAATGGTATCTTCCACTTCATCTAACCAATAATTCTGACGTAGATATGCTGGGTTAATTTCTACCGCCAAGCCCAATTGAGCTTGCATAGCAATCAATTTTCTTGGCTTGGGTGGTGCATCTTGATCCATCGTCGCCGATCGTTTAGGTCGATCGTTCATTAGATTTTGGTACTCCTTATGATCCTTTTTCATCCACATCCTTGACTGATGAGAGCATTGTGGAAGCCATGATGCCATAAGGATAACCATGAGATGATTATAATCATCATTCCCGTATTCCATATTACAATGAAGTTAATATTATTGAACTATATTGCCCTACGATCTTTGATTCTTTTTGAATTTTGTTCCAATTAATGCCATTGAATCTGAGCAAAACTTGCCAAATATTGAAGAAACGAGTTCTATCGATATTTTGACCAAACTTGGAGTTGTAGAAAACATTCATGTCAGCATTTCTTGTTATGAAACCAAACTTGACACTTATCACTCTCTTTTTCGTGAATTCTGAGATGTATTTTCTTGGTCTTATGAGGAAATTCCATGCATAGATTCTAGTATTATTGAACACACAATTAAAATGTACCCTAATGTCAAACCAGTATGTCAATGCCTTCATCATGTCCATCCGAAGAAGGTTGTTGCCATTAAAGAAGAAGTTGAATTTTTTTTGCGTGATGGGTTCATTTACCCTGTTTTGCTTACTGATTGGGTTTCCAACATTGTTCCTGTCATGAAGAAAGAAGGGAAAATTAGAGTGTTTGTTGATTATTAGGATGTCAATATTTCCTTTCAAAAAGACAATTATCCTACTCCCTTTATCGACCAAATTATTGACGAATGTGGCGACTATGAAAAGTTTTCGTTCATGGATGGATTCTCCGATTACAATCAAATCAATATTCGCCTAGAGGACCAATATAAGACAAAATTCATTTTTCCCTAGGGAACATTCTCTTATCATAAACTACCATTTGGTTTAAGGAACGTTGGGGCAAAATTTCAGAGATAAATGGATTATGCTTTCCATGACATTAAGCACATTGTTCAACCTTATCTAGACAATTTACCCATGCATTCACGAAAATAGACTGATCACCCGGCGCATCTGAGAGCTATATTTCTATGTTGCCGACACTACAAGATATGCCTTAATCCAAAAAAATGTGTGTTTTGTGTTGGTTCTTGTTGTTTCTTGGATTCATCATCTCAAAATATGGAATTCAAATTGACCCGCTGAAGGTCCAGGCCATTCTTGATTTTCCTGCACCACCAAACTTAATTTAGTTACAGAGACTTCAAGGAAAGGCTAACTTTATAAGGAGGTTCATACCCAACTACGTTGAAATGGATAAAATATTTACTTGTCTATTAAAAAAGGGGATTCCCTTTGATTTGGATAACGTTGCGCAAGCTTCTTTTCATTATCTTAAAGATACCCTCATCTAAGTGTCATTAATGTATCCCCCTAATTATCAGAGTGATTATTTCCTGGATCTCTTCATTGCATATAGAACCTATGGTTTAGTCCAAGAAAATGATGGGATATAATATCTGATATATTATTTGATTCATAATCTCAATGAGATGGAAGTTAGGTACTCATAAGTCAAAAATCTCGCCTTGGCAGTGGTCCAAGCTGTCCAAATATTTCGCCATTATATCTTGCTCTGAAAGACCATTGTCATTTTAGATTGCAACCCTATGACATAAATTCTATCACATCAATTGTTGCAGGGAAAATATTCAAAATGGATCATCATTTTGCAGGAATTTGATTTGGAATTCATCAATTCCAAGTCAAAGAAGTATTTGGTTTTTGATGAGCTTCTCTGTGACCTTCCCTCTGATAGTACTAAGTCTATATTGGAACCATCAATTCCAGATGAGTCTCTATTTCTGATTAGGTCATATGACACTTGGTATGGGGATTTTATCATTTATCTCCAAACCCAAACTTTCCAGCCCAATACCTCTCGCTTGCAACAACGACGTATTCGATACCAAGCCAAAGATTTTCTGATCCTCGACGATTTTCTTTATCGCCGTGGTGTCGATATTATTTTAAGGAGGTGCCTCACTCATGAGGAGGCCGAGAAAGTTTTGAATGATTGTCATGCTAGTGCTTGTGGTGGACATTTTTCAGGTTACACTACTGCACAGAAGATTCTCCACGCTAGTTACTTCTGGCCAACCATATTCCGCGACTCCATTATCGTGGTCAAAATTTTTCATGTGTGCAAGATATTTGATCTTAAAACCTACATACCTCCAACACCAATGCATCTTGTCATCGCTATGGGGCCATTTTCAAAATGGGGAATTTACTTCACGACCGGCAACCCTCGTTCGGTCGTGGTGCATGGTTATATTATTGTCATCATTGACTACTTTACCAAATGGGCCGAAGCAATGCCTACATTCAGTAACAAAGGAGAAATAGTTGCATTTTTCTTTTTCAATCATGTCATTTCTCAGTTTGGTGTACCACAATCTATAGTTACAGATCATGTTAATAATTTTTTCAATAACATGATGAATGAGTTAATTGCCATATTAGGATTATCGCATGACAGTTCTACCCCTTATTATCCACGATCTAATGGAAAATTTGAAGCCATTAACAAGATCCTTAAGAGAATGCTTCAACGAATGAGAGGGGTTCATAAATGAAATTGGCATTTAATCATGTACTCGGCTTTATGGGCATATTGAACCTCGGTGAGAAATGCAACTAGATTTACTCCCTTTCAGTGTGTGTATGGTATGGAAGCTATCTTACCAATCCAATGTGAAATTCTATCATTAAAACTCGCTATTAACTTGCTACCTAACACCTCTAATGAAGAAGCACGTCTTTTTAACCTCATCCATCTAGATGAAACATGTTGTGAAGCCACATTGGCCAGTGAAGCGCATAAGAGACGAATCAAGGAGCAATATGACCACAATATAAAGCCTCGCATCCTCTCATAGGGAGACCTGGTCTTGCTTTATGATCGGGAAGTTGATTTGATAGGAACATGAAAATTTGAGCCACTATGGAATGGCCCCTACATTGTCAAAATATTTATGGCTAAGGGTGCCTATGAGTTAGTTGATTACGATGGAATTCCATTGGCGCAGGCCCGAAATGGGTTGTATCTTAAACGTTACTATGCTTAATTGAGCATAGTAAACTTTTGTATCATATTGTGTATATTCTTTGATTGCATTAATTATCTTAGTTTTTTTTTAGAGTTTTCTTGAAGTTATTAATCCACTTTAAATTTCATCATAGATGACTCAACCTTTGGAACCATTCGTTGGGTACGCCGATGGTGCTAGTCGTAGTACGCAGAACATATCCTCTACAGCATGGGCCATTTTAACTCTAGGTGTCGAGTTAGTGAGTTTTCAAGGGATTTATATCGGTCGATAAACAAACAATATTGTTGAGTATATCGTGTTGATATAAAATGTCTCTGATACCATTTCACTTGGCATTAACTGCATCATCATTAGGTTAGACTCATAGCTTGTCGTACTGCAAATTACTAGCGTCTATATTGTCCAAAATCCAAAAATTCATCGTATGTTCCTTAGGGTTTGACTTTTGGAAAGACATTTTGATTATATTCAATATCAACACATTTCAAGAAGTTTGAACACATTAAATGATTCCTTAGTGAATTATGTTTTAAACAAACATTTACAAAACATGTAAAGACACATTTTCAATTCACATCACATAATTGAATAGGATTGTGCATTAAACATAGGAAAACACTAAAAACAAATAGATAGACATATGGTCGACCCACATCTGTGTACATAAAAACTTTCGTTTAGTCTTGGAAAACATCAAACATAAAAAAACATGTAGAAACCTTAAAATCAAAAACATGGTCAAAACATTTTTACCCATTGCACCCCATTGAGCGCCATCTAGTAAAATCAAATCTGGATCTCCACGAAAATTTATGCCTACGTACGAATAATCCTCTATGGCAATAGTCTATCGTCTGATCCACGCAAATAATGCAGTATAAAATATGATAGTCTATTGACAAACATGCCTAGCAATCAATTTGACCCATCTGTGCATCCAAGGATCTCTAGGACTAGAAATACTCAGTGTCACATGTTGCGGCTGCATCAATGGAACTCTCTCTAAAATAAAGGAAATCAAGATCAAAGCATAACTATTTTTTTTTGTTCTGCCACCCTTTACTTTAGTCAATTGTTCTTTCATCTGAGAGAGTACTTCTTCAGCCCAGTTGAAAACTATCGGTTCGAGAAACTCGAGAGTATACTGCATATATGATTGGTTTGCAACATGTAGTAGAACTAGAAAGTTTTGCAATAGTGAAAAGGATAGTTCTCAGAGGAAAATCACGCACATCACGAATTTTTATCTTTCCATCTTTGATAGGTTCAGTACCTAGCTGACAATGTCGGTGTATGCATTCCTTCAATGTCTCACCTCCACGAGCAGATTCCGCGAGGGAAACGGGAGAACCACGTCTCGATCATCCAGTAAGAAAGTAAACATCCTCAACTAGTATTGGGAGCACTTTGTCCCCAATATGAAATTCCTGAGATGCCAGATCCCATGAAAGAACCAGGAACTCTAATATTTCAAGATGTTGTCTCATCCCTGATAATCTGAAATACTTAAGTAACCCACAATCCTTGAGAGCTCTTATAGTGTCAGGATCATTTATGGAAATCATGTGTGGTTCTTCATATTCTCTTTCTCGCCATGTAATGGTCATTTTGATCCGATCAATACCTGGAAGGAAACCATAATCTTCATTAGGATCTATTTCATGCAAAAAAATGGCAATTTTTTAGCACACAACAAGAAATAAATTTGTAAAATAGGCCCAACGTACCCCTTAGACAAAGTGCTGAAGAGAATTTGAGCTTCAATTTTAGTGATCTACAATGCACTTTTCGACATGCAAGGGTGTGTTGCCCTCATAACGCAATATATTTAACCTAGGGGGCTCAAAAAACTAAAAATTTAGCATGAAATGAAATAGAAATGACAATAAAAGGAAGAGAAGGTTCATATCTACAACCTGGATCAAACGACATAACAAATCGCCTACTAAAACTGTCACAATCGACCGCTGAAGTTTGAGGAAAAAATAGGTTTAGAGCTTCTAAATTTCAAATGGTAAAAACTTCTTTTTATTAGTCATTTTTATTATTTTAACCATATTTTATGATGTGAATATAGTTTTTGTTCATTTTTACTATGAAACAGGTATCTTTAATATGTTTGATGGTTCTCTGAATAGGTTTATAGCTAATATAAAGAGTTTGAAATATACAATTATCCAAAAAATTTGACCATAGAGTATACTTTTATATTTTTTTTGAGCTTTGTTAAACATCTAAAAAGGAAACCCCCCGGAGTGTTCTTGTAGCTCTTTCTAGACTCCATTAATGTGAAAATATTGTCGAGCAATTGTATTTTCGAGCTCATAAAAGGAAATGAAATGACATCTACTCAGTATAAGTTTAACCCTTTTCTAGACTTAGATAGATTATTTACGAAAAAGGAACACCTTAGTCGATCATGGCTAAGAGGTTTTCTCAGGCATCATTTTACACCTTTTCGGACCTAAGCGACAAATTTACGAAAAAGGACTCATGGAGTTTTCTTTTCGTCCCTTTTTAAAACTCTCTAAACATGCAAAAAGGACCCAGTTTTCACTGTCGTTAGACTCGTTAAAACATCAAATAGTTATGAACTTTTCTGATCATGACAAGATCGAGTTTCACTATCGCTAGATGTTAGTATGAATCTTTTGTCGAAGTGTATGAAAAAATACCACTTTAGCTACGCATAACTTATAGCCCTAACATCAAATATGACTGCCAATATCTTCAGATCTGCAGTTAGTTGATCAAGACAAGTGCTGCAAAAAACCAGATCTATGCATAAAGAGACATTAAGCAGTAAAAATAAGGTTTTGCTCCATACATCCAATAGACAAGACAAGAACAATATTTTTTGAAATAATTTTTTGTAGAGGGCACCTGGGAGGAAAACAAGAAGGTGTTTCCAATTCTCCTCAATGGGATGGGTTCTTGGAAGTCCTCAGCACTTCAGATCTAGCATTTCTCTCTCCTGTTGGTGTAGAAAACCCAGACAAAGATAGAACTCAAAGGGAGCTCACACATCAAATAATGGAAAATATGACAATGATAATGGCTCAAAGTCAGACCAAGAGTATAGATCCAGAGTGATCTAATAGGCAACAAAAGGTGAAGAATGGTAGGAAAAACCCTCCTATTTATAACAAAATATTTGGTCATTCTAGATCTTGGTGCATGATTAAAATAATATTAACCAAATCTAGATCCACCTTTTATGGAATATTTTATTATATTTGTTGGAGGGAAAAAGTATTTGACTTGGGTCAAATCCCTTTATTTGTGAATAATAAATAAATAAATGATTTATTATCATTTTAAGGAAGTGGTTGAAGGATAATCAAATAAATAATGATTTATTTAATTATTTATGGGTGATTTAGTCATATTTAACAAGGAATATTATTTAAATAAGATTTAAATAATTATTCCTAGAAAATAATAAGACAAATAAAGATTTATCTAATTAATTTCTTTGTTTTGGGTTAAACATGACCAGGAATAATAATTAAATTATTGTTTAATTGATTATTCCTTGAGGAAAATCAAACAAATATATGTTTGTTTAATATTTCCTTTTGGGGTTTCCTGTTTAGACCATAAACAACCTAATAAATGTGTTTTATTAAGTTATTTCACATAGTGAAAGAAATTTTACTTAGGGTAAAATTGGTCTTACATGGTGTACTTTGGTCCATCTAATGATAGTAGGTTAGATGACCAAAAAATGGTGTAACACTAGACTCGTTAAATAATAAAATAGCAATGGATTCACCCAAAGGGTCGAATTAGATATCAAGCATATGTTACCCTCCTGAAGCTTGTTAGAAAATAAAGAGGTACTAGTCAGCAATGACTGAGGAAAATTTGGGAAAAAGAACAAAACACTTTATGGTAGTAGGTCTCTCTTGAAGATGACACTTTCACTTCATCTCTGTGGCTTTGGGTTGGGTAATCTTCTTGACTGTTTATCATACCTATGGTCTATCATACCATCCATCTCTTTGGTTTTGGGTAAACTTTCCAATCCATTCAGTGTCGTTGATATGTTCAAGAGAGGTCATCCAGTAATTCCTAATCTTTTGCAATACTCATAAACCTTTATTTTCATGACCACCATCCCTGTACATTGCTTCATCAAGTCACATTTTGTCTCCAAAATCATTACTCCTGTTTCATATCTTATATGTGACGAGTTGCTTCCTGTTGACATCAGCTCATCATCCAGGAATTTGACTTAGAAACATATTTCTAGTCCCTTGGAACTTGTTTACATCAACAATAGGTTTCTCGCTTCCGGCGAATGGTTGACATCGTTGACCTTCGACCGAAATATTTTTTTTGGCCTTTGACATCAGATCATCTATTCACACCTTGTTAATTGTATTGCAGTACCTTGAGAACCATTAACATCAACGGTGCTTTCTCTTTCATTTTTTAATGACTTAAATCATTAGCTGGTAATCAGATGATGTCTTCCCATATTTTAATTCAGATCACATATTCGCATGATTATAATTGTACTTGAATGATCGAATAAACAAGATAGAAGACCCCAGATCTAGTTTGATCCATACGGGTTGCGATTTCAGGAATTGTACCACATCATCTGTACGATGGCTTTACATACAGATGGCCATCCTATCATGGGCCTATATCTATAGGCATGTCTATATCTGTAGACAAATTTCTAATTTATGTATGTGTTATGATAGTTTATGTGCTGAGCATGGGTATGCCTCCCTCAGAAATCATGTCCAAGTTGTACAATATATCATGATGTAATGTATTGCAAATTGATGCAGGTCATTGTCCGCTTTAGATCCTACTCATCACACCATAAATCATCTCATCCAAATATTATCATTATTTTGACTTCATGCTTTAGGGGACAGCTCTTATTGGTCAATTTGGGCATCATCCCTAAGACCAATATGAACAAGGTTTATCATCCCCTAATTCAGTTGCTACATGCCCTAGAGAATTCATTCCACTGATGGCTTTAATTCATTAGAGTTTCAATGTTTGAAGGATAGTTAAAATGACCCATTGACTCATCAATGCTCCTCTGAATGGGCCTAAGTGTGTTTCAAAGCACTTACCCCCATGCAAGGTTGCTTTACAAAGAACTTCCCGACACTTAAGGGTGTGTTGGTCTCCTGCTAGCGAAATCATCATTGTTTTGGGAATCTCACATGTCTAGTGCCTTCTAGAAGAGCTCATAGGTGTCATAATTTGAATACATGTGTTTATCCATCACCATTGAACCTAGAAACATGTTTCATCTATTACTAGAAATCCATTCAATATCATTTATTGAGAAACTACCTACAATTTCCCTATAAATTGAGCACTCATCTAAGCACAAAGGAGGGAAGAAATTTGTGTAGTGTTATGTTGTTGGATTTTCAATTCTTGGAGAGATGAAGTACTATGATGTTGCTGGATTGATGCTTGGTGTGATGAGGACAAGATTAATTTGGAGCATGTTGACAACAAAATGATCGACTGGTTGTAATCTATTCCTCCTAATACTACAATAAAGATAATTGTTCTTTCTCTCATATATGCAATTATATTTTGTGAATGTATTCTCAATATGTGCATGTATAATTAGATTTATTTAGTTCAATCTGGTTATGATAGATAGATATTGTATATTTTTATCGTTTTTTGTTGTCTTTTTGTTTTGATTGCAGGTATTGATCTGGCAAGTTCAATTGGATCAAGAGCGACAAAAGTGACGAAAGAAGAAGAACGAGAGTGAATGATCACAAGTAAGTCTTTTCATCCTCTATATATATGTTTATCTTAGAGAGAAAATCATTTGCCTTTCCTATGTTGTTCTGAGTGAAGAAACACCACACTCAAGGAAGAATATTTTATTCATAGATTAGAATTCCATATAACAAGTGCCATTGCTTTGGAACGAGAGTCAATATTTCCTCGGCAAGATGGATCACTTTGAGAACTTTCTCCTAGCTATGTGGGTGATAGGTTGCTAGACATTAACAGGGTGAATATAACCTCCAAATTATGTTTTAATCAGTTGCATGTGAATTGGTGTGAGGAAATATGTCTTTCAGGAGATATACTCGACAAAATCCTCATCCTAATCTTCCCGAGATTGTAAAAAGTCCTGAAAAAGTTGCTTAGAAAAAGAGATCATTTGAATAAAGTCAAGGGAGTAATATTCCCTTTGGAATTTATTACTCTCTGCTTGAAGGTTTGTTTACAATTGAATATCTTGTGTTTGATTTTCCTTTTGAAAACTCTCTGTTCAAGACAAATTCCGATTCTTTTATTTATGAAATTATCATATATGAATCAGTTCTAAGACCTTATATATCACCTTTTGTTAGTACCCTATAATCTATAGTATCAAAAGGTGAGTGATTATTCTTTTTAGATGTTGTATATTGAAGATAATACTCCATGGTTGTCATTTATTTCCAGAAAAGGAAGAGAAATATTGACTGTGAGGGACTTCAAAGGAATTAATCTACCCTTTCAGTTTAGTGGAAAGGGGAAAGTGTTGTTGATAATGTTTAATGGTGAGAAAATTTCATTTCTGCCCTGATTCATTTCATTTACCCTATTTTTCCCTTCATTTTTCCATTTTCTAAAGTCCCACTGTTGTGTAACCAGCTCCAAAAATAGAAGAAAAGAGATATGAACGCCTTAGAAATAAGCCACTTCGAGGGGGAAACCTCCAATACATTACATAAATGAACAATTCTTGGATGATACAAATGAAAAAACCTCCTTTCTATATATAGGAGTCCATGGGGCTACAATGTAATCCTAGTGGGGCCACAATGTAATCCTAGCCGACCTAACAATAACAATTTAAGGGCACAATAATAACAATATTGGGGTTAGAGGGGGCTATAATAATAACAATAAGGGGGCTACACTAATAACAATAAGGGGCTAAACTAGTAATATAGGGACCTAAAATGAACCTCTCCTTCAAAAAAAGTGTTTTCCTCAACGCTTGAGTAGCTCTGGGTGCTTCTGTATAAAATTCTCATCCTCCCATGTAGAATCTTCAGTGGGTAAGTTCTTCCACTTAATGAGATACTCTGAAATTGATCGATTTCGTAGCTGTCGAGGTCCTTGTTTCCGTGATCGCTTCCGATTCCAATATGATTTTTCCTTCCTCATCAAGTTCGGCAAATATTGCTTGAACCGGAAGATTTTCACCTATAACCTTCTTTAAGCACGAAACATGGAAAATCGGATGTACTCGAAGAAGCAGAAGCCCAATTTGTATGCCATAGTACCAATCTTTTGCAACACCTTGTAAGGACCAGGTTACTTTGGCGATAATTTATTATCCTTCTTAGCTTAAGCCGTAGGACATTTGTTTATATGGTTGTAGCCATAAAAATACCCAA
This sequence comes from Pinus albicaulis, assembly GCA_034641835.2. Classification (NCBI taxonomy): domain Eukaryota; kingdom Viridiplantae; phylum Streptophyta; class Pinopsida; order Pinales; family Pinaceae; genus Pinus; species Pinus albicaulis. The sequence goes on along the minus strand of CM076579.1, from coordinate 325,589,240 downwards.
TCTCCTACATCAAAACTTCGCCGCGATGTTGATCCGCTCATTGTTTCATTCGATCTTGTGCCAAATTCAAAGTATCCTTTAAGAGTTGGAGAACTTCTTGCCGATGCTCGCGGGTGGTTCAACCGCTTGAACCGAATCTGCTACTGAAGATGATGTGATGGATAGTGGATGATATCCATAAAGTTCCATAAATGGGGTCATTTTTGCTACAATATAGAAGGAAGTGTTATACCACTATTCAGCGAGAGGTAACCACTTGACCCATTGTGTTTGTTTATCGGATACAAAACAATGAAGATATCCTTCCAAACATTTCTTTATTATCTCAGTTTTCCCGTCGGATTGAGGATGATAATATGAGCTATGAGCTAGTTGAGTACCCAAACAAGAAAATAATTTCGTCCAAAAATTTCTAGTAAAAGTGGGATCTCTGTCACCACAATAACCCTTTGGCTTCCATGTAGCTTTTGAATTGTTTCCATAAATTTAGTAGCAATTGTACTTGCTTTAAATGGATGAGATAATGCACAAAAGTGTACATACTTGGTAAGTCTATCAACTACCACCATGATGACACTCCTTCCTTCGGACTTAGGTAAACCTATGATAAAATCCATTGAAATCTCCTCCCAACGTTGACTTGCAATGGATAAAGGTTGTAGAAGACCCGTGGTCTTAATTGTCTCAAACTTATTTTGCTGGAAAACCAAACATTCCGCCACAAAAGTTTGAATATCGCATTTACAACATCCCAAAAAAATCTTTTCACCCCCGTGGTAAGTTTTTAAAAATCCCGAGTGTCCTCCTAAAGGAGAAGTGTGCAGCAATTCCGTAAGAATCTTTTGTTTTAAATTGGGAATTCTTACAAAGATATAAGCAATATTTGTACCATAAGGAATCATTTTTCCAACTAAATGTATCAGATGTACTAGGATCTTGTCACAACTTTTGAATGAGTGTCCATACATCTTTGTCCTTCTTCCATTCATCTTCTATTTTCTACATTCAATCCTATTGGATAATAGAAATGGCACAAAGAAATGCTTCTACCTCTTCATTCTTTCTTGAGAGTGCATCTGCAACAACATTAAGCTTTCCTTTTCTGTAGATTATTTCAAAGTCATAACCCAACATCTTTGTGACCCATTTTTGCTGCTCTTCTGATGATAGTCTTTGTTCCAAAAGTGTTTAAGACTATCATGATCAATTTTTACCTTGAAGTGTCTTCCCATTAGGTAAGTTCTCCATTTCTTTAGTGCATGCCGTATTGCTAACATTTCCTTCTCATAAATACGTTTTTGTAAATACTTTCCTTTGATTGGACGACTTTCAAAAGCAATGGGTCTTCCTTCCTGCATTAAAACTGCACCAATTCCATTTCCTGAGGCATCACATTCCACAATAAAGGTTTTTGTGACGTCCGGCGTAGCTAAGACGGGTGCTAGTACATTGCTCTCTTAAGACGTTCAAAGGCCTTAGTTGCTTCAGGAGTCCATGAAAATGCATCTTTCTTCAATAATGTTGTTAGAGGTGCTGCTATTCTCCCATAATTCTTAAAAAACTTGCGATAATACCCCGTTAACACGAGAAATCCTCACAACTGCTTTATGGTTGTGGGGACTTTCCATTCCTTAATGGATTTAATTTTGTTAGGGTCTACTTTAACACCCTCGTGAGATAAAAATGACCCAGATATTCCACCTCTTGTACTCCAAAGAAACATTTGGATTTTTTTGCATATAATTGTTTCTCCTGCAATAGTTTGAGCACCCTGTCAACATGTTCAACATGATCCTTCCAAGACCCGCTATAGATTATTATATCATCAAAATACTAGTATAAATTTTCTAAGGAAGGGTTTGAAAATGGAATTCATCAACCCTTGAAATGTAGAAGGTGCATTGGTAAGGCCAAAAGGCATGACCAAAATCTTGGGCCATAATACCAGCGTTCGAATGTCGTTTTTGGATCCATGAGTTCCCATTCTAATTCGATGATATCCCGAACGAAGATCCAACTTGGTAAAATAAATTGCTCCATGTAATTCATCCAATAGTTCATCAATCACTTTAATGGGAAATTTGTCTTTAACAGGAGCTATTGAGCCCCTATAATCCCTGAATATCCTATGATCCATCCATCATATATACCAATACTGCTGTGATCCAAATAAAGAACTTTGACTAGGTTGAACTATACCCGCCTCTAACATTTCTGCAATCATACGTTCAATTTCGCTCTTTTGGAAGTAAGGATATCTATAAGGCCTGATGTTTGGAGGAACACTTCCTGGAATCAAATTAATAGCATGATCATGATCACGAATAGGTGGGAGTCCTTTGGGAGTTTCAAACACCTTGTAATGATTGTCCAAGACTTTTTGGAGATCTCGAGAAATAGATGATTTTCATTTTGGAACTTCTAGTGAGAATAATTATGTAATGACACATCGTTCTTATTTATTCAAAAGCTTTGTCGTGACATTAGAGCTTATTTTCTTTCCCAATTTTCATGCGATACCCCATAATTCAACTTCATTTCCTTCCAAAATAAATTTCAAAAAAAACCTTGAAAATTAAAAGCTACCGTCCCAAAGATTGTAAGTATTGTACTCCTAGTACAACATCAACACCTCCCATAGGAATGGAAAGCATTGGACTTGTCAACACATATTCCCCCATGGTTATCTTGATATTATGCATTTTCCGCAGCAATTTATAGTTCCTCCATTTGCAACCATCACTTGACATTCGGGTGCTAAGTATGTGAAACAATTTAATTCCTTGCTACCTTACAATGAATAAAATTTCAGAAAGCACTAATCTATCAACACTATTGTTACCCTTTCCTTCGATCATTCTACTATCTTGAGAGTTTGAGGAGTGGTACTCCCGCCAAAGGCATTACATGATATGGTCGGATTCATTTCTCCCTCTTCTAGGGTTGGTTCCTGGTGTATATCCTCTTCTTGTTCATTTTCTTCTTCCTCTTCACAATCTATGTAAAATAATTTCTTCTTAGCACACTTATGACCTTTAGTGTATTTGCTATCACAACTGTAGCAAAGCCCTTTGCTCTTTTTTCTTCCAATTGTTGTGGTGTCAGCCTTGTAGGTTGTGGAAATCTAGACGTAGCAACACTTCCTTCTTTATAGAATTGAGTGGCAGGCTTCCTTGTCACCATAATTTTACATTCAACTTTTCTTGCCAACCTGAATGCCTTCTCCAATGTATCAGGTTCCAGAACGCGAACTTCATGTTGGATGTTATCCTTTAAAGTGCCTATGAAGAGATCAATCCTCTGTTCCTCTGGAATATCAGTTACCCTTATATTCAATTTTTGAAAGTCCTCAATGTGCTTCCCCCACTAAACCCTTTTGTTTGGATTGATTAAATTAAGTAAAGAAGGTGTTGTTTTTGTATCCCTAGCACAAAGCATTTTGCCTCTCTCCGTAAAATTGGACTGCCATGACAATTTTTTTACGGGAGCAAAGCCATCGATACCATACAAATGTATTTTGTTCTAAATGTAAAGTTTCAATGCGTACCTTTTGTGTGTTTTGCACATTATGGAGATAAAAATATTGCTCCATCCGTAGTATCCATGTTATAGGATCCTTTCCATCAAACTTCCTCATATCCATTTTTGGAATATGGTGGTTCTTCCCGCCAACATTAGAGTTTATGAAATCATGATTAACATTTATTTTGTTCTCATCATGCGGTTCTTCTACTATCTTTTCACCATTAGGAAACATTTCTTGTATCAACTTTGTCAAACCTTCCATGTCTGCTTAGAAATTTCTTCAATGTTTTCTATTTTTCATCAGATCTGGCTTATGCCGCCGATCCATGAGCTTCTCCAGCCCACTTCATGCCCCCATCTATCTTAGCTTCCAAACTCATCTTGGCTTCATACCTTTCTGCCTTCCCACCCACCTAGTTTTCATGCCTTTCTAAAATCTTTCTGTGGTTTTTTTATAGCTTTGCAGATGAATTAACACGGCCTTGTAATTTAAGGTGTGTGTTGCCATTCTTCATCTTCATGAGTAATAGTAGAGCCTTCTAAAGGTTTAATGGGTGTTGAATTCTTTTTAGGGGCCATTTCAGACTCCAATATTGATATCTATTCTACAATAGGCCCTTGCAATCAATTCCACTTGATTCTTCAAACAAGACTTATGCAATTCGGAAAAAAAATACACACCTTTTACTAGCTTTGAGGAGCTCGATATTGAAATTGTATTATCTCTGTGATTACAGATCTTCAAAATCTGAAATTCATCACAGAAGTAGCCCTATGAATTCTCTTTTGAATGCAATAGGTCTGATCTGATTTTGATTTTTCAAGACAAATTTGTGTCCAATCTCCCACAATGACCTAATTCTGGACTGGTTCAATAGAGCACACTTGTAGAACTTTCCACGTGTCACTGTTTCGTCCTTTGTCTCTGAAATTGATAGCCAAGAAACTACAGTCCGTTTACTTGCGACCGCTTTTTACGGCACTCAAATCAATTGTCCAGAGAGAGAGTTATTGAACTTTTCCCACGATCACCTCTTTTAGAAGCAATTCAGGAGCCTGAAAAATCACTACCTTCCACAGATTATATCTCCAAAAATATTGCGAACCAAGCTCTGAAATTGTTTGACGACTTTCCTTAGGATTTCAGCTTCGCACCATACGAATTTCAGATTATGAACCTTCGTAGAAAACAAATTATAGCGAAAATTCCACGATAACCTGTTTAGGAGCTTGAACAAATACCTAACTTCCACAGATGATATCTCCGAAAATATTGTGAACCAAACTCTGAAATTTTTATACAATCTTCCTCAGGATTTCAGCTTCGTACCTTAAAAATTTCAGCTTCTGAAACTTCGTAGAAAATAATTTATAGCGACAATGCCACGATGACCTGTTTGGAGCAGCGAAACCCTAGAATCCAAACCTCTGATACCAAATGTTGTGTAACCAGCTCCAAAAATAGAAGAAAAGAGATATGAACGCTTTAGAAATAAGCCACTTCGAGGGGGAAACCTCCAATACATTACATAAATGAACAATTCTTGGATGATACAATTTACAAAACCTCCTTTCTATATATATGAGTCCATGGGGCCATAATGTAATCCTAGTGGGCCACAATGTAATCCTAGCCGACCTAACAATAATAATTTAAGGGCACAATAATAACAAAATGGGGGTTACAAGGGTACAATAATAACAATAAGGGGGTTACACTAACAACAATAAGAGACTATACTAGTAATATAGGGACCTAACACCCACGCTTCAAACCCCTTCTTTAACTATTAAAATTTGATTTTATAGTTGAAGAAACAGCTCCTCCAACCCACTAACAACCATATAATTTTCCTGTTTTAACTCACCTTATTCGTAGCTCTGCCCCCACTTTAGGCTGCTTGAAACATACATATATATCATATGTATTATAAACCGCAAAGAAACTTACCCTGTCCTTAACTTTTCGCATCTTCACTTCGCACTCTTTATCATTTTGCAGCTAATTTTACCACCTTAAAACTCTTCCAATGCGATATAGTGGGACCCATATTGCCCTTTTATGCGGCCTAAAGGATTTTAAATTCTTATATTATGGTTCAGTACTTTCCCTGCTGCATTACACTTTTCTCCACCGCCCATCACAAATCGAAATCGGCGTTCATTATGTTTGAGCATTAAGACATCATAGGTTAATTGGTTAAAGTTGCGACACAGTAAGTTATTTGTTGCGGTTTGCGATAAGACCTAAAAATCACAATGTGTGATAAGCCTTAAAACCTGTGATTTGCAATATGGGTGGGACCCAATCGCATCACACTTCACAAATTTTAACCCTTAACTCTTGCTCCTTGTAACAAAACTTAAAGTTTGCGATGTGCGAACCCCATATCCATCCTTGCCACATCACCTCCCGCCATCATCCTTTTCTCATTGCAATATTTAACCTTCACCTCCGCCGCTCATAAAAAAAAACTTCCAACCTACGATTTGTGATATGCGTTGGGTTCCTCCTCCTTACCACATCACCCTTTACCCCTGCCGCCACATCGCACATCCCCTCCACATTAAATTATCTCCACCTTATCTGTCATCTCTGCTCTTCACCCCATATCCGACGGTCCTTGTTTCTTTTCGGCCCCCCTCAGTTATCGAACGTTAAAAAAGGGGGGGGATTCGAAATGGGAAGTATCCATTACTGCTCGCTCTGGTACGATTCACACCTATGGATTTTTGCACCCCATTCGCCGAATACTACCTACCACTCCTCTACACCCCCGAAATCGGCTTTCCCTCTGCTCTGATACCACCTACCCACTCCCACCACCACAGCTCCACTATAGTCCATCTGTGAAACTAAATATTTATGTAGACAGTGTTACCTCCAACATTGAGGATTGCAGATGAGTGTGGGAAGAAGACTAAAAGTACGATTAAGTTCTACAGAGTATAGATCAATTGGTGATAGGGCATATTCACAGCTGTTACAGGCATATCTTCCTGTTGTCACAATGCTTACTCAACTTCAATATAGCACGGAGATCAACCACTGAAGGCAAATAATTATTCTTATGAACGAAAAAGAATTTCTTGTTAATGACATCTTCCTGAGCACCAAGAGTAAGTTTTGTGTAGTCAATTTAGTGTCCTAAATTTCTAACATAAATTATCAACCAGGGCTAGTAAAATGATGAAGTGTGGTGCACTATATGTGCTTAAGTGACCTCTATCTTACTTCGTTGTATGTATTTTATTGATGTTTTTGGGGTTTTGTCTTTTTAGTACTTATGTTCAAAAGATGAAATCAAATCTATGTCAAAAAGAAAAGAAAAGGAAACCTTAGACTCAAAACAGATTGTAATTGTAAATTCTATCCCTAATTAGGAAAATGATGAAAAAAAGAGAACATTCTAATCCATGGATATCCTAGCTTGCAAATGAACATGAAATGTAACTCAACATAATACAACCAAATCTCTTTCATCTAATATTGATATGTTGGAAGATATTTTTAAGAGAAAGAATGATTGTAAGATAATGAGGATCTTTTAATCTAATTGCAGAACAGAAAATGCTAATTAACTCAACATGATACAACCAAATCTCTTTCATCTAATATTGATATGTTGGAAGAGCGTTTAAAGAAAAAGAATGATTGTAAGATAATGATGATCTTTTAATCTAATTGCAAAACAGAAAATGCTAATTAACTCAACATGATACAACCAAATCTCTTTCATCTAATATTGATATGTCGGAAGAGCATTTTAAGAAAAAGAATGATTGTAAGATAATGAGGATCTTTTAATCTAATTGCAAAACAGAAAATTCTAATTAACTCAACATAATACAACCAAATCTCTTTCATCTAATATTGATATGTTGGAAGAGCGTTTTAAGAAAAAGAATGATTGTAAGATAATGAGGATCTTTTAATCTAATTGCAAAACAGAAAATGCTAATTAACTCATCATGATACAACCAAATCTCTTTAATCTAATATTGATATGTTGGAATAGCGTTTTAAGAAAAATAATGGTTGTAAGATAATGAGGATCTTTTAGTTAAACAAATAATGCAAGACATGAATTAAAAGCTAACAACACATAATTAAAAAACTACTTATCTAGAAAGCATGTAGAAGCCTCCTTGGATAGCAGGGGCCCTCTGCTACCAATTTGGTGAAGTTCTTCAGCTCCTTAAAGTTGTAATCAAAACAACATCAAAGAACTGAATTTCTCTATTGAAAAACTCACAAATCTACATCCCATTCCATCTTAAAATTTGTTACAAAATACTCTCTATTCCTTTCTCTCCTTCTCCTATTTTTCACTACTCTTTCATTACCCATGATAGGAGAAAGCTTCTCCTATTTATACAAAATATGAGGAGTTATCTCATTAATGGGAGACTATGAATCTCTCCCTCCATCTCTAGAGTTACAATCAAAATAGGAAATGATAAGACACATGTCTTTCTAGAGTTTCAACACAACTAAGAAATGAGACACATATCCTCTTAGAGTTTCAATACAACAAGGAAATGAGACACCTATCCTCTTGATCCCATGATCTTCTCCAACCAAATTCGAATTTGGCCTTAGAGTGCCACATAAGGGTCTTCTAGAAGTCTCCTTTTTGACCTACACATGTCACAAAACTCATAACACATATAGATATATGAAACTATGTTAATTTTCTAGTTTCTAATCATAAATTCACTTTAAATACATAAAATAAATAACTTTGGAAAACAAGGATCCTAACCCATATATTTATGAAAATGGTTACTTGATGTAGGGTTTTAGGTCAGATGGCTATGAAATAAGAGCTGAATGGTTATGACATAATGGAAATATGTATGAATATGGAAAACACTTTTGAGACTCGACAAGTTTTACACATGTCACCCCTGTTTCAATCACTTCCTAAAGCATGTTGATTATTTATACATGTGTCATCAATTTCATAATAGTTTCTCTATTTTTAAATAATATGGGAGCTTCGATCAAATTGAGCCTTTAAGGGAACAAAAATAGTGCCATATGTCCAAATGTCCTCAAATAACTCCAACTGGTTTATTTGCACCTATCAAATTATGTTAGCCCTTTTTTGTTGTGTAGGAAAATAAAGTAAATGTTAGTTACGACATTTATTTTGATTGGTCAGTAGGATTAGCATAAATACTTCACTGTTCGAAGTATTAAAGGGTGGGGGAATCTGCAATGAGGAGCAATCCCATTTTGTAATGTTGTTCACTGAATTTCAAGTGACTGTTTGAAGAGTAAAACACGATCAGATGTTCAGGATTCATGTGGTGTCTGTAATGGTGAAGTCTTCTCCTATTTTTATGTGTTTCTTTATTATTTCTCTTTCTCTGTATTTTTTCAATCTCATTGTAAAATAGAAAGTGTGAAGAATAGGATTTGTTATCTAGATCACCCTATTCTAGTTGTGTTTACAATAGGCTATGTTTTCCACTGATGCCAAATCGAGGAATTCTTAATTGCTCCTCGGTTTATGCTAAGCTTCAGATCCTAGGACATATTGGGGAATTATTAACTGCTCCTTAGTCTCTACCTTTCCTTACATTTCTTCTTTGAATAATCTATTCAAACTCTGAAAGATCCCTGGTAGTGCAACTATCTTGCCCTGTTTCACTCATGCTTGATATTTCTGCATTTAATCACTCGAGCCTCTTTGACTCCATTTCCCAATGTCTTTCCCTTGCTTTTCCCACCAAACCAATTCAAATCCAAACTCTGCACCTAATTTCTAGCCTAAAATTTCCTATAAACAAATCTATATCTAATAGAGAGATCCCTCTCTAGGTCTAGGAGGGCTAGATCCTAAGCCCGAAGCGTTTTGATATTTCCTTTGGGATTCTGTCTTCAGCCTTAGAATTACGGAGTGATAACATAATTGTGACCATACTGGGGAACTAATTTTGTGTTCCAAAGTAAAAATTACCAAGTTCAGATATGGTTGATGATGGTGGACAAACAGCCAGACATAATAAGGTTGAAATAATCCACCTAGTGACTCCACAGTTTTCAGTTGACCTAAAGGCTCCATTGGTAGAAGAATCCAGATTTTTTGTGAACATATGGTGACTCCATTCTTTGATTGATTGACAAGATGAATTCAAGAATACAATGCAGGTATGCTCCTTTGGACAGATCTAAGATCCTAGGTTTTCCAAATCCCATGCCAAACATTGATTGGTTAAAATATCTTCTGGTGTTTAGAGATAAGAAAGGAGATGATGCTACTATACATTTGTTAATATTTCATATGCATGTCCGAAGATTTAAAATTCAATTTCCAGAGGACTGTATTATGAAAAATTTCATGGCCAATTTAGAAGAGAAAGCTAGGATTTGGTATGAAGGTCTACCAGCTGCAAGTATAAGTTATCTAAAGTGTTTTCATACTGTGTTTTGTGACAAGTATAAAGAATATTATAAATCTTTGTCACTAGTTCAATACTGTTTGATAACTTTCAATTTTTTATTGAATATCTGGAGGATTACTATGATGATGATCAATTTATGAATGATGAGATATTAGAAGTTTTAGAATAAAGACCATTTCAGAAAGTGCAAGTTTTGTCTAAAATGTCTTCTCATCATGAAAAAAGGAATGATATTTTTTATCTAGAAGTTTGTGAAGTTTCATCATAGGAAATATCCCTAGCATCACAATGACAATCTGATCAGAATATGGTTAAAGAAAAAATTCATCTCCCTCAACTAGATCAAGCAGAGGACAATAGTGAAAAACTCCAGCAATTTAGAAATCTAGAGGAAAAGGCAACTAAGTTTGGCGGCCTAGATTCACAAGATCATCTTCAGCCAATAGTGTTTTATCCAAAGGTTGAACACCAGTCAATTTTTCCTGATGAGAGCCAAGAAAGCTTGCCAAAAGATGACCCATCATATTTTTTGATTGGAGACCTCTCTAATCCTCTTTTTGAATTTACCAACTTTGAATAATATCACAAAAGTTCTCCATTTCCTTCTTGGGATGTTGGAAAATTTTCACAACATATTGATGTTATAGCTAATGATCCTTTTCCCAAGATAATTGAGAATTTGCAGCTTCCTGGAGAGTTTCTGAATGATAAAGGGAATGAGAGAGAACACACAAAACAACTGATTATCATGGAAAAAGAAGAAAAACTAGTGTCCTCTTTTCCATGCGAAGACAGTCAGGGCCAAAACAGAAGAAAAGGGGCATTCTGGGAGGAGGTATGTTTTATTATTACCAATCATCTAATGGATATCATGTTGCATATTTACCTAGATCCTGTAAACAGTTTATTACAGTCATCAGTGAAGGAAGAATCCACCAAGTTTATTGGCAGATCTATTGAATTCAATTCTAGAGTTAAGTTGCCATGTTTTGAGCCCATTTTCTTACCTATGGAAATGGAAGGCTAGTTTCAGTTAAGCACTCATCTACTTGAATAGTTGCATTGGAAGTCTGATTATTATTTAATGGGATAATTTTTTTGGAATAGATGTAGGTAGATGTGTAAATAAGCTCAATAATTTGAGCACATTTTGAAAGGTATTTTAAGATTGCTTTTATTTAAATTTCATCATGGTTCGGATTTCAGCATGCATATTTTATGGGTGCGACAGTGATTTCAGTTTGATGGTTTGGAGTGCATAAGTTCAGTTTCATTTCAGATTGCAGTACATAGATCAGATTCTTGTATGAGGTTAGAATAGATGATTAAAAATTTTCAACCACAGAGGTTGTAGCAGATTAAGTTTCATATTTGGGATCAAGAAAATGGATTAGGCTACTAATCTACGGTGTTCTTAACACCTCCTAGATGAGTTGTCATCCCCAGCTAGAGCCTCTATTAGTACCCTATAATCGATAGTATCACAAGGTGACTAATTATTCTGTTCAAATCTTGTATATTGAAGATAATATTCCATGGCTATCATTTATTTATAGAAAAGGAAGAGAAATCGTGACTGTTAGGGACTTTAAAGGAATTAATCTACCCTTTCAGTTCAGTGGAAAGGGGAAAGTGCTGCTGATAAGGTTTAATAGTGAGAAAGTTTCATTTATTCCCTCATTCATTTCATTTACCCTCTTTTTCCCTTAATTTTTCCATTTTCTAAAGTCCCACACTTCAAACCCCGTCTTTAACTATTAAAATTTGATTTTATAGTTGAAGAAACAGCTCCGCCCACCCACTAACAACCATATCATTTTCCCATTTTAACTTACCTTATTTGCAGCTCCGCCCCCACTTTAGGCCGCTTGATACATACATATATATATATATATATATATATATATATATATATATATATATAATACGTATTATAAACCGCAAAGAACCTTACCCCGTCCTTACCTCTTTTGCATCCACACTTCGCACTTTTTATCATTTCGCAACTAAGTTTGCCACCTTAAAACTCTGGCAATGCGATATAGTAGGACCCATATTTTCCTTTTATGTGCCCTAAATTCTTTGATATCCTTATATTATGGTTTGAGCCTTTCCCCGCCTCGTGACCCTTTTCTCCACCACAGATCTCACATAGCAATTGGAATTCTTTATGTTTGTGTGTTAAGACATCACAGGTCAACTGGTTCAAGTTGCAATGTGGTAAGTTATTTGCTGCGGTTTGCAATAAGACCTAAAATTCGCGATGTGTGATAAGCCTTAAAACCCGCGATTTGGGATATGGGTGGGACCCAATCGCATATCGCACTTTGCGAAGTTTAACCCTTAATTCCCACTCCTCATAACAAACCTTAAACTTTGCGATATGTGGGCCCCATATCCATACTTTCCGAGTCAACTCTCACCATCTCCCTTCACTCATCGCAAAATTTAACCTTCACCTACGCCTCTCATAAAAAAAATCTTCTGACCTACAATTTTCGATATGTGTCGAGTCCCGCTTCCTTACCACGTTACCCTTTCCTCCTGCTGCCACATCGTACATCCCCTCCACATTAAATGATCTCCACCTTATTTACCATCTCCGCTCTTCACACCAAATCTGACGGTCCTCATTTATTTTCGGCCCCCCTCATCTGCTGAATGTTAACAAAGAGGGGGGGTCTGAAATGGGAAGTATCCATTACTGCTCGCTCTGCTATATGTCACGCCTACGGATTTTCACAACCCCTTTTTTGAATACTGCCTACCACTCCTCTACCCCCCTGAAATCTACTTTCCCTCCACTCTGATACCACCTACTCGCTGCCTCCACCACAGCTCCACTACATTCCATCTGTGAAACTAAAGAGGTATGTAGACATTGTTACCTTCGACATTGAGGCTTGTATATGAGTGCAGGCATAAGACTAAAAGTACGATCAAGTTCTACAGAGTACAAATCAATAGGCGATAGGGCATATTCAAGGTTCTTACAGGCGTATCTTCTTGCTGTCACAACACTTACTCGACTTCAAGATAGCACGAAGATCAACCACTGAAGGAAAATCATTATTCTTATGAACGAAAAAGAGTTTCTTGGTAATAACAGCTTCCTAAGCAGCATGAGGAAGTTTTACGCATGTCACCCTCATTGCAATGACTTCCTAAAGCCTCTTAATTAGTTATACATGTGTCATTAGTTTCATAATAGTTTCTATATTTTTAAAGAAGAAGGGAGCTTCAATCGAATTGAGCATTTAAGGGAACCAAAATAGTGCCAGATGTCCATATGTCCTCAAATAACCCCAACTGGTTTATTTGCACCTATGAAATGATGTTAGCCCTTCTCTGTTGTGTAGGAAAAGAAAGTAATTGTTAGTTATGGCATTGATTGTAATCAATCAGTAGGTTTAGCATAAATACTTTACTGTTCAAAGTATTAAAAGGGGGGGGGGGGGTCTGCAATGAGGAACAATCCCATTCTGTAATATTGTTCACTGAATTTCAAGTGATTGTTTGAAGAGTAATAAAATATCAGTTGTTCAGGATTAATGTGGTGTCTGCAATGGTGAATTTTTCTCTTATTTTTATGTGTTTCTCTTTCTCTGTATTTATGTAATCTCATTGTAAAACAAAAAGTGTGAAGAATAGGATTTTTTATCTGGAGCACCCTATTCTACCTGTGTTTACAATAGTCTATGATTTCCATTGATGCAAAATCGAGGAATTCTTAATTGCTCCTCAGTTTCTTCTGAGCGTCACATCCTAGGATGGATTGGGGAATTATTAAATTCTCCTCAGTCTCTACCTTGCCTTACATTTCTTCTTTGGCATAATCCATGAAAATTCTAAAAGATCCCTGGTAGTGCACCTATCTTACCCCGTTTCACTCATGCTTTATATTTCTGCATTTAATCACCCGAGCCTCTTTGACTCCATTTCCCAATGGCTTTCCCTTTCTTTTCCCACCAAACCCATTCAAATCCAAACTATGCATCTAATAGCTAGCCTAAATTCCCTATAATAAAAGCTATATCTAACAGAAATATCCCTGTCTAGGTCTAAGAGGTCTAGATCCTAGGCCCGAAGCAGTTTTGATGTTTCCTCTAGGTTTCTTTCATCAACCTCAGAATTACAGAGTGATAACATCTTCAAAATATGATATTAGAGATTCTGATAGAAGTCTATTATCTCAGCTTCAAAATCTTGAGTGCATGGTTAATGAGATGCACCAAACTACGAAAAAAGCAGCCATTTTCTAGCATACATTTCCTCTCTAATCTGCAACTTTTACTTCATTTCATGTCCCTACATCTGCTTCATTTTATTTTATAGTTTATACAAGCCCACCTTTCAGTCCAATTCATATATCATCTGCAGTTAATGCATTACCTAACATTGTTACCACTCAACAAACTCTTTTGTTACCTCCTTTTTCATCCATACCAACTGTCACTATAACAAGCTCATCATCCACTCATACATCAACCATGGAATCTAGGTATGCCCCTTTGATTGTACCTGCTTAGTTACATGAATTTCCTCATAATATGGTTAAATAATCCACCCATATGATGGCACCGGTGAAACTACTGCCAAACACCATGTTTAATGATTGTGTGGATCTTGAAGAGGTCGATTAGGAGGATGTGAAGATGAGTATGTTTTTGCAAATTTTCTCCAAGGAAGTAAACAAATGGTTTAGAAGTATTAGAGCCAGATCATTTTCTACTTACTAAGCTCATGAGGATGCTTTCATTACAATATGGGTTGATACAAAGAATCCTTTGCAGATCCTTGCTGAATATTATAGTTTGAAAAGAAAACCTGGTGAATCAGTTCGAGACTTTTCAACAAGGTTCAATAAGGTATAAAACTCCATCCCATAATATGTAAAACCTCGTCCTGGATTAGCCTTAATCCACTAACCCTATGGTTTCGATCCGGATATGGAATACCAACTTAGAGAAAGAAACCCTTCAACACTTGAATACATTCAGAGTAATGCAGTCAGTGTGGGGGAAAATCTTATGGTGAAGAAGTCTAAGAAGAAATCGGAAAGGAGAGTATCAATAAAAGAAGAACCTACTACCTCATGTTATAAAAATTTGGATAGCTTAGCTAAGACTATGAAGAAAATGATGGAAAAGATAACATTTTCTGATAGAAATGTTTCCAAAGAACCTTAAGGAGGTCCAAAGATTTGAAATCCAAATTTAAGGAGGCAGCCATAGATACAAATTAAGAAAATGTAACAAAAGGGTCCATAACAACAACAATAGTAAGTGAGACCCCCTTTCCAGCATTATTATGCATAATATCAAGATGAGGAAGATGAGAAAGCACCTAAATATCAAATCTATTTTTTCTGTGATAGGCAACATACTATTTATTTGACTAAGGAAGACCAAGAACAATAACAACTTGAAAATATTTTGACAGAAGAAGAGGAATTTTTGTTTTCTCAGTGTCAATATGTTATCATGATGGATGAATATGAGAAGAATAAAAAAAGGGTTATGTGTCATTGGTCACTAGTAAGAACCATTAAAAAACAAGTCTGGTTCATTTTAAAGGTTATATTGACAAGTTATGGAGTATGATTCATTCAGCCATTCCACCATTTATGATTCATAGTTCTATTCATATGTCCCTACCATACATTTCTCCTTTCCTATACTTTTTTCATATACCCTATTTTATCAAATCCCTTCCATACATTACACCCCTAGATGAACATTTACATCAAACATTATATACATACCCTCACATCCTAAATCCACATCTAGATCATTATTACCTATATTCCTAAACTCACCTCCTATCATAATCGATAATATACCCTCAAAAATCATTGTTATCATTAATATATCATGATCCTAACTACTATTATGCCCATAATACCTTTGTCCTAAGTCTATGTCTCACTCTCCATTATGCATTAATGCTATTTATGAACCACAATCATAGCATACACAGTGCAGAGGCCGAGAGAAATTTGATAGGGTGTGAGGACAAATTTTTATTTAACTGTGGAGGACTGCTACACAATCGCTACACAAATCCTGGAATTTCACAGTTTCTACACAACTATTGCGCAACCATATCCAGCTCCTTGCATAGGTCACACACAACTAAAAATTAGGTCTTATTGTTGTTTGAGGTGTGATACATCAATTCCAACCATATTTTGTCTTTTTGAACCTCAGTTAGAAGTTGATTGATGACTATTGTATGTTTTTCTACACAAATGTTGTGCAAACTCTGTTTATAGTTGGTATTAGTTTGGAACAATATCATATGCCAAGGTTTTGCATTTAATGTGTATATGGTGTCAAATTTTTTGATTCATAAACCTCTCAATTCTCTTATATGAAAAATTCCATACATACTGCATACATTACATGCCCAACGTAGTTAAAAGGTTGTCAGAGTCGATAGGTTGAACCCTTAAAAACTTGTGAAAAGGCCCAATCAATTGTGTTTATATTAAGTTTTCAATGTGTATATAGTGTCTTCATTCCTCCACGGAGTTATTGTGCCACAAACATAGTAAAAAATATGCCATAAAGGTTTTAAAAGGCGCATGGAAAGCCCTAGAAGAAAAAGCAAAACTAAAGGAGGAAAAGCATTGCGCATTGAACCTAGTAGCCTAGACCTTGTGAACTCTACCCCAACCATTAGATTGTTTGAACAAACTAGGTGTATGTATTTTTATGAGAAAATACAGACTCATGGCCATCATTTGTATCTTGCAATCTTGTTTTCCCTTAATTTCAAAGGAGATAAAGTCAAGATTGGTGATCTAGAGTTTTTATTGTCAGAGGAGACCATTTTTGAAGCTACAATAATCCGTTTGCAAGGTAAGAGTTGGTTTAAGGGGAAGTAATTGGATGCAACATAATTTAAATAATTTTTCAAACCCCAATTCAAGGATAAGTATGATACTTCATTCTCAAGGACATATTTGTTAAACAATTACAATCAATTGTTGAAAGTGATCCAAAGATACTTCACACATGAAGGTCGATTTAGTAAATTATATCATTACCACATCATATTTATCATTAATTTCACTTATAAGAAGATTTTAAGTTTTCCATATTCCTTATTTAAGAGTCTGGGAAAAATGGCAGAGAGGGTACAGTGTAAAGGGGATAAACATTTGCCCAACATGTTTCACTTTCATTGATCAAGCTGTCGGCTTTGCATGAGCTAGAAAAGAGGAAGATGTCATGGGAGAGTTTTTTGTCAAATTCAAGTCTGCTGGCTCATGCAAACATCTCACCAATGAAAACGCAAGAGGAAGAAGAAGAGCCCAAAACTGAAAAAAAATAAATAAATAAAATAAAATAAAATAAAATAAAAAATAAAAAATAAAAAAAATGAAAGAAACAGTGAAAGAAATAGTCAAGGATAAGCATCCATCTAGAAAAGGGGGAAAAATATCTAAATGGCATAGGAGAAAACACAATTTTTGTTTAGGCCGAGTACTATATTTACAACCAAACAAATAAGTTATGATCCAACTCCTCAACAAACCATTAATATTTCAGAAGACATTCCAGAGAAGGATACAGGGGAGGACAAAATGTTCACATGGAGGAGGATAAAGATATTGAGCTTAGAAAATTACAAGACAGTCTTTCCAAATCACAAATTAAGATTTCTTACTTGTAGAGATAGAATAAGGATCTTAGAAACACAGTAGAAAAGGAAATACAACAAGTAGAAGGTGACAATTCTAAAGGAATTCCTAGACCCACAACTCAAGAAAAGGGAAAACAAGTGATATATGTGAACGATATGGAAGAACCCAAAGTACAACCAAGAAAACCTCTAACAAGGGAAGCAATGGCTATAGTTGGATGGAAATAACAAATGAAATATGTTTTTAGTCTACAGAAAAACCAAAATTTGACTAGCAGAGGAAGTCATAGAGGTTGTTTGAAGAAATTGAAGACTATCAACTACAAGTCATGAAAATATCAAAAGATAATGAAGATTTGAAGAAAGTTGTCAAAGATAATCTTGTAGAAGATAATTTCCAGGTTTCATAATTTACTGAGACGCTAAAAAAATCTCAGGCGGTGTTAAAATGGATGCTTCCTATACATAGATAGGTAAGGAGTTATTATACTATAAATGTGATTTTTAGGAGGAGGTTGAGGATAATGAAGAAGAAGTTTTCAAGGGCCAAGAGATAGTTAAATAATTTTAAACATACATCCATATATGTTCCTACAAAACCACAACCACAACTAACCAAAGAAGCTAAGACAACCTCCTGCAAAGAGACTAATTCTTCATCCAGTAAGCCTTCATATAATAAAAAGAGGAGGAGGTAGTTTGTATATCTGATCTCATGATTTTTTAGTTGTTGAAGGTTTCATATTTAAAAGATGAGCTCATTTTGAAATTCTTGAGTATAATTTGGCAGAATTTTTGTAATTTTGATGTTTTTTGGGAGTCATATGGTACAGGTTATAATTTTATGGGATTTGTTTTGTGTTTGAGCGGGAAGGACAACCAAATTTCAGAAATTAAAAATTCATTGTGCAAGTGTTCAACTGGGAAATTTTGAGCTTGCATGTGTGGAAAGAGGCATTAGATGGGTCCCCCTCCAACTTAGTAGCTTAGTCATCATCCTTGTCATATTTTTTTCAATCAATGCAACACATGTACATGTTGAGCTAGATCCTACTGCGCAGCTGTTGCACAGTTCCTCATTTGTTGCGCAACTTAGACTTCATGTTGTTTCTTCTTTTGTAATCATTCTTCTTTTCACCTTTAGTTTAAAGGCTTAATGTTTCCAAATTCAGCTGGTTTCGATCCACTCAGTGGATATTATATATAGTGCATCTAGTCATATTTCTTTACTCTACTAAAAATGTATTTAAAACCAAAAATAATATGGTAGAAGGGTTTGGATTTGAAGAAACTTTCTGTGTATGTTCTTATGTTTTTTTGAATAAAAATATCAGTGCAGAATTTTGTCACTGTGATTCAGAGATTCATGTGGTATGAATTTCCAGTTTTTGTGCTCCTTTTTTTGTAATTTTTAATCTTAGTATTTTGTTACTGTATCACTTTTAAAGTAGCTCTCTAAAGAATTTTATCTATAATTCATCTCTTTAATTCTCTGGTTAATCGTTTGTCTTGATCTTTCTATTATGATGGAATTTACCCTCAGTTAGGTGCTCCATTATTGTTTTTCTTCTCAATTTTTGGTCAAGAATGTATGTTGCAGAATTCATGCTGATCTCTATTGCATATGATCAGATATTTCATGTGTTTTCTAGTTTCTTTGAAATAAATTCACTATACTACAACTGATGTCAACTTTGAAATATGTACCTATCTTGCCTCTGCTTCTACAAGTATCTTATGTAAGGACTAGTATTTTTGTCTAGAAATTTGAATTATGGTTTTGGTCTCATTCCCCCTAGCCCTTCTTCTTAAATATACCAATAAATTTCATTAAATATTATTTCCCTTTTCCATATCTGGTCTATGTAGGGTGTCCTTGAGCTTTGGTTTTCTTTACCTTTAGAAATATTTTCAAGTGAGGGAGCCACCTTCGATTAGAAAGGACCAATTTCTAGCCCAAATAGGTTTGTGGTTACCTTTTGGATTTCTCTCCTCAGCCTAGAGAAATTTACATAGCGTTAACATCCTAGCACTATTAGAGGTCAATTTGGGCATCATCCCTAAGACTAGTATGGACAGGTTCTATCATCCCCTAATTCAATACAAAGAGGGTCTATCATTCCCTAATTTAGTTGCTACATGCCTTAGAGAAGTCATTCCATTGATAGCTTTAATTCATGAGAGTTTCAATGTTTGAATTATAGTTAAAATGACCCATTGACTCATCAATGCTCCTCTGAATGGGCCTAACTGCATTGCAAAGAATTTACCCCCATGCAAGGGTGCTCTTCAAAGAACTTCCCAACACTTAAGGGTGTGTTGGTATCCTGGGAGCGAAATCATCATTGTTCTGGGAATCTCCACATGTTCGGTGCATTTTAGAAGAGCTCATAGGTGTCATACTTCGAATACATGTGTTCATCCATCACCGTTCAACCTGGAAACATGTCTCATATATTATTGGAAAGCCATTCAATATCGTTTATTGAGAAATTTCCTACAATTTCCCTATAAATTGAGCACTCATTTAAAGTGCAAAGGAGGGAAGAAATTTTTGTAGTGTTATGCTATTGGATTCTCAATTCTTGGAGAGCTGAAGTATTGTGATGTCGCTGGATTGATGCTTGGTGTGATGAGGATGGGATCAAGTTGGAGCAGTTTGAAAATGAATTGATCGATTGGTTGTAATCTATTCCTCCTAATATTGCAATAAATATATTTTTTCTTTCTCTCATATATTAGATTATATTTTGTGAATGTATTCTCAATATGTGCATGTATTCTCAGATTTAGTCATTTCAATCTAGTTATGATAGATAGCTATTGTATATGTGTATCATCGTTTTTTTTCTTCTGGTTTTGACTACAGGTATTGATCTGGCGAGTTCAGTTGGATCGAGAGCGATGAAAGCGACGAAAGAAGAACAAGATCGAAGGATCACAAGTAAGTCTCTTCATATTTTGTTTATCTGTTTATCTTAGAGAGAAAATCATTTACCTTTCCTTTGTTGTTATGAGTGAAGAAACACCACACTCAAGAAAGACTAGTTTATCCGTATATTATAATTCCATATAAAAAGTGCCATTGCTTGGGAACGAGAGTCAATATTTACCTGGGAAGGTGTATCATTTTGAGAACTTTATCCTAGCTATGTGGGTGACAATTTTCTAGACATTAATAGGCTAAATATAACCTTCAAATTATGTTGTGATCAGTTGCATGAGAATTTGTGTGAGGAAATATGGCTTCCAGGAGATATACTCGACAAAATCCTCATCCTAATCCTCTCGAGATTGTAAAAAGTCCTGAAAAAGTTTCTTAGGAAAAAGATATCATCCGAAGAAAGTCAAGGAAGTAATATTCCCTTTGGAATTTATTACTCTCTACCTGAAGGTTTGTTTACAATTGAAGATATTGAGTTCGATTTTCCTTTTTAAAACTCTTTGTTCAAGACAAATTCCATGTATTTTATTTCTAAAATCATCATACTTTAGACCTTATATATCACCTTAAAAGTATGACATTGGTGATTCTGATAGAAGTCTATTATCCTAGTTTCAAAATCTTGAGGGCCTGGTGAATGAGTTGCGCCAAACTGCTAAAAAAGCAGCCTTTTCCCAGCATACGTTTCCTCTCTCATCTACATATTTTACTTAATTTGATGTCCCTACATCTGATTCATTTAATTTTATAGCTTCTACAAGCCCAAATTTCAGTCCAAGTCATATATCATCTACCATTCATGCATTACCTAGCATTGTTACCAATCAACAAACTCTTTTGTTGCCTCATTTTTCATCCATACTAACTGTCACTACAACAAGCTCATCATCCACTCAAACATCAACCATGAAAGCTAGGTATGCCCCTTTTATTTTACTTTCTTATTTACATGAATTGCCTCAAAAATATGGTTAAAGTCTCCATTCGTATAATGGCACCGGTGAAACTACTGCCAAACAACATGTAGATAAAGTTAATGATTTTGTGGATCTTGAAGAGGTTGATCAGGAGGATGTGAAGATGAGGACTTTTTCACAAAGTTTCTCTGGGGAAGTGGAAAAATGTTTTAGAAGTGTTAAAGCCAGATCATTTTCTACTTACCAAGAGCTTGAGGATGCTTTCATTGCAATATGGGGTGATACAAAGAATCCATTTCAGATCCTTGCTAAATATTACAGTTTGAAAAGAGAACCTGGTGAATGAGTTCAAGAATTTTCACCAAGGTTAAATAAGGTATACAACTCCATTCCAGAATACATAAAACCTCGTCCCAGATTAGCCTTACTCCACTACCCCTATGGTTTCGATCCGGAGATGGAATACCAACTTAGAGAAAGGAACCCTTCAACACTTGAATACATGAAAAGTAATGCAGTCAGTGTGGAGGAAAATCTTCTAGTGAAGAAGTCTAAGATGAAATCAGAAAGGAGAGTAACCATAAAAGAAGAACCTGCTACCTCATGTGATGAAAATTTGGATACCTTAGTTAAGACTATGGAGAAAATAATGGAAAAGATAACATTCTTTGATAGAAATGTTTCCAAAGAACCTTAAAGAGGACCAAATATTTGAAATCCAAATTTATGGAGGCAACCACAATTCCAGATTAAGAAAATGGAACAAAAGGGTCGATAACAACAACAAAAGTAAGTGAGACCCCCTTTCAAGCATAATTATTCATAATATAAATATGAGGAAGATAAGAAAGCACCTAAATATCAAATCCATTTTTTATGTGATAGGAAATATACTGTTATTTGACTAAGGAACACCAAGAGCAAGAACAACTTGAAAATCTTGTGACAGAGGAAGAGGAATTTTCATTTTCTCAGTGTCAAGATGATGTAATGATGGATGAATCTGAGGAGTATAAAAAAGGTTACAGAAATTCCATCATGCAAGTCCAAAAGCAATATAATTTAAGGTGCAAAAATGTTGGGAATTGTTGGCATGTGACCACACACAAGGTGGAGAAGTGGACCCTATAAGAAAATCACATGGATGAGGCATTGTTGGAACAAGGTATCCTACAAGCTGTGAAACTGGTCCATTTCGAATATTTTTTATTATATTTAGTCTAGCGTAGGGGTTTTGGGGTGGGTCAAAGCCCCGGACGCATTATAATGGGTAAAAGGGTAAACCAGGGGTCCGAAAACCACAGTTTGTGAACCATAGAAAAGTCTAGCCTAGATTGTTATAAATAGAGGAGAATTTTGTATTGTAAAGGACAAGAATGATGAGCTATTGATGTGATTTGTGGTTTAAGCTATTCGTTTGGGTTTTTGGGGAAAGGACTCCTGCTGGCTGTGTGCACGGAGATCCAAGTCCAACTATGTGCGGACCCTGCTGCTTTGTGTGCAAGTTGGGAAGGGAATTGTAAGGAAGAATTGATGAATGAATGAATAAGAAATATTGATAGAGGACTAAATCTGTGAGTACTCTAGTGCGAATTTTTGATAATTGTTGTATTGTGCATTTTTTGTCTTTAAGCTGCGAAGATTTGTGTAAGTGTGTTTCTGGATCTGGATCTATTCTGTTGTGTTATGTATTGCTGCGTTACTATCATAAAAAGCATATAATTATAGATCTATCACATGTGGATGCGAACATAGACCTAATTAACCCTGAGCCGAACAAGGTAATCTAGGAATTACAGGACCTAGCGCAGCTATGCTTGCCTTACCTATCCTTTCTCAGGGTGCAGAAACCTAGTTCCAGCACCCACCCATACTACTTCGGGTGAGACTTTGACCTGCGCAAGTGTTGGACAGATAAGTCATTCTTGCGGACAAGACAGACCTCCCAAGTGTCCTACAGATAGCTAGCAACAAACAGACAAACAAAAACTATTTTCTCTAGATAATATTTGATTCATCAATTAGCTACAATAGGGGTTTTGAAGACCTATCTGTAGTCCAGCCTTTTTGTAATAATCTTCTTTCCAGTTTCTTGAAAGAGTCGTCTTCAAAGATCTGCAATCACAAACATGGAAAAAATCAATAGCACCTCCATAGGATAAACTAATTCACGAATTATATATCTATCAAGATGATCAAGGAATTCAAGAAATAAGCTAATTAATTAAATAAATCATTGATAAAACATGATAAATAAGCTACTTAATTAAAGAACTCATTGAGAAAATGGTATTCATTCGTATTATCTTTGATAAAGAAGAGCCTTACAACCGTGTCTGCCTTGATGTCGTACAGGCCTTCCTGGGGTCCGGAACAGGCGTTTCCTTTACTCTGACAAGATTTCCACTCTCTCAGCTAAAATACACGTGGGTGTGTAATCATTCCCACATAATGATCAGTTAAGAGAGCCTGAATCTATACAGCATTTCTCCTCAAAAATTCTCAAAGTCTAACTCACTAACTAACTTCTGAAGCTACACTATGGGTTCAATTTATAGGAAAAGAGAGGAGGTTATGGTTCCACATAAGAAGGGATAGAATGCTCTTTTGAAGGGATTGAGCTCCATAAATCAAGGGGTAGGCTCCCATAATGGAGGAATGAACATACATGGTAGGAGCGAACCTTCGACTGGATAATTACTTCTAGAATCTTCCAGATTTGACTGTTGGGCTTCTAAATGTTACTTTCCACCTTCATTTTACCTTTTACAGGGGTCTTCACCCTTAATGAAGAAAAAGTGTGTTTAGCTCCGCATGCTTTAGATCAAAAAGGTGCAGCACCGTAGGAAATGTTAAGAGAAAGTGCAGTACAAGTGTTTTTAAGACTGTTATGAGATTTTCTCTCAATTTCAAGGCTTGATTTTAGGAACTTTGATGTTCTATACTTCTAAGGGAGTAATATATGAGTAATGATGAACCCATATAGACACTAAAACTTCATGGTGACAAATTTTAGTGTAACAAATTTCCCCCTAAAGTGCGAAGTCTGAGAGCATTCAAAGAGTGATGTGCTTTATTATTTCAAGGATTAGCTTGAGGACACCCTAGTCAGAACCCTATAAAAACATTCAATGCAAAACATATATTTTAGTTATTTTTTTATCAGAGTATGGGAATGCCTACCTCAGTGATGATATATATATATATCTATATATATATATATATCATCACTGAGGTAGGCATTCCCATACTCCGATCAAAAACTAACTAAACTTGTTCTGATACAGAAATGATTTTAATATTACATCAATATTATAGACACAGCATGGACGCAGCCATATGTAATGAATATTCTACTGCATAATGAATAATAAAACTCCTCGTAGCCTGGATGGTGGAAACTAGATCCAAGGTCTTGATTTCTTCTTCCCGAACTAGTACGATTCTCTCCATGCGATTAAATGTGTCAAAGTTGAACATGGTAGAACACACTTGATTACCAGTCAATGATGTGAATTGTTAACAAGTGTGAGAGAAACCACCAATAATGACAATGGCTCTCAAAGTACTCAGTACAATCCATGAAATGTGAATAATTGATCTGAAGTCAAACATTTCACATAATCGTTCGATCGAAGGTCAATGATGCAACTTGTTGTCGAAGGCGAGAAACCTACCATTAAGGCATGCAGATTCCAAGGTACTGATGGATTCTAGATCAACTTCCTATATGATGAGCTATTGTCGATAGAAATTGATCCGTCGTAAGCAAGCTCACGACACGAAACCATAGATCAAGTTTTGAAGAAAGTTTTTGCAAGGACTGACTCAGGGATGGTCAACGTGAATGGAGACAAATGTTTTCAAATGAATGGTTTGTTTGACTTTCCTCTTGAACACATAACAACACTGTAGATGGTTTGGTAACAGTTTCCCTAAGCTAATACCCAGAAACCGGCTGAAGACCTTCAATGTGGTTTGACTAACTGATAGGTAAAGGATTTTCCCAACCCAGATAGAAGTGTGACAAAAAGTGTCATGTTCAAGAGTGGTTTACTGCTTTTAAATAAAATTATAACAAATGAATTCATTTTCTCTCTTTTTCCCCACCATTTCTGGCAAGTACCTCTTTATTTTTGACAAGCTTGGGGAGGATAACATTTTCTTTTTTATAAGCTCATCCTTCGGATGAGTCCAACTTAGTTTAAAATAAAACCCTAAGAAGGAGTGGTCCATTCCTGTTTGTAATCGACAAGTCCTTTACTTTTAAATTTTAATGAGTCCAGTATAGGAGAAACTCGGTGTTTTTCATTTTTAGGGAGTCAAGAAAACTCCATGGGTGTACTTTTTCGTAATTTTAGTCTCTTAGGCCCGGAAAAGGATAAAATAATGTGGGAGAGAACTCTATTGACCATGATTAGTCAATGTATACATTTTTCGTAAATATTCCATTTCAATCCAGAAAAGGGGTAAACTTATACTGAAGGGACGACTGTTCATTTCCTTTAACGAGTTCGAATAGTCAAGTACTCGGCAATCTTTTCATTTTTAGAGATTCTGAAAAGGGCTTAAAAGAGAACTCCATGATTTCTCTTTTTCGTAAATTTTAAAGAGCTCGAAAAAGTGATAAAAGTATACTCTTCGTCAAAAATGACCATTTCACCTGAAAAATCTGGTATTCTGCAAAAACTCTCAAAAAATTAAATGTACCTGCTTCAATAATAAAAATATTTTGAAAAACCATCATTTTAAAGTGAAAAATAAACAAATTTGAATTTCATTTATTCGAAAAAACTTATAAAAAGGAGTTTTCCAAATTCATTTTTACCATTTGAGTTTAGAGTGAAATTTTGAGAGCTTTTGGCGAAAAACACTCTAGAGAATATTCCGGACAAACCAACCGTTGAAATCAAAAACTGTCTGCTCCAAGTAATCCACATCCTTTTTTCATTGCTTTTCATCCATTCATTTCCTTAGTTTAGGGTTTAAAATTCATTTTTGGAGAATAATTACGTTCAAAATTCCACCCTCGGGGGTCCGCAGGTAAGACACACGGTACTTTCAAACCCCGACATTTTCTTACAAATAAAAATGTCGTGGTCCTGCACTTTTAGCACAGAGCCCGTGCGGAGCTACGTACTGTCTCTAAATGAAAAGTGTGGGGGCGCCATGAAGAATTTAAAAACATAATTTCTTTCCAAATTACCCAAAATTTCATTTTTAAAATGATTTTAATCTTTCATTTTTTTCATTGTAGGATATTTACAATGCTTATTTGGCAGGAATGTGAACATGACGAGGTGGATTCAGCTGCAATGATTCATCTGCCTACATTACAAGTTTTAAGAGCATGCAGGCTACTTAAATTTTGGGCCATCAGTGGCATGAGAGCTCAAGTAGACCTTCTCACTTGGTTGGTAAACAAGTGGGATGTATAGGACCAATGTTTTATGATTGGAGGAAACCGACTCGAAATTGAGCTGGAGGACATAATATTTTTTGACTGGTTTGTCTAAAAGAGGCGAACCACTTTCTCTATTTAGGGCTAGGCCAGGTGGCCAGTCTGTCGCTAGCCTGCAATGATGAGGCCAATCCTAAAGACAAATGGATTGATATCAAAACTATCATCCGTCTTGAGTTAAAAGTGGTTTCATTTACTGTAACCAAGTTATGTGGAAGTGAAGCTTTGCATGTTGCTACTAGATCTCAAATGCAGATTGCAGTAGATTGTTTTTGAGGCACCATATTCAACTGGTGTGAGGAAGTGTTGGCTAACATGAAAGGCCAACTAATTAGAGCAAATAATGTGAAGTTAAATAACTTCAGATATGGATCGATCGTAGTTACTTTTGCTCTAGAGAGGATTCCTTTACTGGCCCCGCAACATATCCCAGTTGATGTTGGTAGAGCTTAAGAGCCTCGGATGGTTTGATGGGTTGCTTTGATGGCCCGTCACAGTCAGGGTGGAGATATTGTTCGATTTCCCTCGGCATACTTCTGTTGGTTAGAGCACCAACTCTTTGTGATAGATGATTTTCCTTATGCGGGTATAGATTTCCGCGGCAACAGAGATATGCCACTTCCTCCAAGAGTTCAATCGGATGAGTCAGGTAAAAAATATTTTTGACATGCTCTAATTTCTAATTTTTATTTTGTTTTTTAAATCGTCCAAAACTGATAACAAAAATTTCAAATGCAGATGTGGGTCCACGTCGACCAGTCACTCTCTACCCCTTCGAGAGGAGGCAAAGGGATGCAGCTGTAGCAGCACCACCACCACAGGATCAGATAGCAGAGATCCTTACTGATTTGGAACACCATTTAGAGCGACTGACTATGGACATCCCTGAGACTACCATAGACGACATTCCACTTCATTTGCAGAGATATGTCATTGGTGTTCCGAGACCATTTAGGAGATTCCTGAGTAGAGTGGCACGAGCTATAGTATATTATCATGATCATTACCATGGATAGTGGATGATCAATTGTATATACTCATATCATTTTTGTATCACTTTTTTCCCAATCATAAGGCATTTTGAACCTATGATCGAGGACGATGTACTATTTTTTGAAACACTACTCTATACTATGATATACTATTATTTCCAGTTACCTGTTCAACATCTTATTGAATGTTATTTTGATTTAATGCTTTCATTATCGCAAATGTCTGTTTATAACACTATAATCTATTACATCTGCTAATGTGTTTAATCTTCTTGGAATGTGTTGATACTCAATATAATCAAATTCTCGTTCCAAGAGACGAATTTTCAAAAATAATCTTAACAACACTGGATTTCTAATTACATATACTCGATTTAATTGTAATACAACGAGCTCAGAATCTAACCTAATGATCAAACTCCAAATTCCAAATGAAATGGATTCAGACAATAATTCAATAACTGTGCTATATTCTGCAATATTGTTTGTCGTTTGATCGAGGCTTACCCCATGCATAGATAATAACTCGTCAGTGGGTGAATAAATAACCCAGGCTACGGAAGAAATGTTCCTTGTACTACGACAAGCACCGTCAGCAAAACTAATGTATGTTCGAAAAGATGTCGACATCTGCAATATCAAGAGTAATCCAAATAAGCAGGAATAGTATTAAAAGCACTCTTAAGCTAGGCACACATTTCTAATCTACATCACACCAGCTAAAAACTAACTAATATACAGGAAATATCTTCACACAAAAATCAAGCATAATATTTCTTCAGATAAAGCCCATTTCTAGGTTTGCCTAAAGAAACTCCGTCAAAATCAATAAATGCATAGGACCCTTTTGCAAGCTCTTGCTTGACAATATAAGGACCATGCCACATGGGTTCGAATTTCCCATCCCCTAGCTTATTTTTAGCTTTATCATATAGAAAAACTAGGTCTCCTTCTGAAAAAATACGAGGTGTAACACTTCTATCATACTGAGCTTTCATTCGTTTCGCATAAGCCTCGGTGGCTAATGCAACGGTACGTTGATTCTCATCTAATTGAGCTAAGTACAAAAAGCGTTTTTCCTCCTCAGAGGTAGCTAGTTTGAGTAACAGTATCTCACATTCAATTAGTAATATCGCTTCTAAACCGTAAACCAGTTGAAAAGGGGTAAAACATGTTGATGTTTTTGATGAGGTCCGATGTGCCCAAAGTGCCGAAAAAAGCATGGTATGCTAATTAGATTTATGAATGCCAATGATTTGTTTGATCATGGTGACTAAAAAGTTATTAATCGCTTCAACCAGAGCATTAGCCTGCGGATAATAAGGTGTATAACTATCATGGCGCAAGCCAAGTTGGTCAGTTAGCTCAGTCATCATGATGTTTCGAATATGACTCCCATGTTCAGTAATTATCTCTTGGGGTACACCGAAACGAGCAATCACATGATTGAACACAAAAGTAGCTGTAGTTTTTCCATCTGCCGTAAATGTAGGCATCGCCTCGGCCCATTTGGTAAAATAATCTACTACGAGAATAATATACCCATTCCCCCCGGCCGAGTGAGGGTTACATGTAATGAATTCAATGCCCCATTTTGCAAAAGGACCGACAACAATTATAGGGTGAAGAGGATCAGGTGGTGTACGCATCTTTCGATCAAAAATTTGACAATTATGGCATTTTTAGACTGCATAAATACAATCTTTAAATAAGGATGACAAAAAATAACCAGCCTGCAATACCTTTTGGGCTGTGGCATACCCATACATATGACCGCCACATGCTCCAGAGTGACAATCATTTAAAACCTTTTCAGCTTCTTCATGGGTGAGACAACGTCAAAAAATAGAGTCTGCACCACGAAGGTATAGTGTGTCGCCAACAATATGATATTGTTGAGATTGGAAACAGATTTTACATCATTGTGATCGTGAAATTTCGGGCCGAAAATATTGGGTCTAAATATAAACAATTATATCTCCATACCAAGGATCAATTGTACTAATAAGAAACAAGGATTCGTCCACGATTGATTGTTCTGCCACAGTTTCTGTATCAATACTTGGGAAGTCACACATAAGTTCAGCAAATATCAATGATTTCTTTGATTTTGATTTTTCAAATTCCAAGTCAAACTCCTATAGGATAACAATCCATTTGGAGTATTTGCCCCATAACAATTGTTTGGTCAAAATATACATCATAGGGTTACAATCAGAAATCACTGTTGTTTTGCATAGAAGTATGTAATGAAGAAAACGTTGGACAGCTTGGACGACTGCCAAGGCCAATTACTCCACATGTGAATATTTAATTTCAGTCAGATGAAATTACGACTAAGATAGTAAATCACATCTTCATTATTGAATTCATCTTCCTGAACTAAAACCATTCCTATCGTGGAATCGGAAGCGGTGAGGTACAAAAAATAATCCTGGTTGTAATTGGGAGGATGCAGTAATGGTGCATGTGTCAATGCATTTTTAAGAGCATCAAAATATTGATCAGCAATCTCGTCCCAAAAGAAAGGAATATTCTGTTTTAACAACCTGGTAAAACCTTTCGTTAACTCGGCGTAGTTAGGAATGAATCGACCTAAGAATTTTGCTTTCCCTTGCAAACTTTGGAGTTGGCGAAGAGTGGAAGGAGGAGGTAAATTGATGATAGCCTCCACCTTCGATGTATCAACACGAATACCTGCCTTTGAGACAATAAATCCCAATAATCGTCTAGATTGTACGCAAAAAAAAAAATTGTGAGGATTCAGACAAATCTTATAATGCCTACATCGTATAAAAATGGTTCATAAATGAATGATATGATCTACTCTACGCAAGGAATGAGCAGGCAAATCATCGAGGTAGGGTTTCACAATGTGTTTAATGTCATGAAATGTGTAAGACATTGCCTTCTGAAAAGTGGCGCCAACATTCTTAAGTCCAAAAGGTAATTTTCGATAAGAAAAAGTCCCCCATGGACAAATGAATGTTGTTTTAGGTCGATTTGCAGGGAGTATGTTGATTTGATTGTAACCATAAAATCCATCCATGAACGAAAACATTTCACTTCTATTACAATCGTCAATAATTTGATCGATATAAGGGGATGGATAGTTGTCCTTTGGACAAGCTCGATTTATATCCCTATAATCGATGCATACTCGTATTTTTCCTTGTTTTTTATTAACAGGAACAATATTAGACACCCAAGATGTTAACGGAATTGGATAAATAAAACCTACATGAAGTAGTTTTTCAACTTTTGCTTTAATAGCAGCAACTTTTCTCGGATGTATCTGATGCAATCTCTATCTAACGGGTTTAGCATCTGCGTATGTTTTAAGAGTCATGAACAACAATCGACAGATCAATTCCTGGCATTTCTTCATATGAACAGGAAAAAATGTCATGAAATTCCTGAAATAGGGCTTTATATGCTTGGATTTCATCTAGCGTACAAGAAACACCTATATGAATATTTTCAACAATTCCAGGTTTTACTGAAATGTCAATGGGAACCATTGTAGAAATGTTTTCTAAATTCAATTCAGAATCAGAAGATGAGATAGGATTCTGAGGTTCTTTGACGTAATCAGTAGTATAAATAGAGGAAAAATTATTCTCAAAATGATCGAGATCAGGTAAAAATGAAGACCTTTGATGTAGATCTTCTCATGGTAATTCATCGACAGACAAGAATTCACGAATTTTTTCATCAATATTTAATACGTGTTGATCAAGATCCAAAATTGATGTTGAAGATGAGCTTGATATTGAAAATGACTCATCACTAATCACATTCACTGGATCTTATTTAGTTGGAGTATCAGAAAATGACTATACAATCTGATATAAAGTCATCTTGCCATCGAAAGAATCCAGTTCTGATTCTGAAGGTACTATCCAAATATCATCAAAAGAAATAGTACTTGATGTAATCATATTGATATTAGAAATAGGAGGTTGTACGTTGGGAGCAGGCAAGGAAAAAGTTCCTAATAAAGCAGAATATTTAATTAAACCTACCCCAACATCCTTATAAGGGATAGCTGATTTTCCAATATGATGGATATTATCAGTAGAGGTTGGGTCGGATGAATAATATGAAAGCTGATCTATTTTAATGATCTTTCCTTTATGAGGAAACATGATGAGACGAAAGATCGACGATCAACAGCAATCATGGCATAAGACCGACTGTGACCTAGTAGAAGGTTGTAATCCAAAGGGGCATCAACCACTTCCACATCCAAATTAACGATTTTTCCTTCGACCTCTATTGGTAGATCCTGTAAAATACCATGCAGCTGAAAACCTCTTCCATCAAAAGCTTTGAGGATAGTCGGTGATTGGTTAATTGTCGGAGAATCAAGTGATTTCCAAAATTTTAATGAAATAATACACGTGGAAGCCCCTTCATCAACAACAGTATGAAAAATACGTTTGTTTTTTATAATTACCATTATTTGAAAATCCATTTGATGAGGTAGGCGGGGTGTAAAATTCTCTAAATTCAAGATCATGAGATTCAAATCTTGGAGGTCTATGGCTCCTAAGGTTGACAATAGTAATTTTATTTGGGCTGGGCATGATTGCAGCACTTCCAAAGCCGACATTGCTAAAGGGGAAATTTCCAAGTCTTCAACAATATTGTAATTCTGAGTAGCTCTCGCATGTGGATTGAAAGTTGATTTACGAAGTACACCTTTAACAGGCGATTTGATTACTAAGTGAGGATTTTTTTTATCGATCTGTAGCAGATCGGAAACTAAAGGAGATGTAGTCGATGCTGAATTAGATGTTTATGCTTATTTACTAGAATTTTTACTACCGTAATCTTACGATCGCGTCGCAACCATGAAAATATCCTCTAACGTATTTGAGGAAGATCCAATCATATTACTATCTTGAGCAGGAAAGAGATCCTTCAAGACAGCAGGTATGGGTGAACCCTTAATGAATTTCGA
Source organism: Pinus albicaulis (assembly GCA_034641835.2). NCBI lineage: Eukaryota > Viridiplantae > Streptophyta > Pinopsida > Pinales > Pinaceae > Pinus > Pinus albicaulis. Next base: position 325,556,371 of record CM076579.1, on the reverse strand, counting down.
TACCTCAGCTCTACGTGGACACTCTTTTGTAAAATGATTCTCATCACAGATTAGACATGGATAACGAGGTTTTCGTTTTTCATCAGTTGGTTCAGTTTTATCATTTTTACCTTTTGAATATTTTTTCTTTTTATGCTTACCTTTCTTCTTACCACTATTTTTATATTTGGTTGTAGATGATTCTACAACATGAATATCGGTAGAAGTTTCAACGGAAGAATCTCCTTTTGGTGAATCGTGTAAAGTGATAATAGGAGAAGTTGTCTTGGAAGATTTCTTCTTACTTTTACCAGTTCTAACAAAACCAATTACACCATCCGTGGCATGAGAGCCAAAAGGAGTTATAGTTAATTGACCAGGTCTTGGTAAATCAGGGATTTTATCATACAGAGTACCTGACTAGGTGTATTCAAGGTCAAGGTACTGAGCCTGAGCAATGACTTGCTCTTCTGTAACAACGCCTCCTTTGGCCACATCTTCAGTAATTTTGGGCAATAACGATTTAATAAACCATTCAGCCAAAATTTGATCCGGAATAAAGACCTTTACTAAACACCAACTACATCTCCATTCATGAATGTGATCGGATATGTACGTAGACGTAGATTGTTTTAATGAAGTCAACAATTCCGTGCCATTTTCGTATCTGATAGGCAACTGAAAATGGGTTAAGAAAGCAGTAGCTAGTGCATTAAAATTATTAAAAGAGCCTCGTGGTAACTCAATGTACCATTTGGAAGCTAAACCAATCAGAGTTCTCTGAAAAAGATGCAATCAAATCAAATCATCGATTAGTGAATTGGATGCACACCAGAGGTGATAAGTCATAACATGATTAGATGGGTCCTCTTCTGACTTACCCTCAAACTTTGGAATATCATTGGGCAAATTTTTAGGCATCAACGGTCAATACGGTAGATAAAATATAGGATCGTTCGTAAGGCGTGATAGATTAGGTAAATCTAAAGTTGCTATAAATGGTAACTGATGGCTAGGGTCTTGATAACCTTGTGTGATCAAACCAGTTCCAGGAGGAGAATATCCAGGATATCCTGGAATTGGATGCACATTGGGAATCATGAAACCTCCTGGATAACTAGGATTAACCGGACCATACTAGGGTTGTTGAGGTATTTGATAAGTATACCCAGGTGATGGCTGATACTGATATACTGGATTTTGTGTAGCCTGTCCAAATTGATATTGTCCCTGGTACGGTTGATAAGTAAATTGTGATTGACTAGTAAGAATCGTACTTGTACCAGCTTGTCCTGTAGGTATCTAGACCGTAGTCTGAATTGTAGGTCTTGACTGTGGCACAGATACTTGAGGAATTTGCACTAATACAGGGGTAGTACAAACAGGAGCTACAGATACTCTAGAAATATATGTGGTAGGTTGAATAGAAGTTGCAGTAGTAGCAGAAGTTTGAGGCGGAGTCTAAGGTGTACTAGGCCCAGGCTGCTGAATAGAACCAGGTGTAGGGACTTGAACGGTAGGCTGGACAGGTTGCTGGATTGGACTAGAACCTATGGGTTGTCCAGGTTGATTAGGTAACTGCACATTAGGTTGCAAAGTCTATTGAATTTGAGATGGATCCCATGCCATATTCACTCCGGGGTATTGACCCATAGAATTTTGTGCATATGAAGGACCATAACTAGGTTGAATATAAGTTTGATAATCAATGGCAAAGTTTTGGTTCCTTGTAACAATGGTTGACCTGAAGGAGGTTGAAATACTTGAGGTGGGTACTGACCTTGAGGTTGATAACGTTGAGGCATGTACTGAATATAGGGTTGGTATTGACCTTGAGGAATAAACTGACCCTGGGGTTGACCCTGAGGAATAAACTGACTCTGGGGTGGACCCTGAGGAATAAATTGACTTTGGGGTTGACCCTGAGGAATGTATTGTCCTTGAGGTTGATATTGACCTTGTGGTATGTACTGTCCTTGAGGTTGTTCTCTAGGCAGATAATATTGTCCTACAGTTTGTCTTGGTAAAAAATTACCTTGAGGTTTCCCCCCAGACAGTAACAGACTACCTTGAGGTTGCCCCCCATGCGGTAAATGACTACCTTGAGGTTGAGGATTTGGAATATTGCCAGACATCATAAAAATTTGTTCTGCGTTCAATGTTTTAGTTTTAGTTTCATTTGTACTAGATGATAGTACTTGTTCAATTGGTTGAGGAGCTACCCCCGGGAAAGTACTAGAGAGTGACTGGTATCTCGAAGGAACAGATGGACCACCGTATAAAAATGTTTTCAGATATTGAGAAAACATAGATGACTCACCCAACATAGCTGATGAAGGATGATAACCTCTTGGTGTAGGGTGAAAATGAATTTGGGGTGGTGAATAAGTAAGACCTACCCTTTGTAAAAAATCTGTCAATGATAAATATCAAGCGTCAGTTCTAAAAGGACTGTAGAATATTGATTCACGTTCCCTAAGATTCAAAGTTTCTTGGTTTTTGGGAAGAACTACATCTTTGTCTGGACTAACAACTTCTTCAATACATATGAGATCAGAAGGAAGGTTTTCAGTAACGCGATGTCTTACCCTAGGTGAATCAGGATCACTAGAAGTTGGAGTAACAAATCCTGAATATGGTTCCAACATAGTAGGTTCAGTTTCGGGCTCAAATATTTTAGGTTCTTCAGCTAATTCACTGGTTGGAGAAATACTACAGTAACTTCAGAAATTGAAATTGGCTCTTGAATATATTATGTTGTTTGTGATTGATAATTAGGATGAGTAACTATGGATGATTCTCCTGGTTCTATTGATCTAATTCTACTGATACTAGATGGTACCAGTGCTCGCATTCCTTCAAGTTGGCTTGGTGTATACTCAAGGGGTTTCCCCTGGAGTCTATGCAATTGTCTTGGTAATTCAGCCACAATTGAAAATTATTAATCAAATGCAATCAAAGAAAATTTCAATGAAAACTCCTAAATTATCTAAGGAAACAAACAAATGAATCACACGCCTAAAAATCTAGGAGATCAAACCACACACAAACAATAACTTCCCACACTAAAAACACTACTTGGTGATGAAATCCAACATCGTAGTATTTTAATGTAGAAAGGGCGGTTGGAGCAGTTACCCCGACAACCTGCTTAATGAAACAGACCAGTGCAAGTTTCTCCACTTAAACCATCTTGAGTGAAGATAACCCTTTGGAGTTTCCAAGTGAGTTTATTCGACGTCTGCTCCAGGTACAGTGGGATCTTTCCTCCACCGTCACCTTAGGAAAGAATCTTAAATATTATTGCCACTAAGGTTACCAATAGGAACTAATATACATGGGGGAACAGTCTACAATCCGACATACGTGCAAGGGCAGAGTAACAAAGCTCAATCCCCTTGAAGGCTCCTTGACATAATCCAAGGTATACCGACAAGTGACCCCAGGCTCCTCGACAATGGTCTATCCGAGGTTTACCATTGTTAACACGTGCACATCTTCTATCATTCCCAATGAGACAACGATGATTATCCCACTTTTTCGGATATGAACTCATGCTTGACTCCTTTAAGAGGAGTTCCCAGAGCATACAAGTGACTATTGGATTTTTCCTACCGCAAGATCAACTACTTGTTTGTTTTAATTGTCTTGGAGAGTTAATTACTCCCTACTCCAAGACACTAGCCTAAGCTATATTGGTGAAAAGATCCCTAGAAATATAAAAATTAGTAGATTGATTTTAATTTAAGTGTTGATTTTAATATGTCGTTTCTTAGGACAATAGGTGCGAAAGTGAAACTGATGATATGTAGTGACCCGACTCAAAACACACTAAAAATTCATCTTATATGAGAAACAATTCCTTTCCTTTCAATGAATTCTCTCTAAAAGAAAGAGTTTAGAAAATGCAATCTTTTAAAACAATTCTTTCCTTCAAACAAGAATAAATGAAAATAAATCTAATTTCATGAGAACTCAAAATGATCAATTGCTCAATAATAAATCCCTTTATCATTCAAGATCGAGACTACAAACAATATTTCTCCAAAAGAAAACTACAATTTTTCTAGAAATAACACTCAAAACTAAAAAACACTAATTTTGAGATCCAAAAATTCTAAAAACTAAATCTAAATTAAAACTTTAAATATTTTGAGGATGTTTTTCTTAGATTATTATCTAACTAAGAAATTCTTTGCTTAGATCAGCAAGAACTCAAAAAACATCCAATTTTTGTTTTTAAAGTGAAATTCCAAACTTATCAACAAAAGTTTTTTAAATATTTTCAAATGAGAAAATGGGATCTAAATCTCATAAAACAATTTCTGCTATGAAGTCAAACTCAGCAAGAAAGAAAGGAAATACCGGTGATCTAAAGGTATACCAAGGCTTCTAATCTTTGAGTGGGATAAAGAGAAAGCAAAAATCACTATAACATGCAGATCTTTTAAAAAATCATTCAAAACTTTAAAATTCTGAAATAAACTCTCAATCAAAGCTTTCTGACAGAAAATACAAGTCTGGGTATACACTGAGAATCTAACAAACTGATCCAGAAAAGATAATTTTAAGGTTTTATAAAAAATTTCACAGGGTCCGCAATTTCCAGTGTAAACAGGTGCGGTCCCGCACTGTTTATACATGAAAAGAGTGGATATGCTTGCATTGTTTTTAAAAGAAAAGTGTGGATACTAGAAAACTAAGAGAAAAATAAAAATCTCTAAAACATTTCTCAGGGATTCTACAGGGATAAACTACCCAAGCCAGTATAAACTAATAAAAATCAGAAAAAATAAATTTACAAGTAAAAAATAAAAGAAATCAAAGTTCAAAATCCATTCCCCAGTGGAGTCGCCATTTTGTTGGATGGATAAGTTGTTCTTGCAGATAAGACAGACCTCCCAAGTGTCCTACGGACAACTAGCAACAAACAGACAAACAAAAACTATTTTCTCTAGATAATATTCGATTCATTAATTAGCTACAATAGGGGTTTTGAAGACCTACCTGTAGTCCAGCGCTATTTGTAATAATCTTCTTTCCAGTGGCTTGAAAGAGTCATCTTCAAAGATCTGCAATCACAAACATCGAAAAAATAAATAGCACCTGCATAGGATAAACTAATTCATGAATTATATATCTATCAAGATGATCAAGGAATTCAAAAAATAAGCTAATTAATTAAATAACTCATTGATAAAATATGATAAACAAGCTACTTAATTAAATAACTCATTGAGAAAATGGTATTCATTCGTATTATCTTTGATAAAGAAGAGCCTTATAACAGTGTCCGACTTGATGTCGTATAGGCCATCCTAGGGTCCGAAATAGGTGTTTCCTTTACTCTAACAAGCTTTTCACTCTCTCAGCTAAAAAACACATGGGTGTGTAATCATTCCCGCATAATGATCAGTTAAGAGAGTCTGAGTCTATACAACATTTCTCCTAAAAAATTCTCAAAGTCTAACTCACTAACTAACTTTTGAAGCTGCACTATGGCTTCAATTTATAGGAAAAGAGAGGAGGTTACGGTTCCACATAAGAAGGGATAGAATGCTCTTTTGAAGGGATTGAGTTCCATAAATCAAGGGGTAGGCTCCCATAATGGAGGAATGAACATACATGATAGGAGCGAACCTTCGACTGGATAACTGCTTCTAGAAGCTTCCAGATTTGACTATTGGGCTTCTAAATGTTACTTTCTGCCTTCATTTTACCTTTTACAAAGGTCCACACCCTTAATGAAGAAAAAGCGTGTTTAGCTCCGCATGCTTTAGATCAAAAAGGTGCGGCACCGCATGCAATGTTAAGAGCAAGTGTGGTACAAGTGTTTTTAAGACTTTTATGAGCTTTTCTCTCAATTTCAAGGCTTTATTTTAGGAACTTTGATGTTCTAGACTTCTAAGGGAGTAATACATGAGTAATGATGAACCCATATAGACACTAAAACGTCATGGTGACAAATTTCAGTGTAACAGCAAGCAGGTCACTGCCAAAAGGGCCAATAGTATAGGGGTTTGTTGGCAAACCTTGCACACCGAACTTGGGTCAGGACCCCTCAAGCCAACAATTGGTTTCATTGTCGGGACCGGAAAAGGTCTGAGAAAAGGAACGAGTAATGACAAGTGAATATTGGAGATCTAATGCAGAGGTGAATCAACACTACTCTAGGTGAAAGCACACACGGAGCAGTAAGTACTATCGAACCGATCAAGTGGAGGATCGCTCTACTCGTAGCTCACCAAGAAGAGCACCTACGCAAGGTCCGTTAGTTACCCCGAAGTCAGGCCTCTGGGAAAATAAACCAGAGGAAAACATGGCAATACACTTAAAATTACCTACCTTTAAAGGAGCAGTTGATGAGGAAATGGAGCAGTTTTGGTTCATGGCCGAATCGGTGTGGACTGCGCAGGGGGTGGTAAGCGATACTATGAAAAGGGCATAGCTATCCCTGGCCTTTGAAGAAAGGGCGCTTGACTGGTATATGCAGTATATATCTCAAAACGGGAGTGCATTGCTTCGAGATGTTAAGGACGCCCTAAAACAACAATTTCGGAAGCCGAAATATTACTCTCAGTGGGTAGCAGAAGTGAAATACTTCAGCAAGGTGCGATCGAGTCATTGTGGGAGGCTGATCAGCAGTTAAAGAAATAAATCAAGGAAGGGGGTTTCAAGTATGATGACAGACAGCACACGAAATGGTTCATCGCTATGTTGCTACCTCACTTACGCATACCAATGAGCCACCAGACCTTCAAATCGTAGGAAAAAGCACTGGAATCTGCCATGAAAATCGAAGCCACGCCTAAGGACAACACATTGGGGTGAGTGTAGAAAATTCAAGAGCAGCTAAAAGCCATGCACATGGAAATACAATGCTTGCGAATGGAACAGGGAAAAGGAGTTAACGCAGACCTCTGGTGCATACGATGTCGAGTGTCTAGCCATACCAAGGACCAGTGTCCCCTATTGGCGGATTACCTATAGGCAAGGGGACCTAGTCTGCTGCACCCCGGGACCAGCGGATTTGCGCTCTAGTGCGATGACTTCTGGGTAGTGGGACTACATGATACGGCCCAGTGCCCTCAGCTAAGTATGGGTGAACTGAAGCAAAAATGGTGTAGGTTCTACCGATCGGCAGGACACAATGAGCAGAATTGTCGCACATATGACTTATTGGTAGCTCGAGGAAACCTCTATAGGGTACAATAATATCCTGTGTCGCCGAGATCTCCCGCGACTCTTGGTGGCTCTCCCGCGTGGGGTAGGGGGGGGGCCGAGGAGGAAGCATAGGACAATGAAGGGGCCAGCTGATCTACTATAACTGCAGAGAGGTAGGGCACTTCTCCAGAGAATACCTGAATCCCACCAGAAAATCCTGTAAATATTGCTGACAACTGGACCATCAGATCGAAGAATGCCTGATCTTGATAACAAAAATGCAGGACAAACAGCCTACTCCTACGCAAAATGTGCAAAGAGTTAAAACCGAGCTGAGGAATGCAAATCCAAGTGTAAAAGTCATGATGCACAACAGTACGGTCACTTAGGGAGTAAAGGAAGAGCTTGCCTCTCGAAAGGGAACAAATTTCAAGGAACAAGAGCCACTGGCAGCCCCTATGCGGCTGTCAAGAGAGGAAGAGGTTGACCCCTTCCTAAGGGCATGTCTGAAACTACTGCGTGACCCACAAGCTATAGAAAATCTTCAAGTATTACTGCATGATTGCACATCCCCTCCCAAAAAAATTGTTGAGATTAAAATACACAAATTACACAGCTATAAGAAATGCACCATGAGGGAAATGCGGTTGACTGCGCAGATTGGCGACTATGAGATAGATCAAGTTATCCTCAATCTTGGATCGGATTCGAACGTCTTACCGAAGTAGACATGAAAATGAATGGGAGAACCAAAGTTAGACTGGTCCACCATCCATCTGCACATGGAAAATCAACAGAAGATCATCCCTCTGGGAAGGTTGCCAAATGTCATGGTAGATATCGCAGGAGTAAAGGTCCTAGCTGACTTTGAAGTAATAGAAATTGTGAAATATGCGGATCCCTACCCTGCACTTCTAGGACTGGACTAGGCTATAGACATGGGGGGTGTCATCAATCTGAAGAAATGCAGCATGGTATTTGAGAAAAATGGTACGCGTGTAATAGTACCGCTAGATCCCGCCGAGGGTGCGCGGTATACGGAACCAGCCTATGAAGAGGAGGAACTATATCACATCTACAAGGTGACGGTGCAGGACGAAGACCGGGGTAACCCTACAACAGACGAAGTACTCTGTTGGGAGAGGGACAGGGAGTAATTTTCTGACCCTGATGAAGAATTAGAGAGTTGGCAGACTCGGTTGCATGACGTATCAGCACTACAATGCCCTCAGGTTGCGAGGACCCTCTACTGCATTACTGCAGAGGTAAGATATCTTCCCCACTTTGATGGGTCTAGTAATGTCCAGGAATTTCTAAGAACATTGGAAGCTAGGGTGCCAAAATAACGACAGCTCTGGGCCCTAAATCTAGCTCTGCATGGAACACCTACATGATGGTGGGATACCCACAAGAAAGCATTTCCAGACTAGGAAACGTGTCAGGATAGGATGATTCTGTGTGCATTTCCAGCTGATGTGTGCACCAATATATTCCTTGGACCCGGGGATCCCCACACGCATCTGCGTGCTTGGATGACCAAATGGTCCGATCGGACCCCAGAAGAATGGGTCCATCTATTTGTGCATGCCTTGGGCCCTATCCCTGCTGCTTGGTACTTAGATGTAGAGTTACACCAGCGTACCTGCCACTGGGATGTGTTAAAAGAAGACTTTATCGGAACATTTGGACTAATTGGGGGAACAGAGACGCTCAACAAAGCTCTGCAGGACATCGATGCGTTTGTATTTAAGAAGCCTCACCCCCGCACTGCACCAACAGCCCTGACATGGGAAGCCCAAATGCAAGACATAGTCAACTGCCGGAGCTTGGCGATTAACGAAGAAGAAGATAATCCACGAAATATCTCTGTTCCAGAATCTGAAGGAGAACGTACCATTATCGAACCGTCGTTATAGAATATTGATGTAACGCAACCCCTCAGGTTGCGCAAAGTTAATATTGGAATAGAAGAACACCCTAAGCTAGCTAAAATTAGGGACTATTGGGATGAAGGAACCGTAGGAAAAATTGCATAACTACTTACAGAGTATTAGGACTTATTTCCAACAAAGTTTTATGAGCTTAAAGGAATCACTGGGGACTTAGGAATTATGTACATCACTCTGAAACCCAAGGTGCGCCCTGTGAAGCAGCGGCCTTACCGACTAAATCCTAAATATAAGCAAAAGGTCAAAGAAGAGCTGGACAAAATTCTTACCGCAGGTATCCTTGAACCAGTTGAACAATCAAATTGGGTAAGTCCAATGGTCATCCAGGAGAAGAAGACAAAGGGGGAAATACACATCTGCGTGTATCTACGCAAGTTAAACGACGCCTACGTCCATGACCCCTTCCCTATGCTCTTCTCCGATGAAATCCTTGATAGCGTGGGTGGCCAGGAGACCTATTCCTTCACCGATGGGTTCTCAAGATACCACCATATCATAATTGCACCTGAAGATCACAATAATACTACCTTTGCGACCGAATGGGGTTCCTTCCAGTATAAGGTCATGCCCTTTGGCCTCAAGAATGCACCCGCTATCTTTTCAAGGGTCGTAGTGGCTGTGTTCAAGGATTTTATTCATAAGTTACTGGAGGTTTAATTCAATGACTGGATGGTCTTTGTCCTGGTAAAAGAGCACTCTCTAACCTACGATTAATGTTGGATGCATGCCGGAAGCACCAGATCTCCTTGAATATCAAAAAGTGCATCTTATGTGTACAATTCAGGATATTTCTTGGACACATAGTCTGTCGACAAGGATTGATGGTTGATCCTGCAAAGATAGTTGTAATTATCAACCTCACAGCCCCCATAATAGAAAAACAGTTGCGTTCTATTCTCGGCCACACGGGCTATTACAGGAAATTCATTCAAGGGTACATTCTGATCACACCACCCATGGAACAGCTACTAAAAAAAGACGTCTCTTTTTTTTGGAATGACGAATGTCAGAAGAACTTCGAACTACTCAAGGAGAAGATGATCTCTGCACCCATACTGATATTTCCTAACTGGTCAAAGTAATTTCATGTACATGTGGATGCGTCAGGAATTGCCCTAGGCATGGTTCTCACTCAACCTGGAGAAGGATATATTGATCACCCGGTTGCCTTTGCGAGTTGAAAACTCTTAGGCGCAGAACGGAACTACTCTACCACTAAGCACAAAGGACTGGCTATGGTATACACATTACAAAAATATCAGCACTACCTGTTGTGTGGCCACTTTAAGATGTTCACTAATCATTCGTCTTTGAAATACGTGGTCAACGAGCCTGTGTTGGGGGGGGAGATTTTCCGCTGGCTATTGCTATTCCAGGAATATGATTTTGAGATCATCGTTAAGCCCAGGAGGTTGAATGTAGGCCTGAATCATCTGTCTCGCATCGAAACAGGGGAAGAACCTATTAACTTGGACGAGGGCTTACCCGATGCACAGCTGTTCACCATTAAGGTGGTTGATGTTCACTTTGCTGATATCATTCAGTTCCTTACTACGAGCATGGCCCCTGCAGAATATTCGGTGTAGCAGAAGGAGTTGGTTACCCTGGCTGTGGACTTTAATATCATCGCCGATCAGTTATACAAGCTAGGCACAGATGAAATACTACGCAGGTATGTATTGGAACATGAACAGCCCACCGTTTTAGCAGAAGCACGCGACGGAGTCACAGAAGGCCACTACGCAGGATGAGCTACGACACAAAAGATATTGAGGGCTGGATTATGGTGGCCTACCCTACATCAGGATTCTTACACCTATTGCAGATCGAGTGATACATGCCAACGAACTGGACGACCCTCATGTTGAGATGACATGCCATTACAGCCTCAAGTGGCCCTATAGGCTTTTGAAAAATGGGCCATTGACTTTATAGGACCCATAAATCCACGAGGCAAGAAAACAAGTGTGCACTACATTATCACTACCACTGACTACGTCACTAAATGGGCTGAGGCACAAGCGCTGAAATATTTTACTGCAGATACTACTGCGCACTTCATCTTTGAGGAGATTCTGACCAGGTTTGGCTAGCCAAAGATCCTAATGAGTGATAGAGGTACGCACTTTGTTAACCAAATGATTCAAGCTTTGAATGAGGAATTCTAGATCCACCATGCGAAGAGTACACCATATCATCCCTAGGAAAATGGGGCGGTTGAAGCTTTTAACAAAATTTTGGAACAAGGATTAACTAAGGTTTGCAATGTCAATTGCAGTGACTGGGATGTTCGCATCCCCTCAGTTCTATGGGCCTACCAAACGACCTGCAAGAAGCTGACAGGTAGGACCCCCTTCCGGATGGTCTATGGCAAGGAGGCCATTGTGCCCATAGAATACTTTGTTCCTAGCTTACGCATTGCAGCATTCACAAATATGGCAGACCCAGATATCATAGAGGAGCGTCTTGCGCAACTGGTGGCTTTGGAGGAGGATCAGTTTATTGCTAATTTTCAGCAACAGTTTCAGAAGGCTCGCAATAAATCCTGGCATGATTGACATATTCACCAAAAGACATTCTTCGAAGGTGATCTCAACTTTTTATACGATAGCCAATTTGCGAAACACCCAGGGAAATTTTGGCAGCACTGGCTTGGTCTAGCTAGCTACCCTGTGCGGTGACCTCGTTCCTGGCTTTTTCAATGGTATTCGACTCAAGCCATACCAGGGTAAGGACTATATGGCCGCACTACCACAGTGACTCAGGATGAGTCACAAGATTGTGTTGGGGGACTATTGGAATAGGGTCTCCTACAAGCTGCGAAACTGGTCCATTTTGAATATTTTTTATTAGATTTAGTCTAGCGCAGGGGTTTTGGGGTGGGTCAAAGCCCCAAACGCATTGTAATGGGTAAAAGGGTAAACCAGGGGTCCGAAAACGACGGTTTGTGGACCATAGGAAATTCTAGGCTAGATTGTTATAAATAGAGGAGCATTTTGTATTGTAAAGGACAAGAATGATGAGCTATTGATGTGATTTGTGGTTTAAGCTATTTGTTTGGGTTTTTGGGGAAAGGACTCCTGCTAGCTGTGTGCGCGGAGATCCAAGTCCAGCTGTGTATGGACCCTGCTGCTATGTGCGCAAGTTGGGAAGGAAATTGTAAGGAAGAATTAATGAATGAATGAATAAAAAAGATTGATAGAGAACTGAATCTGTGAGTACTCTGGTGCGAATTGTTGATAATTGATGTATTGCGCATTTTCTATCTTTAAGCTGCGAAGATCTGTGTAAGTGTGTTTTTGTATCTGGATCTATTCTTATCTGTTATGTATTGCTGTGTTACTGTCATAAAAAGAATATAATTATAGATCTAGCACACGTGGATGCGAATAGAGACCTAATTAACCCTATGCAGAACAAGGTAATCTGGGAATTACTGGACCTAGCGCAGTTCTGCTTTCATTACCCATCCTTTCTCAGGGTGCGGAAACCTGGTTCCAACACCCACCCATACTACTTTGAGTGAGACTTTGACCTGCACAAGCAGGTCACTACTGAAAGGGCCAGTAGTATAGGGGTTTGTTGGCAAACCTTTCACACCGAACTTGGGTCAGGACCCCTCAAGCCAATAGGCATGATCCTCTTTTAACGTTGGTGTGGGCCTCTTCTTCAATCGTCGATCACATATTGCAAAATTCCATACATGTTACCATTGTGCTCCTTCACAAAACTCCCGATTGCGATTTGAGGGTGGCCCCACCTCTATCATGCCACGTCTCCTCTTCGCCCATCATAAATTGCACATTGCAAGTCACAACTTTTACCCTTCTCTTCCCATAACAGAAAAACTTCTGACTATGATTTGCAAGAAGCACCAACTCCATCATGCCACGTCACCTCTCCTCTCATCACGCATCACACATGGAAAGTCATATCCTTTACCCTTTTCTTCTCATAACAAAAAAATTTTGGCTGTGATTTGCGAGAAGCCCCACCTCTATCATGCCACGTAACCTCTCCTCTCATCTCGCATCGCACATTGCAAGTCATAATCTTTACCCTTCGCTTCTAATAACAAAAAACTTCTGACTGTGATTCACGGGCAGCCCCACTTCCGCCATCTTCCCCTCATCTCTGCTCCCTATCACATATCCGACGACTCATGATCTATTTCATCCCCCCCTCACCTTCTGAAGGTTAATGCCAGGGGGGGGGTTCGAAATGGCCAGTTTTGGAAACTTCCTCGGGTGCTACGTGTCAGCCTGGAGTGATTTTGCACCCCCCCCCCCCATCCAATACCACAAACCAGACAAGCCCCCCTCCGAAATTTGGTCTTCATTTTTTCAACTCAAACACAGCATGGGTTTTTGGTGGGGCAAACACAGCTATGGTACATTTATTTTTTCCAAGACCTCCTCGCTAAAGAGCTAGGCACACACAACATGACTGGTCATTTCTTAACGGTTAGTGGAGATCATGAGAATAAGGGATTGGAGGCTTTCAACAGCATGTGGAATCATATGATGGAAGCCAGAGTGCCCACCTGTTCACACTTACTCCTCACTTACCCATTTTGAATATTCCAAGGTTTGACCTCCGTGGCCAACTATGTTGTTTCTTTTACTATTTGATTATGATGTTTTACTGTTGAAATCTCAATTTCACCTGATTCTATTTTGATTTTCTGATTATGGGAGTGATTACTTGATGCACACTCTACGATTTGGTTATGATATTTTTATTCCCACATGTGTGGGTTGATCATGAATGTTTATTCATTCATAAACCCTCAAGGAGAAATCTATATATAGAGGATTCAGAGATGAAAGAAGGGTTCTGAATTTTGGAGAATTTTTGTTGTAGTTTCGTATGACTGTGCTCTTTATGCTCTGAGACACATATATGGGAGAGTTTTTTTGAACAAAATATGATATACAACGTTTTTTATTTGGATTCCATATGGAGCAATGAGTAGTATGTATTTGTATTTTTTTTAAAATCAGTAATCTCCTGTTTATGTACAATCATCTTTCACTGTTATGTTTCTTTGATGATTCGTGTAATGTAGCTATTGGTGGTATGCATTTTTATTCATGAATTCATGTATGAATAACGCTCATGTGTTAAACTTGTTGTGCCCCTTAATTCGCGCTCCACAAATCTCTATTGTTGGTCACATTCTACTTACATCTACTTCCCCTGAGTTCATGGGAGATAGATTCTTAAGACTTTTAAGTTTGTCTCTCGCGGGTTCCTCCTTCGTTCCTTATCAACACCTCTGCATATTTTGAAATCCTCTTCTCATTGTTTCATACTTGGCACATTTAAAAAATCCATCGATCCATACAGCCTCCTGATCCCTCTCATAATATAGGGTAATTTTCATGAATTAGACTCCAAAGTCTTCACCATTCCTGAACCACCACAACCATTATTCTCTTTATCCATATTCTATCAGAGGCACCCTTAAAATTGTCTTCATCTAACTTCTGTTTTCAATATGTCCTAGGCACTAGTATTTTGCAATTCAAGGCTGTCTCTAGGAGCTACAACAGGAACCATCATGCAAATAAAGATGTAGCAACCAGTAGTCAGAAGAAGAATGTACCAAGTACTAGTAATCATAAAAAGATGCACAAATAAAAATTCTTCAAAGGAAAGATGACTATACAAGAGACAATGTGAAAAAGAAAGATTCGACTCCTAAGGAGGCAGAAAAAATGCAGAATCCTTTCAATTTTGAGGTTGAACTTGCTAAAATAAGGATTTCCATTCCTTTAGGTGAGTTAATAAAAAAATGATCAGTCTATAGTTCAAATTTTAAAAGCTTTGAAGATTGGAAAATTTTTTGATACTGTCAATATAACTAACGATCATTCCACTGTCATTTTTGGACCAAATATTGATGACATAAATCACGATGGTGAAGTGCTTCCTTTTTATGTAAGCCTAAATATACATGACCAAATTATGCACAATACTTTGATGGACTCAGAGGCTTCCCATAACCTGATGTTGAAGATAATTATGGGAAATCTTGGGCTTGATATCACCAGGCCACATAAATATTTGTATTCTTTCGATTCTAATAGAGTGAAGTGTTTGGGACTGATGAAGGACCTAGCAGTTTCCCTAACTCAAATTCCTTCCAAGAGGATGGTGATGGACATTGTAGTGGTAAACATACCTCCTAAGTTTTGAATGTGCTTATCCAGGTCATGGATAGAAAAATTTCAAGGGGCAGTGCAAACTGATATTTCATACATCATTGTTTTAGTTTTTGGTGGCCAAAATATGAGACTTTATCGAGAACCATTGATGTAATATATGATCATTAGAAAATATAATCATACCAATCACCCTGTTTATGCACTCTGATTTAGATTATTTTATTTTTTTCAATGCGGGTTGTCTCAAAGAAGAGAAAACAAATTCAACTGTCATATCATAATTTAAGTAAGAAGAAGATAAAAAATAAGACAGCAAGATAGAGGATAAGAAAATTGAAGATTTAAAGGCCAAACAGGGTGAATAAGGAAGGGAAAAAAGCCTTTGGAGTATGAATTTTTATGGTACAACAAGTGAAGAAGGTGTTGGTGAAGGCGTGTGCATAATCAACCTAGTAATCAGAAAGACTAAAATTTGTTCCTGCAAGCTGGTATTTTATTGCACCAACAATGTAGCAGAGTATGAGGCACTCATTTTGGGTTTGCAGACCTTGAAAAATTCAGGGGCTAAAAGGATAGCAGTTTATAGATATTCAAAATTAATTATCAAGTAGATCAAAGGTGAGTACCAGGAAAAACATCCTCGAATGTGTTCTTACCGAAATTTTGTCCTAGTATGTTTGGAGAATTTTTATTAGTACAATTTTTCAGACATTCCTAGAAGACATAATGTTGTTGTAGATGCGTTAGCTACATTTTCTTGTGATTTTGAATTTCCTAGTAGCACCAAACGAAAATATAAAGTTGAAGTCAAATATAGTCATGTTTTCCTTGATAATAAGAAGCATTGGCAGGTTTTTGAGAATGATAAGCAGCTGGAAAAAATTTTGTTGATGAAGGAAGAATTTTCCAGGATGTAGTATGAAAATAACTGCAGGTGGGAAGAAGATGAAAAAGAAAATTTTATAAATCAGTTCAAAGAACATGTGGTAGATTTGAAGGTGTTGCAATTGAAAGATAATGTCATTCTGAAAAGGCTAGTACCACTTGAAGAAATTTTTGACCGAAATGATGTAGCTAAAAGGCCAAAGTTGATGCCTACTGGGACAGGGATAGAGGAATGCCACATCGGCACAATAGACAAGCACAAAATTATTAAGTCTGAAAATGAAGTGGAAATATTTGGACCTTCTAAGAGAATTCTCTGATGTTTTTTCCTAGGGATACATGGATCTGAAGTTATATGACAAGAGCATCATTCAACATATTATCCCAATCAAAGAGGACCAAAATCCAATCAAGCAGAAGCTACAAAGTACAAATCCTATCTTATTTCCTTTGATCGAAAAGGAGGTAAGAAATTTATTTGATGCTGGAATTATAGTACCTCTCAAATGTTCCAAGTGGTTGTCTAACTTAGTTCTCGTTAGAAAGAAGACAAGAGAAATCAGGTTGTGTGTATATTTTATAAATTTGAACAAGGTTTCTCTCAAGGATAATTATCCTTTTCCAAAAATGGATCTTATTCTTCAAAATGTGGTGGGATCAAGGAGGATGTCACTGCTGGATGGTTTTTGGGATACAACCAGATTCTTGTTCATCTGGAAGATTAGGATAAGACTGCGTTTACCAAACCATGGGGTAACTTCAAATATGCTAAAATACCTTTCAGTTTGATGAATGTGGGAGCTACATTTCAACGAGCTATTGATATAGCTTTTGCAAATGAGGAGAGATATTTAGTGATATATCTTGGTGACATCACTGTATATTCACAGTCTGATGAAGATAATTTGCAGCACTTGAGGGCAGTGTTTGAAAAATGCAGAAAATATTGCATCTCGTTGAATCCTAAAAAGTATTTTTTGGGGTTGGAAGAATTAGGAAAGTTGTTTGGGCATATAATTTCTAAAGATGGAACTAGAATATTTCCTAGCATAATAGAGGAAATTTATAAGATGGAAATTCCAAGAAACAAGAAGGAAATTTAGTCATTTATTGGAAGATAAAACTTCTTAAGGAGATTTATCCCCAACTTAGCATAGATTCTGAGGGAAATTATAGACATGTTGAAAAAATACAACGAGGCTAAGTGGACTGAGGAAACAAAACATCCTTCAATGAGGTAAAATATGTCTTGTCTCTTTATTTTGTTCTCATTAGTCGAGACTACACTTAATATTTCATCATTTTTTCATTTTCTTCGGAGCATAATATAACAGTTTTCCTTATGAAAAAGAACCATCAAGAGCATCCAAGAGCATTTTTCAGCAGGAATCTCAAAGATGCTCCCCTTAAATACAAAATTATGGAAAAGCGGGCATTTTCTTTAGTGAAAGATTTAAAATATTTCCAAGTGTACATTCTGTATTCACACATTATTTCTTATGTACCAATTTCTGCTGTGAAATATATACTCACTCAAAATGACCTGAAAGTAAGAGAGGGAAATGGATTGCTTCAATACTTTAATATGATGTAGAAACTAAACCCAAAGAGTTAATTAAAGGGAAATTAATGAAAAATATGATAGAAGAATCAAATCTTCATGCACTTGAGATTAATTTCTTGGATTCTTTGTCTGAAGAGGATTATTCAAGGTAATTTAAATAGGTATCAGAAAAAATTGTTGTTTCTCCATGGTATGAAAATATTGTTTATTTTTTCCAGCATTTGCAAGCACCTCAAGAATTGACTAAACCTATTTTTCCTTAAATTGAAATTTGTCAAGTTTTACATCATAGATCAATTTTTGTATTTGAAAGAACCCAGTGGTATGTTGTTGAACTGTTTACTTGAAGATTAGGCACATAAAACCATAGAGGATTTTCATAAAGGGGATTGTGGTGGACACTTATTTTGGAAGACCACTGCAAACAAGATCTTAATGGTTGGCTTTTACTGGCCAACGTTATTCGCTAATGTGTATAAAAATGTTGCTAATTTTCATGAATGACAATTTTTTGAAGGAAGAAAGAAGTTTCTCCCACTATCCCTAAAGCCTATTGTGATTTAGTCACCCTTTTAGCAGCGGGGACTTGATTTCATAGGTGAAATGCAACCTGCTTCATCTGGAAAACATTAGTAGTATCCTGACAGAAATAGATTATTTTACCTATAATATTGAAGAATTACTAACTATGCAGGCTACATATATGGTTATTGTTCAGTTTTTGGAAAGAAATATATTGTCTAGATTCGACTTCCCATGGAAAATCATCACAGAAATTTTTTTTTCTTTCAAATCAAGGAAGATGGTGGATTTCTATCACAAAGATAACATACTTTCTATCACTCAACAACCTATTACCCTCAAGGTAATGGCTTGGATGAATCTTCCAAAAAAAATTGGTCAACATAATAAAGGAGTTGGCATAAGAAGTTGGTGAATGCATTGTGGGTTGACCAAGTAAGCACGAAGAAATAATTAGGCATGTCCCCTTTCCAGTTAGTTTATGGGAAATATGTTGTATTTCCTTCTTCATTAGGAGTTCCAGTGATGAAATATCTATAGGAGGCTAAAGTGGAATGAAATGATGTACAAAGAACAATTAGCCAAATCATCCAACTACAACATACTAGGGAAGAAGTTTTCAGAAATACTCAAGTGATACAAGACCACATTAAAAATATCTATGACATGAGGACTAAGGAAAATGATTTTGATATTGGGGACTTAGTATTCAAATGGGATGGTAGGAATGAGGAGAAAGGGAAGCACATGAATTTTGAAAATTTTTGGAAATGAGCTTCAAAATTGTTGCTTTCCGTGGAAAAAATTCCTATTTGATCAAAAATATGAAAGATGAACCACTTGGAGGAGGGCCTGTCAATGTTAGGCTACTAAAACATTTTCTCACTTGAATTTCAACTGATCCAAAATTCCATTGTACATACCATTTTACTTTCAATGATGCAAGTGTGGGTAGCTATCATTGGATCTTGAAGCCCGAGGAGAAGGCCTTAAGGTTTCAGTGATTTTATGCCATAAGTAAGTCAGTTAATTTTTCAGTTAATCAGCCAATTTTCAGTCCTTAGTGTTTGACTCCATTGCCCAATGGTTAGGCTACTAGTTTGTGGTGTTATTCTTAGCACCTCAATAGGAGGTTTCCATCCCCATTGGATTCAATGTTAGGTTCCTAGGTTTTTAGAGATCAATCATCTTTGTCTCATTCATTCATTTTGGATTTTATGCAACAATTTAGCCTATGAACTGTTGTTTTCATAGTCTGAAGAGTCACTTTCTGACATCATTACGAGTTTTTCAAGAAGGTTCCATAAATATAAGACAAATTTTGAGATATTTTGTGTCAATGGAAAGATCAGGAGGTTATTTATTCATATAAATTTAGTTGGGGTTTAAGGGTTATGTGTCATTGGTCACTGATTAGAACCATTAGAAAACAACACTGGTTCATTTTAAAGGTTCTGTTTAGCCTATTGTGGAGTATGATTCATTCATCCACTCCACCATTTATAACTCATGGTTCTATTCATATGTGCCTACCATACATCTCTCCATTCCTATACTTTTTTCATATACCCTATTTCCTCAAATCTTAAACCCCCTACCTGAAAGTTTACAACAAACATTATATACATACCCTCCCATCCTAAATCCACTTTCCAATCATTATTACCCATATGCACAAAATCACCTCCTATCATCATCGATAATATACCCTCACAACTCATCACTATCATTACTATATCATGCTCCTAATGATCATTATACCCATAATACCTTTTTCCTAAGTCTACACAAAAGAAAGAAAACAAAAGGGCACATTTCAAAATTTCTTTCATGTCGCCCTGGTCTCAATCTCCATTTTTCATTAGTGCTCTTTCTAAAGCGCAATGATAGTATACATATTAGAGAGGCCAAGAGCAAGCTAATATGGTGTGAGGACAAATTTTTATTTGACTATGGATGAATGCTACCCAATTGCTACACAATCCCTAGAACTGCACAGTTGTTGCACAATTCTTGTGCATCAATATCCATCTCCTTGAAGAGGTCACACACAGCTACAAATTGGGTCTTCTTTTTGTATGAGGTAGGATACATCACTTCCAGCCATAGTTTGTCTTTTTGAATTTCAGCTAGAATTTGATTGATAATTGTTGTATGCACTGCTACATAACCGTTGCGTGAACTCTGTTTATACTAAGTTGGCCTGAGTTTGGAATAGTATCATATTCCAAGGATTTGCATTTCATGTGTATATGCTCACAACGTGTTGATTCATAAACCTTTTTTTTCACTTCTATGAAAATTTTCCACATATATCACATACATTACATATGCAGCATAGTTAAGACGTTGTTAGAGCCGACAAGCTGAACCCTTCGAAACTTGTGAAAAATTCCAATCAATTGTGCTTATATCGTGTTTTTATTTTTATATATAGTGTTGTCATTCCTCCAAAGATTCAGTGTGCCATGAAAATAGTCAAAATTCTGCCCTAAATATTTTAGGAGGCACATGGAAAGCCCTATTAGCAAAAGTAAAACTAAAGGAGGAGAAGTGGTGTGCATTGACCCTAGGAGCCTAGACCTTGTGAAATCTGACCCAACCATTAGAGTGGAATTAGGGCAGACTAGTTGTATCTCTTTTTGTGAGAAAATATGGAGTCATGGCCATCATTTGTAGCTTGAAAGCCTATTTTCCCTTAATTTCAAAGGAGATTAAGTCAAGATTGGTGATCTGGAGTTTTTAGTGTCAGAGGAGACCATTTATGAAGCTACAATAATCCCTTTGCAAGGTAAGAGTTGGTTTAAGGGGAAGGAAATAGATGCAAAATAATTCAAATATTCTTTCAAATCCTAATTCAAGGATAAGTATGATACCACATTCCCAAGGACATATTTGTTAAACCATTATGGTCAAGTGTTGAAATAGATCCAAAGATACTTCACATGTGAAGGTCGATTTAGTAAAGTATTTAAGTACCATATCATATTTCTCATGAATTTAAATGCTATGAGGAGTTTAATTTTTCCATATTACTTATTTAGGAGTCTGGGAAAAATGGCAGAGAGAGTACAGTCAAAAGGGGATAAACATGTTCCTAGCCTTTTTTCACTTTTCTTGATCAAGTTATTGGTTTTACATGAGCTCGAAAAGAGAAAGATGTCATGGGAGATTTTTTATCAAATGCAGGTCTCCTGGCTCATGTAAAAATATCCCCAATGGAAACAAAAGAGGAAGAATAAAATCCCAAAAGTGAGAAAAAAATGAAAGAGATAGTGAAACAAATAGTCAAGGATAAGAAGGCAACTAGAAAAGGGAAAGAAAAAATCCAAATGGCATAGGAGCAAACACAATTTTTATTTAGGAAAAGGACTAGATTGAGAACCCAATAGATGAGTGAGGATTTGAATCCTCAACAAACCATTAATATTCCAGAAGGCATGCCAGAGAAGGATACATGGGAGGAACAAAATGTTCACATGGAGGAAGATAAAGATATTGAGCTTACTAAATTACAAGACAATATTTCCAAATAACACATTGAGATTAATTACTTATAGATACAAAATAAGGAACTTAGACACATAGTAGCAAAGGAAATCTAGCAAGAAAAAGGTGACAAGTCTAAAGGACCTCCTAGACCCACAGATCAAGAAAATGGAAAACAAGTGATAGATGTGAAGGAAATGGAAGAACCCAAAGTACACCCAAGAAAACATATGACAATGGAAGTAAGGGCTACAACTGAATGAAAAGAACAAATGAAAGATGTTTTTCAGTTAGCAAAAAAACCATAATTTGGCCAGTGGAAGGAGTACCAGATATTGTTTGAATACTATCAACTACAAGTCATGAAAATATTAGAAGCTAATGAAGATTTCAAGCAAGCTATCAAAGATACTCTTGTATAAGCTAATTTCCAAGTTTCAGAAGTTATTGAGACACTCCAAAAAGTTGAGGTGGTGTTAAAATGGACTCTTCTTATACATATACAAGTAAGGAGTTATTATACTAGAAATATGATTCTAAGGAGGAGGTTGAGGATAATGAAGCAAAAGTTTTCAAGGGCCAAGAGACAGTTAAAGAAGTTTAAACAAACATCTGGAAATGTGCCTACAAAACCACAGCCACAACTAGCAAAAGAAGCTAATACAACCTGCTGCAAAGAGACTAATTCTTCATCCAATAAACCTTCATCCAGTAAAAATTGGAGGAGGTAGTTTGTATATTTGATCTCATGATTTTTCAGTTGTTGAAGGTTCGATCTTATGTAATTGTGCTCATTTTGCAGTTTTTGAGGATAATTTTGGAGAATTTTTTGTAATTTTGATGTTGTTTGAGAGTCATAAGGCACATGTGATCATTTTATGGGACTTGTTTTGTTTTGGAGTGGGAAAGACAACCAAATTTCATAAATTCAAATTTCATTGCCCAATTGTTGAACTGGGAAATTTTGAGCTTGCATGTGTGGAAAGAAGTTTTAGATGGGCGCCCCTCCAACTCAGTATATTAGTCTTCATCCTTTTCAACTTGTTTTTAGTCGATGCAACATGTGTACATATCAAGCTGGAGCCTACTACGCAATTCCTCATTTGCTGCGCAACTCAGGAATTGTGTTGTTTCTACTTTTGTAATCAATCTCTAACCTAGCTGTTATGATGTTAATGATTTGGATAAGAATGAATGAATAGAGATTAGTTTAGTAGATAGGATAGGATTTATTTTCTTCAAGGATAATGTTGTCGTTTTATCATATTTTTAGTTGCTTTATTTCAGCTTTAGTTTAAAGTCTTGATGTTTCCAAATTCATTTGGTTTCGATCCACTCAGTGGATCATAGATACAATGCATCTAGTCATATTTCTTTACTCTACTAAAAATGTATTTAAAACCAAACAAAATATGGAAGAAGGGTTGGGATTTGAAGAAACCTTGTGTGTCTGTGCTTATGGTTTTTTGAGTAAAAATATTAGTGCGTGACTTTGTCACTGTGATTCAAGGATTCATGTGTTACGCATTTTGAGTTATTGTGCTCCATTTTGTGTAATTATTAATCTTAATATTTCATTACAGTCTCACTTTAAAGTAGTTCTCTAAAGTAGTTTCTCCAGAATTCATCTCTTTAATTCTCTAGTTAAATGTTTGTCTTTGTCTTTCTATTATGATGGAATTCACCCTCAAGTAGGTGCTCCATTATTGTTTTTCTTCTCAATGTTTGGTCTAGAATGTATGTTGTGGAATTAATGTCGTGCTATGTTGCATATGATCAGATATTTTCATGTTTTTTCTAGTTTCTTTGAAATAAATTCACTATACTACAACTGATGTCAATTTTGAAATATATACCTGCCTTGCCTCTACTTATACAAGTGTCTTATGTAAGCATTGGTATTTTTGTCTAGAAATTTGAATTATGGTTTTGGTTTCATGCCCAGTGGACCTTATTAAATATACCAACAACTCTCATTGAATATTATTTCCCTTTTTCAAATCTAGTCTCTGTAAGGTGTCCTTGAGCTTCAGTGTTCTTTACCATTAGACATTTTTTCAAGTGAGGGAGCCCCCTCTGGTTAGAAAGGAATAGTTTCTAGCCCAAAAAGTTTTGTGGTTACCTCTAAGATTTCTCTCCTCATCCTGGAGAAATTTAAAGAGCGTTAACACTCTACAACACTATGATTGGATATGTTATCACAATTTTAGTTAGTAATTTTTAAATCGTTGAAAACAATAGTGTCAACGCCAATTTGTAATAAACATGGGTAAAGCCCTGACAATGAGAGTGTGAGCGTTATTGTATGTTTGAAAATTTATATAAAAAAATGCGATAACATTCAGGGTATCAACTCCAAAGGGAGAAATGAATTTTTTTTGTCTTATAATTTGTTGACAAATTACACGTCAATAGAGGAACAATAATTGATCAAACATGCTCTATGAGGCGGATGGTGAGGCCGCGTGAAGCATTATTGGATTCTTCCGTCGAGACATAATATGGGTTGAAAAATTATGATTTTTTGTTAATATTTTTTAAATAATTTTTCAATTCATTATAATGGTGTACTACTTGACATGTCCTAGATTAATTTACCTCATATAGTAATACCCGTATTACCCATGATTGATATGTTTTATTTCTTATGCTAAATGAGGATGAATTGTTAAATTTTCCCTGGAAGCCAATGATTGAATAGCAATACTGCTTACAATTCTTTTGCTTGGCAGTGATAAACATGGGAAGGAGCTCAAAAAATTGGACAGAGGTGAGCCTAAGGCACTCAACCTACTCGCAGTCTATCTAGAGATTCAACAACGTTTTTGGGAAGCTAGGTGGGAGAAATTTTTCTCTCATTGTGTAGGTTACCATGATGAAGTTGCTAGAGTTTTCGCAGAAGGCTTCGATGGTCAGTAGGTGACTGTTGGGGGAATTACATTTCAGGTTACAAAGGATCTAGTCACTGAAGAAACATGTTTGGCTATAGAAGAAGAAAGAGATTTCAAGAGTCATGTTTTATTTTTCATTAACGTACCATTTTTCATAAAATATGAATTCAAGGAGATGAATTAGCTTTTAGGGGTTTAGAGGTCTTTCTT
The DNA here is from genome assembly GCA_034641835.2 of Pinus albicaulis. NCBI lineage: Eukaryota > Viridiplantae > Streptophyta > Pinopsida > Pinales > Pinaceae > Pinus > Pinus albicaulis. The sequence continues at coordinate 325,531,548 of CM076579.1, read as the reverse complement.
AAATGATGAGTGGCACTTTCTCCTGCTTATTACTCATTCATAATTCACATGTGAAGGATGCTACAATAAAGTCAATCTCTATAATTTCCGGTTTCAAGCTCATATAGCAGGTTAGTTGAGAATCAATAGTCCTTATTTTATGTTGGAAAGCATGAAAAATATGTCTGCTAGAGTTAGATAAATAACAAATGCATATTCCCACTTCATATATCATAATGGTATGATAATATTATTAATTCAAATCTAGTTCAAAAGGGTTGGAATGACCTCAAAACAATTTTTTTTGGGGATGATTTGAACTTCAAACTGCAAAAACAAAAGGGGGTAGGAAGAAGGGTAGCGAAATGAAAGTCAAGCAATTACAAAACCCTAAACAGGGGACCTCATTAGTAAAAACAAGGAGCCAACAAAAGGAGGAATCAGTTCCTCCTTTGGGTCATGAATTACCTGTGGTTTACACTAGGAGAAGTGTTAGGCTAAGAAAAATGAAGGATGAACCTACTCCAATTGTCCCCCTACCCGCAAAAAATAAGTTGAATGAAAACATAGAAAGCCAAGGGAAAAATGATTGAACCTAAAGCATAACAGACAACAGTAGATAAAGAACCCACCTTAGAAGAGATGTTTAAAGGTGGTAAAATACACCACACTAGGTCGTGGAATAAGATGAGACTGAACATCAAGTTGAAACTAAATCCTGGGTAACAAAGGAGGTCATATATGTAGATAAAACCCCTCAGATTGACTTGATAATAAATAAAGAGAAGGCCACAAGCTCAAAGAGACCAAAGAAAACCAAATATTCAAATAAATTAATTACTGTCGAGGTTCAGTGGAGTAAGAGATAGAGGAAGAAAAATTTTGACATCTTATTGAAGGCATCTAGCACACTTAGCTAGTTGATTTTTGATGACACAATTTTGATATCCCACTGTCAAAGTGAAATTTTAATTCGCATGTCGATAACCCATCTATCAATGATTTTCACTAGTGAAGTTTAATGATCACTGGAATTTTCATTGTCAATGCATTTTTGGCAATCCGTTCTATAAAATTATTGACATTCATCTCGTTAGCGATGTTGTTTATGTTCTGAATTCAAAAGGTTAACAATGAGATTGTTAGCACTATAATATTAGGAAGCCCGAAAGGAGGAGCTATGCAACATATGATATTTTTAGAAGGATGATGAGATAAGAGTTCCAGAAAATCAAGTAGAGGATCAATCAACATTTTTGACCCAGTTTCCTAGCCAGGTTTGTAGCATGATGTTATTATTTAGATATATATAGGCTTGGAAAAATGTATTATGTGTATGTATTTGACATATACGCTTTTATTTTTAGAAGATTATAATTAAGTAGGTACTAGAGACATGTTGAAATTTGTAATATTTTCTATAAATAAAAACTCTATATAATGAAGAAGGGTTTGGTTTTTTTTTTTTAAATCAGACCTGGTGTATATTATTTTTAATATTAATAGAACTCATTGCAAGAAATATTACAGAATTTCATAGATTCATGTGTTGAAGGTTTCCAATTAGTTTACTATTGTGTTTTTTCGTCTTTCTTAGTTAAAATTTGAATCCATAGATCTTTAGTAATTTGAATAAAGGTTATGAAACAAAATTTCATGTAAATTATTTGTTTCAGGTTATTCAGATTTCTTATGTGTTTTTCAACTTAAATTTCAATTTCAGATAACACATGGTTGCTTTGTTTTTTATGTTTAATTAACTTTTCTCCTACCATATCTTGTTAGTGTTTTGTATAATAAACCTGTAGCTATCTTTACTCTGTTAGACTAGTTTGTATGACCTGTAGCTAGTGTTTTTTATTAGATACTCCATGCCCAATGGTTTTACCTTTCTTTTCCAAACCAATTTCATATGATCCAGTCAGATCTATCCATTGTTTGAAGTGCATAACTAGACAGATTTACTTGATTTATAGAAGGGATCCCCTTTCGAATTGAAAGGGATAACTTGCAATTCAAAATATTGGTTAGAGGTTACCTTATATTTTTTCCCACAGCTAGAGTTTTCTCTAAGTGATAAAATTTTGGCATCGTTGTCAAGGAATGAAAGATACATTCTCCCTGAATTACTTGATTCCTTAAAATTAGATCTCTGAGAGTAAATAGGGATTTGAATATTACTTGGCTGCAATATTTTTTCTCTAGCGACTCCAATTTTAAAGTTAGGGTGATCCTATTGGTGAATTTTTGGTTCATAGGGAGGTTTACACTAGGAGGAACTGTGAGCCAAATCTAGCACATATCTTTCAAGTCCAGAAAGACTATTTAGAAGAAAATCTCCATAAAAATCAAGTATGGTTAATTTATATAGGTGATATTCATTACCTAAAAAGGTTGAAATTGTTGTTGATTTATATTTTGATATAAAATTTGAACAAACTCGATTTAGATCTAACTCTGAAAGCAATATTTCAGACATTGTTCTTGATCAAACCATATTTAAAACCTTTATTTCTAGTTATGCCAATCAAGAATTAGAGTTGATGCCACAAGATCAATAAATTTCATCCCAATTTCAAAATTTTGAGAAGATAGTCCATGAAATTCAGGTATCTACATCCAAGTACCCAATTTTTCCAATTTTCATTCCATCATTCTCTGCCTCAACTAGTCCTATGTTTCCTATGGGATTTCATACTCCTATCTCATAAACTATCACAACAATAACTTCATTACCACTCGAATTTGATTTTCAAACATATACTGTCGGTTCATCCTCATCTCACACAACTATGGCTGTTACATATTCCCCTCTCAATCTCTTGACAACATTACATGATTCTCCTTTGAACTACAGACAATATGTATGGGTCCCCTCACAACTCAACAACATGTAGACAAGTTAAATGATTTCATTGATCTAGAGAGAGAGGGTAGATCATGAGGATGTTAAGGTTAGACTTTTTGCACAAATTCTATCAAGGGAGGTTAAGATATGGTTTATAGATTTACCAGTAGCAAGTATTTCTAATTTTCAACAGATTGAACAACCCTTCCTGACCAGGTGGGAAGTGAAGAAAAATCCTCTGCAAATATTAGCCGAATATGAGAATATGAAAAGAAACTCATGGGGGACAGTTCAATAATTTACAACAAGGTTCAATAGGGTTTACAATTTGATCCATGTTGAGATAAAACCCCCGTAGTTTATCCCTACTACACTATCATGATGGTTTTGATGTTGAACTAGCTTATCAACTTAAAGAGAGGAATCTTGCTACCTTGGAGGCAATGTAGAGAAATTTTATTGGACTATAAGAAAATATGTTATCTAAGAAAGAAAATATGGAGACTGAGAGAAGAGTAGTGTTCAAGGAGGAATCATCTTCTTCACTAGACATGAAATTTTATGTGATTTAAAAACAATGGAGAATTTTGTTGAAAAACTAGCCCCTCCCAGGAGTGACACTCAACCTCAGGTGCGGAACCCGAATTAAGGAGAACTCAAGGCCCTCAAAATTATCCAAGAGAAAAAAAGGGTTATGAAGATCAATGGGATGTTAGGCCTCCTTTTCCAAAAAACTTTATTAATGAATATGTCATTAAAGAAATAAATCAGCAGATTGGTTGTTTTGATGACATGCAAACAAAAGTGTTTTCTACCAAGGAAGAGCATGATAATTTTGTCGGAAAAAGATAATATTTATATATGTGATTCAAAAGTTTACTAGAAAGGTTATAATAAACCAGCAACAGATTTTCAAAAGCAATACAATATCAGAGGCTAAACTATCCCAATTAGAACTCTGCCACAAAAAATAACAATAGGGGAGCAGCAAGTTGAACAAAGAAAGGAGATACTTAAAATAATAGAGGAGTCTAAAAATGATATTAAAAAAAAAAAACAGAAGAAGCTAAGAAGGAAGTGAGATAAATAGAGAAAACACAGTCAACATTAAATTTGGAGAGTGAAATTAATAAAATAAATATTTCTATCCCTTTTGCTGAAATTTTTAGAAATGAAACGTATAGGAAACAATTTTTTTCAAAGTTATAAGTTCATAATATGATCAAGTAAATATCAACTCACAATATTCTCTCAATATAGATGATGATGCTCCTAAGTTAATGTTTGTTCTGCATTTAACTAGTATAAATGATGTTGTTCCTCCATTTTATGTTAGCCTAAATATTCACAACATGATCCTTCATAATGCTATGTTAGATTCTAGAGATTCACACAATTTGATGCCTATGTCATTCATGGACCATTTGGGACTTCAGCTTACTAGGCCTTATAAATAATTATTCTCATTTGATTCAAGGAAGGTTAATTGTTTAGTGTTAATAAAATAGCTAGTTGTAACCTTGGCACAAATACTTGTAAATAGCGTGATGATGGATAGTGGCACCAAATATTCCAACAAGATTTAGTATGTTATTGTCCTGGTCTTGGTCAACAATGCTTGGAGGAAAATTACAAATGGATATTTCTTATGCATCAATTCCACTGTTTCGTGAACTAAAAAGTTTATACAGAGAGGTCCAGATGGCTTATATGCTTAGCAATCGAAATGAGCCAGATAACCATCCCATTTATGAAGTGGATATAGAGGTTGGATCTCATATTTTCTTTAATGACTGGTGTGTTGATGGAGAAGTATCAGAACAAGTTGAAGGAAATTTTCAGCAATAAGACGTTTAGGGAGTTGTAGATGAAGGTATATAGAATTTATATTTTGATGGTTCTACTTTTGTGAAAGGTTTGGGAGCAGGAATTTGGATCATCCCACCAGACCTCACTATTCAACTACATTCTTACAAGTTATATTTTTACTACACAAATAATATTGTAGGATAAAAAGCTCTAATCATTGGGTTGAATTTGCTAAGAGAGCAGAAAGTGAAGAAATTTCACATTTTTGGAGATTCGGAGTTGGTTGTGAAGTAGATCAAAATCATATATCAGACCAGATGTCGAAGGTATGAGACATGTTTGCTAATTTATTTTTAGAGCGTGAATTTTCTTTTGTTCCTAGGGAAGAAAATTGAATTGCAGATTCTTTATCCACTATTGTCAACGCTTTTAGAATTCCCATTTACCTAAACAAAAAATATAAAATTAATGTGAGACATAAAACTTTTATCCCGGACAATAGTAACCATTGGAAATTTTTTGAAGATGATAAATAAATAAGAATATTTCTAGAGAGGGATTGTTGGGGTTCCCATGTTTAGGCCAGATTGGCAAGACCAAAAGATGAGACAACATCAAACCACTTTCAGACCTCAGGATCTAGCCCTCTTGGGTCCAGAGAGGGATCTCTCTATGGTTGTCAAAGGTATATGTCTTTGAGGCTCAAATGTTAAGATATTAGGCTAGTTATAGGCACAAGGTTTGTTTTTTTTATTTGTTTGGTTTGGTTGTTGGTTATCAGGGAAGAAGGGTTCAATGTAAGACAAAGATAAGCAAAGAGGGACATGGCAGAGGTGAAATGTTCCAGGAAATATTCAAAACCATTGGGCGATGGAGTCAGGAAAGGATTTGTTTGCTATCCAATGTGTAAGATTTCAATTGGGCTAGTCATCTAAAACATAGGATATTAAAGATGATTATGTGTAATGAAAGGAAGGAGAGGAGGAAATTACACAGATTTAGAGCACGAAGTTAAAAAACCAGCTGGTCGCACAAGGATCCTAGTGGACAGGGCTAACTCTAATCCCCAGTGTTCCCAAATCTTCCAACTAAATCCTTAACAAGAAACATCTAAGAACCGAAAACGTTTAATTCATACATCAGAGAGCAGGAAATATCATCCACTACACTAGTTAAATTAACTGAAATCAATTCTTAGATAATAAATTCAGAAGAGAAACATCAATGGCAAGGAGAACAGCAACATAGGGTACCTAACAAGGGTAAATCATATGCCAATATTTTGATGCAAGCCAGTAGAAACGAAACGAAATGAATGTAAAAACAAAGATAAGAAAACATCACTGCTGCTTTAGATTAGGATCCAAAGAAATGTGCTTGTCATATTAAATAGAAATACCAGTCAAGTACAACATGCCAATGGTTGAATAGTCAGTCTGAAATCATATTCCTCAGCCTATCTTAAAACTTTACACAAAGACTGTGTCTCAAGAGAAACTACTTGCAGTTCTTTGATAAATGATCAACAACCTTTACAATATTTTCTCATGAGTTTTTTATAGCTGAAGAGGAATAGAGGGGGTAGGTGGAGAATTAAATGCAGTATTAAGACTTCTAAAAAGAAAGAGGGTCGAAGCCCATTCTGTTTAAATTCTGAGCATTCAATTCCTGTCACTCTTTGGATGGAAGAGCAGTCTTCTTCAGGCCTCTGTTTACTTCAGTCTGTCTCTTGGCGTACTTCGGTCTACAGGACTCTGTGGTACTTCTGGTGACTTAAAAAAAAGGTAAAATAACAATGCTTGGGTCTCCATACTGTGAAACGAATGCTTCTGATAGTATTCTAGACTATTGTCAATGTGGCCAATCCTTAGGAAAACAATGTAGAATAAAAACTGCATGGGCACCCTGTCCTTTACGGAGGAAAAACATTCTGCTGCTATGGGAACCCGGATATACTTTGCTTTCTGCGCGTTGTACTCTTTGAGTGCTCCCTGGGTCTTCAATCTAATGTTTTACCTGTAAATCCCTGAGCATAAGGCTTAAATACCTTCGTTTGCGTGCCTTAAGCTCTCTGCTGCTTCATTTAAATCTCTGGCTGTGAAACCTGTGTGTTAATGGCGCTGGAGAGGTTTCTAGAGTTTGAAACCCTAATATTTTAATGTGTGTCCTGTCCGAGCTCCTTCCCAAGCTTTCTTTGTGATCTCAGCCTCTAAAACATGGTCCTTTCTACATTTCTTGCCGCCGCAACCAAGACTGTCTAATCATGGTGGCTTTCGCCACTTGATAACCCTGCGAAACATGAAACCTGTTGAGAAACTAATGCACGGAGATGGTGGATGCAATGGGGGAGGACGAGGATGACTGTGCAGACAGATGAGATGGCGGAACAGTGCAGGACTATGGTGGACAATGCAGTATATCAGCGAAACAGAGTCAGGTGGACGTGGGCGGAGTGCAGCAGGAATTTAAATAAAACCTACAAAAAATCTACTTTTGAACGAATATACATGACGGAGGTGAATATACGATGGGACACGTGGAAAGGGTGACATGGCGGGACCGGGTCAACGGCGGGCGTGTGATTGAATCTGGACCGTCCGATCTCGACAGAGATCAACGGTGGAAAGCACGTCGAAGGGAGATGGACGGGTGGGCCAAGGGTACGGCAGCTAAGGGTTAAACTGTGTGCAGCTTAATGAGGGACAATCGTCGAATGGGCGATCGCAGATCGGATGGCTGATATGCATATCGCTACGCATCCTGTGCCGAACGTTAACGTGCGATGAGATAGCGGTTTTGAAACCATACCGATGACACGTGTCGACTGCTGAGTGGAATCGCTGGCCGATCGGGAAATACCACCCTCTGCCCAAAGGCGGTGCGATAAAAACCAGCTGGTTTTTGAACATTGAAAGCCGAGGGTGCGGGGACCGTTTATTGGTGTGTAATCGGACGATGGAGATTGGATCGGCGAGGGACAAAGGAAACAGCGAGAGGGGAGCAGAAATAATCTGGACCGTTGGATTTGGAGGGATGGACGGCTCAGATTGGATCGGGGGGTCGCAATCGCAAGGCGCGGAAAGGGGGGTGCGAATGGGAAATGTGATTTGCGATCGGAGCGGGGGATGCGATGCGATGGTGCGATGTGATCAATCGCATCCCAAATATTTGCGACAAACTGATAGGTGGAATTCACATAAAATTTGCGATTGCGATGGGGTGTGCAGTGCGATAAGCGCTCGACCGTCAGATTGGAATAGCAGATCGACGGTGCAGATCACGCCTCGGGTCTTATAGAACCAAACTGATCGCATCGGAGTTTTCTGTTGTAAAAAAGGGAATGCGCCCACCTGACAGTGCGATTGCGATGAGCACTCAAGACTTAAGTGCTTGGTCTTAGCGCTAAGGGCATATGGGGAAGTGGTTAAGGGGGCTAAGAAGAGAGGGGTTGGGCCTTAATGTAAGTCAGAAAGTGGGTTTTTGGCCCATTTTAATGCGTTTTGAAGCCAAAGAAGGGTAACAATAGGGAGATAAAATGGGAAAATGGTCAAACAAAGGGGACTTATAGGATTTAAAGGGAATTTTGGGTATGATTTAGAGGGTAAAGGGGAGCCTCGAGGGAGGAAAGGGAAAGGGGTAAAATGAGGATTTCTACAGAGGTACAAGGGGCCAACAAGGCTTTTTTGGGAGTAAAAATTTCAGCAATCAGTGAGGCTCATAGATTCAGTACAGCAGAGGGAAAACAGTCACAAGGCAGGGAACATGAAAAGGCTACAAGGATGATGTGTTTTAAAAGGAAATGCATTCCTTGCAGGCTTATAAAACAAATTAGCCCCTTGCTTACTTGTCAAGAAATTTATAAGGGGCTAACAGTGGCTCCACATGGGGATGGCTTCTTCTTGAAGGAGTCAAGAATTCAGAGAATAGATCTTTGGTGTAAGCCAAGTGCCTTCTGCTTTACACATCCCTTTCTTTCTTTAGCTCAGCTTCCACAATATGAAGACATCACATCAGCAGAAAAACTTTCCCAACAAACTACCTACCCACACTACAATCCTAACATTTTTTCTTCTTCTAGGGTGCATTTGAGCTAGCAGACCCTTTACATCATTTATTTTTTCAAACAGAAAATAAACCTATTCTAAATCTACAATTATTACTCCATGAGACTAGATTAGACTGTTGTTCTCATATGTTTCTCTACCTAATCTAATATATGCTGGGATTAAACTGTCCAGCAGATTTATTCTCTATATTCTACGACATAAATTGAAAAACAGTCAAGCCAGGATTAGACTGTCTGACTTGCTGTGGATCCAAGGCATAAATACAGTTGCACATGGACAAAATTTGCAGAAAATTGAAAACAAAACTTTGAAGGCTTGGGATTTGAAACTTGAAAAATCCTTCTTCTCTTTGTGACTCAAGTTTTGAGCATGTTAGAGTCACTTCTTTTCTTCATTTCAGCTCTTTTTTTGGGCATGTTAGAGCTGATTTCTTCTTTCTTCTTTGCTGGTCCAGATTTTGGGCATGTTAGGACCTGCTGTTTTACTTTCTTTGGCTCAAGTTTTGAGCTTATTAGAGCCAATATTTTGCACATAGAGGTACATGTTTTAAGCATGTCTGAACCTCTCCTTTTCCTTTGTTTTTTGAAACATTTTCTCTTTTTCTTTGAAAATAAAGACTGCAATGGTATGTACAATGGAAATGGAAACTGGAAATTGTAACTCAACAGAAGTAGTGTTTGAGCATCCTGCCATTGACAGGACCCCCAAACAGCTCTGTACCATCTAATTATTGTAGGAAGAAGGCATTTGGGCCCACAGTAGCCTGTATGATGTATGGACCTTGCCACAAATTGTCGAACTTGTTGTGCTTTCCTTTATCCTCTCTTCTCGAGTCCCATTTCAGAACTTTATCCCCAATTTTGAAATTAGCAACTTTGGTTCTTTTTTCAAACAATTTCTTTATATTTTCTTAAACTTTCACTGCTCTGTTGTAGACCTCTTCCCTTGTTTGCTGGAGATGAATTGTCTAGTTTATCCTTCTCATTATACTGTCCTCTTCTGTTTGAATCTCCTGGACCAGCTTGATCACCGGTACCCCAAGGCTGGTAGGGAATACTGCTTCTGTACCATAGACAAGCTGAAATGGTGACATGCCAATGGACTTCTTTATTGTAAGTCTGTCAGCCCATAGAGCATGTACTAGCTTGTTATGCCATGACTTCTTGTTCTCTTCCAACAGCTTTTTGATGATGATTACCAGGCTTTTGTTTGATGATTCAGCTAATCCATTACCTTGAGGGTAATAGGAATTTGAATGACTGAGTGCTATTTGATAATTGTGACAAAAATCAACCATTTTCTTAGATCCGAAAGCAGTAGCATTATCAGTGATTATTTTCCTTGGGCAGCCAAATCGAGAGAGGATGTGACCTTCTAGGAAACGAATGATGACTGAATCTGTGGCATTCCTAGTGGGTATGGCCTCTATCCACTTAGTGATGTAGTCGATGGCTGTTAGGATCCATTTGTGTTGTGAAGAAGAATCGGGGCGAATCTCCCCTATGAAATATAGGCCCCATTGCAGAAAGGGACCTTCAACAGTGATGGGTTGTAAAGGGAGGGGAAGGAGTTTTCTTTTGCCTTCAAAAATATGGCATTTGTGGCAGGAAATTATCATTTTATGGATATCATTGAAGAGTGTGGGCCAATAGTAGCCAGCTCTGAGTATTTTGTTTGCAGTGGCTTTCCAACACATGTGACCTCCACATTCCCCAACGTGGAATTCTTGTTTAATCCTCTCTACCTCGTTCTCAGGAAAACATTTAAGCAATAGGCCATTCAGGTTTTTCCAGTATAAGTTTTTAGTCAAAATGTAGTAGTTTCTGGCTTCTAGTTTTATGAATCTAGCCTTAGTATTTTGCATTTCATGTGGGGCAGTGAGGTGTGTAAGCACATACAGAATGTCAGAATACCAAGGAGAGCTCTGAAATTTTTCCTCAATAGTGGGATCCGGCAATTCTTGTTGCTCATCCAAGGTATTTATCATGTTAATGTCTAGGGCTCGTAAGTTTTATTCAGCCATTAGTCGAGCTAAGCCCTGACCTTTAATCAGTTTGGTGGGTTTTATCTCAAGGTCATATTCTAAAATCACGGCAATCCACTTGCCTCTCTTTCCGTCAAGATCTTGGGAAAATATATCTTTGACTATGATGTTGGGCACATAAGCTATGGTGTGATAATGCAATATGTACACCCTGAAGTCTTTCAAGGCCTTAATCAGAGCATAGGCCTTTTTTTCCATTATGTTGTATTTCAAGGGTGCATATCTGAGTGCTTTGCTGAAAAAGGAAATTGGTTGTTCCATTCCCTCTGTGTTTTTCTGCAGCAGGACTGCAGCTACTGTATGCTCAGAGGCAAATGAAAAGATCAGGAAGTCTTTAGAGAAATCCGGGTTGATCAGAATAGGAGCTTGGGTGAGTTCGATTTTTACCGATTCAAAAGATTGTTTAGCTCCGACAATCCATTTAACCCCTTCGCCTTTCTTCAGCATGTTAGTCATGTTCCTAAGGTGTTCAGCTAGGTTGGGGATAAATATCCTAAGGAAGTTAATCTTCCCAATGAAGGACTGTAACTCTTTGATGTTTCTTGGGTGTGCGATCTGTAGTATTCCCTCAACTCGTTGTGGATCTATCCTAATTCCCTTTTCAGATATAATGTGGCCAATAAGTTTACCTTCCTGCAGCCCAAACACAGCATTTTTAGGATTCAGTGACAGACCAAACCTTCTACATTTTTCAAACACTTTTCTCAGATTTTTTAGATGTTCTTCTTCAGTCTTAGAATAGATTGTTATGTCATCCAAGTAAATAACAATGAAGTGCCCTATCTCATCTGAAAAATCTATGTCCATCGCTCTTTGGAAGGTTGCCCCGACATTCATTAGTCCAAAAGGCATCTTCACATACATAAAGGTACCCCATGCAGTGGTAAAGGTTGTTTTGAGTTGGTCTTCTGGGATTACTATGACTTGGTTGTAACCTGAAAAACCATCTAGCAGGGAAATCCTCTTAGAACCTACTACCCTCTGAAGAATATGTTCCATTTTTGGAAAAGGGTAATTTTCTTTGAGTGAGGCTCTATAAGATTCTTGAAATCTATACACAATCTGATTTCCCCTGTTTTCTTCCTCATAGCCACTAAGTTTTACACCCAATCAGAGAACCTCATAGGCACAATTATACCTGCTTCATACATCTTCTTAATCTCTTTTTCCACTGCAGGCAATTTTTTTGGATTGATTCTACGAAGTTTTTGTCTGAAGGGCTTTTGATTTTCTTTCAAGGGTATTTTGTGTTGTATGATTTTTGTATCATAGGCCTTTAAGTCTTCATAACTCCAGGAAAACACATCAATGAATTCCTTGAAAAGGTCAATGTATTTTTTCTTCATGTTTGCAGGCAGAGACTTAGCCATTTTAATCGTTTTGGGCTTATCTTCAGTGCCTATGTTGCATTCCTCAATATCAGAGTCTGCATGTTCTATAGTGGGCCTTTTTGCTACATCATCAAAGTCAAAGAGGCCTTCTAAGGGTGCCAGGCCTCTGGGTATATTCTTATCTTTGGCCTGCATCACCTCCATCTCTTCACTATCTACATTTCATAATTTCCATTTGGATTTCCAGTATGTTCATCTAAAGAGTTTATTCCTATGTTACAGGGTGTTTCTTCCTCATCTGAGGATTCTTCACTTAGGTAGCTACTGTCAGATTTGGAGTCTGAATCAGAAAATCCAAACTCATTTCTGCCTACCATGAAATCTTCGATCTGTTTATTGCCCTCAAAGACCTGCCAGAATTTTTCGTTGTCTGGCACTGCAGGCCTGAATTTAGTCTGGATGATAATCTATTGGTCGATTGGAGTCTTAGGATACGAACTAGCTAGGCAAGCTAATCCATTTGCAACTACATTCTGACCTCTAGGGACAAACACTAATTCGTATTCAACAAATTTTTTCAGTAAATCCAGAGTGTCATTCCTGTATGTTTTCAGTCTGGGGTGTTTCGCTGCGTATTCACCATTTACCTTTTTTATAATCAATTATGAGTCCCCATGCACAGCTATCCTACGAGATCCTAACTTCTTCAGCAGATTCAAACCCAAGATAAGAGCCTCATACTCTGCAATATTATTTGTACATTTGAAGTGCAGATTGACAGTGTGGCTCTCTGCGTAGTCGCTCTCTGTGTTACGTACCCATACCCCTGCTCCAGCATTTCTCCTAGTACAGGACCTATCGAAATTCATTTCCCACAGGGGTTCATTTTTCTTTTCGTTATCATTTCCTTCTCGATAGCTGGGTTCGCTATTTTGTTGCGTTATAGGGTCTGTGCTAGGCTGAGGGTTGTTTCGTTCTTCATGATATGTGTGGAGTTCAGAGAGTTGACTATATTTTTGTTTTCATTCTATCTCTGTTCCTGGTTCACTCAGAGTTTCGTTTTTAACGTTCTTCCCATGGTTTTCTACATTGTTTTTCTTTGAGTCTAGGGTAGCCATTATGTTAAAGTCCATGGGCTCCGTGTCATTGTTTGTAACTCTGTTTTCTGATGCTGGTTCTCCTAAGGCTTGGTCATTGTAAAGGATGAAAGAATCCAGGTCTGTGTGTACAGAGTACAATGGTGAATTTTCAGGTTTCTCAGGGCTACTGGCCAGGAATTTCATTTGAGCCTCTCTATACAGTCTTATAAGTTGGCCAAATATAGGGATAGTGGCATATGAGCCATCCATCTACATTTTTCCCTGCAGCTTGGCTCCCCATGATCTAGACAATAACATGCCATACTTGGGTGGCACATCTGCCACCACAACATCCATGACCATACATTTGGCAGGAATCTGGGTAAGGCTCACACATAAATCTTTGATCGGGCCAAGACACTTTACTCTGATAGAGTCAAATGAATATAGGTATTTATAGGGATGGGTTATCTCTAGGCCCAACCTTTCCATCACTACTTTAGGCATCATGTTGTGTGATGCTCCAGAATCATGCATTGCATTGTGGAGGATCTTATCATGGATATTTGAGACTATAAAAAGGTGGAACCACCCCTTCCTGAAAATTTCCTTTGATCTTTGGACCAAACAGGAGGGCTGGTTGGTCATCATTTAGATTTACAGTATCGTTATTTTCCCCTAAATTCAAGGCTTTCAAAATTTGGCCTTTATATACATATTGAGTGGCCAACTCAGTTAGTGGGACAGAGATTTTAATATTTGCAATCTCACTTTCCAAATTGAAAGCAGGCTGACTCTTTGGGATGCTTGACTCTGTTTTGTTAATCACCACCTTGGCGGTAGAATCAGTGGACTAATTCTCGCTATGTACAGGGTTTGGAATTGTCTTATCGGGAGCACTAACTGCAGTGTCAGTGCTGCTGGCGGGTTGGCGTTGTTTATCAGTTTGCTGGTTGTCCTTTTCTTTGTTCTTCCCAGAACTTTCAGCCGATGGTTTGCTATTTTCAGCAGTTGCTTTAGAAGATTTCTCAGGCCTTTTGTTAATGGTGACCTCAGGAGCTTTGATTTTGGCACTTTCTTGGCTCTTTTTGCTCCTAAGTTCATATTTTCTTACTTGCATGATGGCATCTTCAAATCCAAGTCTGTAATCTTCAGATTCTAATCTTTCCTCATCCCAATATGAGGGTGAGGGCTGATCTTCCTCTGAATAACAGTTATGGATTGAATCTTCTGTTTCAAAAATGTTTATTGTATTCCCTTTAGACTCTTCTATGATTCCCTCATCCTCATCTAGGATTTTTTCTTGAAATGGGGGAATAAATTTCTAATCTAGCTCTCTTTGTCTGATGGGAGTGGCATTATTTCTTCTAGAGTTTTGGTTCGGGTTATGGTTTTGATTTTTGCTTAGGTTACTAACTGTGACAACCATTTTTTCCATAATTTGTTTTATCTTTTACATTTCCTTGGACATGCGGTCATTATTGGGGTCAGATGTGGAAGCTACATTGTCATCTATGTATGTTACCCTCTTCTCAGACCTCAGTCTTTCTCTTTTCTCAATCAGATTTGCCTCTATGTTCACTGCTCCTTTCTGTGTGTCCTCCAATGTGTTGTACTCTTTATCCCTAAGCTCATAGGCCATGTCAGCATCAAAGCCTTCGGGGTATCTTGCTAGAGCCATGCCTTATGGAGGTTTCATATGTGGAGGGAGGGCATTGTAAATGATGTTAAATCTTGTTGTGTAATCATGGATGCTCTCTCCTACATTTCTTTTAAGGCTCATGTATTATGCTAGGAGTTGGCGAGGATTTTCCCTAGTTTCCCATTTGTTAACAAATGTCTGATATAAGGTAGGGAGGTCTTTAATGCTACCCGGAGGTAAGCCTTTAAACCATTTCTTCACATCACCCCCTAAGCTCTGGGAAAAAATTCTCATTTTGACTGTATCATCGTCTATTTCCATGTAGTCAAAAGAATCCTCCATCTTATCTACATGTTTCTAAGCTATGATGGACTCTTTGGTAGTGAAATGTGGGATCTTTGATTGATAATCATTTGGTAAGGGCACTAGAGGCTAAGGTAACACCAAAGGTGCATACCAGGCTGCCATGGTGAGATTCTGATGAGGTAAAGGGTTAACTTGAGCAACTGGTATGTAGATGACATGGATGCTAGGACCAGCAAAGGTTTGTTGAGCATATCTAGGGTGGGATAGCCCCAAGTTTGAGTGAAGTGAATATAAAGAGGTGTAGATGGAGGGGTATCTCTATCCCTAATGCTTTTACCACTTTGAGGTGGTGAATCAGGAAGCTCAAGGTCTAGCTGATCTAGATCACTGAATGACCTAGTTCTTGGTAATCTATTAGGTAGGTCTAGGTCAAAAGGAAAGTGTGATAGAGTTGTAAGGTCTTCAGGTGTAGAGTTAGCTCTATGGATATGAGTGGAAATAGTTGATCTTCTAGGTGTAGGTGATCTCTTGAGGATGCTCTCAGGGTTATCAACTATTTCAGGTGGGTTTGGGTTGGGATAAGCTCTTGTATGAATGGTTCTGTAAGCCAGAATTTTATTTTCCGCTAAGGAGCTTAACCCTACTTGTTACTTCTATTGTGGCTGATGTTGTAATGGAGGCTGGTGTCCCAGTGGAGTCTTATGTGAAACCAAGATAATCAGTAGGCCTACTGATCACTAGTGGAGTCTTTAAAATGCTTAGGGAATTATGGAGTCGCCAGGTGGAAAGGTTTAGGATGTTCTTGGGGGGGGGGGGACATTGTCCACTGTATTGCTTATGAGATGTCCCCTTTCAAGGATATCTCCCAAACACAGCAAACTCTAACCAGAGATTGACTAGGAGGGAATTTACCAGATATGTCACCTCTGAAAGAGTGTGAGATCCGAAGGCTACCTAGCCCTTTCCAGACTCTGTCCAAGAGTATGGTAGAACACAACTAATGGTATAGAGGTTGATGTGAGGATGGGACTATTTTAACTGACAACCTAACCAGATATTGTAGGTTTCTGAAGTTCTTATGATGTAGTAAGATGAAAAATACTCAGAATCCCCAGTGGAGTCGCCATTATGTTGGGGTTCCCATGTTTTGGCCAGATTGGAAAGACCAAAAGATGAGACAACATCAAACCACTTTTAGACCTCAAGATCTAGCCCTCCTGGGTCCAGAGAGGGATCTCTCTATGGTTGTCAAAGGTATATGTCTTTGAGGCTCAAATGTTAAGATATTAGGCTAGTTATAGGCACAAGGTTTGTTTGTTTAATTTGTTTGGTTTGGTTGCTGGTTATCAGGGAAGAAGGGTTCAATGTAAGACAAAGTTGAGCAGAGAGGGACATGGCAGAGGTGAAATGTTCCAGGAAATATTCAAAACCATTGGGCGATGGAGTCAGGAAAGGATTTGCTTGCTATCCAATGTGCAAGTTTTCAATTGGGCTAGTCATCTAAAACATAGGATCTTAAAGATGATTATGTGTAATGAAAGGAAGGAGAGGAGGAAATGACACAGATTCAGAGCACGAAGTTAAAAACCATTTGGTTGCACAAGGATCCTAGTGGACAGGGCTAACTCTAATCCCTAGTGTTCCCAAATCTTCCAACTAAATCCTTAACAAGAAACATCTAAGAACTGAAAACGTTTAATTCACACATCAGAGAGCAGGAAATATCATCCACTACACTGGTTAAATTAACAGAAATCTATTCTTAGATAATACATTCAGAAGAGAAACATCAATGGCAAGGAGAGCAACAACATAGGGTACCTAACAAGGGTAAATCCTATGCCAATATTCTGATGCAAGCTAGTAGAAACGAAACGAAATGAATGTAAAAACAAAGATAGGAAAACATCACCGCTGCTTCAGATCAGGATCCAAAGAAATGTGCTTGTCATATTAAATAGCAATACCAGTCAAGTACAACATGCCAATGGCTGAATACTCAGTCTGAAATCATATTCCTCAGCCTATATTACAACTTTACACAGAGACTTTGTCTCAAGAGAAACTACTTGCAGTTCTTTGATAACTGATCAACAACCTTTACAATATTTTCTCATGAGTTTTTTATAGCTGAAGAGGAACAGAGGGGGTAGGTGGAGAACTAAATGTAGTATTAATACTTCTAAAAAGAAAGAGGTTCGAAGCCCATTCTGTTTAAATTTTGAGCATTCAATTCCTGTCACTCTTTGGATGGAAGAGCGGTCTTCTTCAGGCCTCTGTTTACTTTAGTCTGTCTCTTGGCATACTTCGGTCTGCAAGACTCTGTGGTACTTCTGTTGACTTAAACAAAAGGTAAAATAACAATGCTTGGGTCTCCATACTGTGAAAAAAATGCTTCTGATAGTATTATGGACTACTATCAGGGCGACCAATCCTTAGGAACACGATGTAGAATAAAAACTGTATGGGTACCCTATCCTTTATGGAGGAAAAACATTTTGTTGTTGTGGGAACCCGGATATACTTTTCTTTCTGCATGTTTTACTCTCTGAGCGCTCCCTAGGTCTTCAATCTGATGTTTTACCTTTAAATCCCTGAGCATAAGGCTTAAATACCTTCGTTTGCGTGCCTTAATCTCTCTACTGCTTCATTTAAATCTTTGGCTGTGAAACATGTATGTTAATGGTGCAGGAGAGGTTTCTAGAGTTTGAAACCCTGATATTTTAATGTGCGTCCTGTCCGGGCTTTTTCCTGAGCTTTCCTTGTGATCTCGGCCTCTGAAACATGGTCCTTTCTGCATTTCTTGCCGCCTTAACCAAGACTGTATAATCATGGTGGCTTTCACCACTTGATAACCCTACGAAACACGAAACCTGTTGAGAAACTAATGCACGGAGATGGTGGATGCAATGGGGGAGGACGAGGATGACTGTGCAGACGGATGAGATGGCGGAACAGTGCGGGACTATGATGGAAAATGCAGTATATCAGTGGAACAGAGTCGGGTGGACGTGGGCAGAGTGCAGCAGGAATTTAAATAAAACCTACGAAAAATCGACTTTTGAACGAATATACATGACGGAGGTGAATATACGATGGGACACGTGGAAAGGGTGACATGGCAGGACCGGTTCAACGGCGGGCATGGCATTGAATCTGGACCGTCCGATATCGGCAGAGATCAACAGTGGAAAGCACATCGGAGGGCGACGGACAAGTGGGCCAGGGGTACGGTAGTTAAGGGTTAGACTACATGCAGCTTCGTGGAGGGACAGCCGTCGGATGGGCGATCGCAGATCGAACGGCTTATATGCATATCGCTACGCATCTTGTGCTGAACGTTAACGTGCGATGAGATAGTGGTTTTGAAACTGTACCGATGAAATGCGTCGACTACTGAGTGGAATCGCTGGCCGATCGGGAAATACCACCCTCTGCCCAAAGGCAGTGCGATAAAAATCGGCTGGTTTCTGAACATTGAAAGCCGTGGGCACGAGGACCGTTGATTGGTGTGTTAATCGGATGGTGGAGATTGGATCGGCGAGGGACAAAGGAAACAACTGGAGGGGAGCGGAAATAATCTGGACCGTTGGATTTGGAGGGATGGATGGCTCAGATTGGATTGAGGGGTCGCAATCGCAAGGCGCAGAAAGGGGGGTGCGAATGGGAAATGCGATTTGTGATCGGAGCGGGGGATGCGATGCGATGGTGCGATGTGTTGTGGAAATTTTTGTCACCCCTAGAGACAATCTAGAGTTGCCATAGACCAGTGCTTAGGACATCTTAATATAGCAAGGAGCTCATCATATAGCTTGGGTTGTCAATCCAAAAGCTCGCTTACTATCACTTGTAAAACAAGAGAATAAGTTTGAATGGGACCAAACTCTCTCAGAAGCTGATACAAAGATAAGAACAATGTAGGAACATCATGCAAAACTTCAATACAAAGGCATCAGACAGTTAAGAGACAGCTTGCTGTAAAGAGGGCCAGTTCAAATAATATACCACATAAATCAAATATCAGAAGTGGGTGCAGTGAAGAAACATGAAGAATATATTAGCTAACATGAGACTGATACCCAGATACACAACAGAACCATATATGGGCTTAACTAACTAAGAATCCATACATGACAATGGCGTTTTAAAAGCACCCTCCTCAAGCAACTAATATAGCAGAAAATATGGATGAAAAGAACATGGAACAGTATATCATGACTAGGCCTATTTAAAGCGCTTGACTAACCCTAGTATGGGCATCAACTAGGATGAATCCTTACTCCAAATTAGTGAGCCACTCGCATTCTAGAGCATGATACAAGAAGACAAATAGCATGAAGTGAAATATTGTATTAACACATAAGAGAAAATTACATACTGTGAGATACCAAAGACCAGAATCCTCATTACAGTTATAACTCCTCCTCACTGAGACCCTACGGGCTCTGAACCTTCATACCAAAGTGTTACAAAAATGTATACAAAAGCCTTTTCACTGCACAGTTTGCTGATAGAAATCTAGAACCCCTACAATGTTTTTCTTTTTAGTTTTTATAGAAGAAGGAGAAAACTCTAGAGAATGAGGTAGGTGATATACATTTAATGGTCTCATTTAAACAAATTTGAAGGAAAATCCTGCCTATGCTATTTGGCGGGGTTGAACTGATGCACGTACTCAGCTACCACTTCATGAAATAAATGCTGAAGATAAAAATCTCCTTATGAACAAGACATAAATAATAAAATATACAAATGTCATGTGCTTGGCTGGAGAGAAATCTGCTGCGATAAAACTGTGAGATAGCTTGTGATTGTGTACTATACTCTCAGCCCTTTAACTTTGAATTTAAAACCCAGATCTTTAATGTGAGATGCTGCGCTTCCAGATCTTTTACCGATATCTCATGTTGCCCATTAATACTTTCACCTGCTCAAATCTATCTCTTAATTCTCTCTGGAGGGTTCTATAGATTCACATCCCTGTTTTCTTTAATGATGGTCATATCATACAACAACCCTCAGCTTCCCTCCTGAATTTCTTCCTCGAAAACAGTCAAGAGCGGTGCTTCTGATCTCTATGATCAAAGCAGCAAATTAGGATGAATCTTCATCCGAGGAAAACCTGCAAAAACACAAATCAGTTAAGAAAAACCAGACCGGGATGGAGGTCAGGGCGATGGTAATGACGAAGGTATGTCATATGGCAAGAACGTGCAGGGTGACGGGGAAATTACAACGAAGATTTTGATAAATAGATGGAAACATAGGTTTTTGTGTAAAACAGTAGAAACACGATGAACGAATAAAAACGACGAATAAGGACGAGAAACACATATATATACGGCGGGTGAAAGAATACTATTGACACACAAGAGGATGAAACGTGGATGTACGAAGGACAGGTGGGAGGGTGACGTCGCTGCGGAGTCAACAAACAGAGAAGACTGTATTCTGGGCCGTCGGATTTTGGAAAACAGATCAACGGCTCGAAGGCGATGGGGGCGGCATAATGGTGGGCCACGAGACACAACGGACACATGTTAACACGCGTGCAGCTTCAGAGAGTATCTGTCATTGGACGGTCGTCGAAATATCCAACGGCGCATATGAATTCCACTGCCCGGCCATTGTTCAATATTTAAAGCGCGAAAAAGTGGTTTCGGAAACCGTACAAAAGACACACGACGCGTTTTCAATTGAATCGCTGGCATTTGGTTTAAAACCGCCGGCTCGGTGGAGGTGGTGTGGAATTAACCGCTGGTTTTCTGCGCGCGGGGGCCACCATGGATGGTTTAATAGCGGGCCGTTGATTGGTTTTGATCCGACGGTTACAATTGCGCCCACAAATGTTTATTGTTAAGCCCCTTTCCCTTCTGGCCTGTGGTTTTGCGTTGGGTCATATGGAAACCAAAGCATGGAGGGCTGAGATCTTTGGGGCTGGGCCCGATAAATTTCAAATGACGGGTTTTGACCTTTGCACAATGTATTTTTGGGTGGAAAAGGTGGGGACGAGTGTAATATGGAGGTTTTTGGCTGCGAAAGATATTTTGAACAGATCCAAAGGGAGCTGGTGGCCAAAATTTAAATAGAGGGGGGGAATATGCACAACACGATGTGATCAATCGCATTGCAAATATTTGCGACGAACCGATAGGGAGACTTCACATAAAAGTTGCGATTGTGATGGGGCGTGGAGTGCGATGAGCGCTCGACCGTTGGATCAGAATAGAAGATCGACGGTGCAGATCGCGTCTCGGGTCTTATAGAACCAAACCGATCACATCAGAGTTTTCTATTGTAACAAAGGGAATGTGCCCGCTCGACAGTGCGATTGCGATGAGCGCTCAAGACTTAGGTGCTTGGTCTTAGCGCTAAGGGCATATGGGGAAGTGGTTAAGGGGGCTAAGCAGAAAGGGGCTGGGCCTTAATGTAAGTTGGAAAGTGGTTTTTTTGGCCCATTTCAATGTGTTTTGAAGCCAAATAAGGGTAACGATAGGGAGATAAAATGGGAAAATGATCAAACAAAGGGGACTTATAGGATTTAAAGGGAATTTTGGGTATGATTTAGAGGGTAAAGGGGAGCCTCGAGGGAGGAAAGGGAAAGGGTTAAAATGAGGATTTCTACAGAGGTACAAGGGGCCAACAAGGCTTTTTTGGGAGAAAAAATTTCAGCAATCAGTGAGGCTCATAGATTCAGTACAGCAGAGGGAAAACAGTCACAAGGCAGGGAACATGAAAAGGCTGCAAGGATGATGTGTTTTCAAAGGAAATGCATTCCTTGCAGGCTTATAAAACAAATTAGCCCCTTACTTACTTGTCAAGAAATTTATAAGGGGCTAACAGGGATGACGAGTCTCTTAATAATCCAATTGATAAAGATGATGATGAAACCACATAGGAAAATCTTGAGGAATCAACCTTCTTAAATGCCATCACTGGATAGGATATCATTCAGCTCAATAATAATATAATCCTAGGGGGTTAGTCCCCTTAGAAAAAAATTTTAACTCAAATGATGTGCCTTTCAAACACAAAATTTTGGCAACTGATGGAAAAATGGACGATTATAATTTAGGGACAAAAGATAATCTAAAAGTAGTCAATGTTTATAAAAATTTGAAAACAAAATAGAAGGAGCAATACATAGATTTATTGAAGGAATTTTCAAATGTATTTCCTTGGAGGTATCAAGATATAAAATTTTATGATAAGACTGTCATTCAACATGCCATTCCACTCAAAGAAAATGGAAATCCCTTCAAGTGGAAATTAATAAGAATCGATCCTAATTTGTTTGCATTGATTGAAAACAAATTTAAAAGGTTTTTGGCCACGCAAATTAATATCCATTTGAGATTTTCAAATTCGATAACTAATTTGGTCCCAGTAAGGAAAAAGAGTGGGGTAATCAGGATTTGCATAGATTTCAAGAATATAAACAAATTTTTTTTGAAGGATAATCATCCTTTACCTAATATGGACCACATTTTGTAGAAAGTAGTTGGGTCTGAAATATTTTATATGCTCGATGGATTCTCTGGATATAATTAGATATTGGTAAATTCAAAAGATCAATATAAAATTGCCTTCACTACATTGTGGGGTACATTCATGTACTTGAAGATGCCCTTTGGGCTCATGAATGGCGGGGTCACTTTCAAACGAGCAATGGATATAAAATTTGATGATGAAAGAGATAATTTTTTTGTAATATTCTTAGATGATATTACAATTTTTTAAAATTATGAGTCTTCTCATCTAAAGCATTTGAGAACACCTTTCAAAAAGTGCAGAAAATTTGGAGTTTCATTAAATTCGAAGAAATCTCATTTTTCCATGAAGGGAGGAAATTTATTGGGCATATATTATCAAAAGAAGGCATTTAGATTGTTCTTAGCAAATTAAAAAATATACAGAATATTGAACAACTGAGAAAGAAGAAACAAGTTCAGTCATTCCTGGGTAAGGTAATTTTTTTACATAGGTTCATTCCTAATTTTGCTGATTTTGAAATTTATCACAAACATGCTAAAGAAAGTAAATGAGATTAAATGGACTAATCAGGCAAAGGAACATTTTAATGACATCAAAAAATCTATGGGTCGGGCTACTTTACTTCCTAGTCCTGATTTTTATATAGAATTTGTAATATTCTATTTTCCCTCCAAACACACCATCTTGGGTGTCTTGGTTTAGAAAAATGCATAAGGCTATGAACAACCCGTTTATTTTTTTAGCAGAGCATTGAGATATTATGAAATAAAAAATGATATAATGGATAAGCAAGCATATGCATTGATAAAACCACTCAAGGGTTTCAGAGCTTTTGTATTTCATTCTCATATAATTTCCTTTGTACCAGATGATGTAGTAAAAAACATCTCAATGGACCCTACCCAAATTTCTGCACTCTTGGGACTATTGCTTCACATTGACCCACCTCTCTCCTAGAGGTATGGTTGCGTGTACTCCTTCCCACTTAGATCAAAATCTCCTCCTACTGGAGGTATCTGACTAATCATCATCCTCATGGTCAGCCAAAATTTCAAATGACTAAAGCTTCCTCTTGAGAGCTAAACCATGCTCCCTCTCAAACACAACATCTATAATCCATGCCTTTATTTTCAAGGTTGTGCATGCATATCCTCAAATGTGTAGAGGCTCCTGACCCTAACACCAAATTTCTTGAGTTGACATGAAGCAAGATGATTGAGGTAGCCCTTCCCATATCTAAATACTACCTCATACTCATTGTCTTCAATCCTAAATTTCTTCATCAGTTAAATTTTCTTGTCTTCATTTCTATTACCGAATAGCTCATTGATATTATTCCACAAAACAAAAGGAGTCACTTTGTTATGTATTTTCAAGCCTATGTGGTTTCTCACACCCTCCAGGATGATCCTCCTGGATCTTTCTACACACTTCTTCAAATCTGCTAGATCTTTAAGATCAGACGTTGGAGGCTTCATGATATCATGATCTATGAATTCATTTGGTTGATTATCTTCCAACACTTCCTCCAACATGTCCTTCCAAGAAATATAATTCGAACTACCCTTAAGGGAATATTCAAGTCTCAATCCATAGAAATACATCCTGTTAGCTATGAATAATGATAATGAAAATTTGAGACACCTGCAAGGAAAAATTTGAATTATTCTTTTCTATTGTGATTTATGCTTTGATACCATGTTGAAAATCCACGTAGATTCAAATTGATATTTGTAAAATGATAAAACAAAATACTTGAATCTACTCTACAAATTTCAGAAACCAATTACGATCACATAATGACATGAACAAGAAGGAGAAATAATTTCAATCTCACAACAAAATTTTTTATCTGGGGTAAGCCTTAACTAAAAACCCTTATGTCTATATGTTGCATAAGTCAAATAAAATGAGAGAAATACAATGCTTCTCTCAAGCTTGAGAGATCTCTGCACTATCTATGTTTGTCTCACTGCTTCCTAGGTTGAATTTGGACAATACTTAGTCAATTTCCTAGCCTTCCAAGCTCCTACTTCCTTGTACAATTCAATCAGAAATTAGGCCCCTATTTAATGAGGAAATTCCCTAGCTGCATATTATGTCAAGGTTCTTCCTCTGACTCCATGCACCATTTGTACAATTATATTATTATACAACTAATAGTACACTTCCCTTTAACTCCAATCTAAATTGGATCTTCCTCAGAATTGACATGCATGAGTTATTTCTGAGTGAATTATCAGTTAGATGATTGATCATTGCACGTGAATTAAATCTAATTTATTTCACTTGACCTCTCTCTAGTTTCTCCATCAGTTAGAACAAGTTAAACTAATTTTAACTCAAGTAAATGAAGTTAATTAATTACAAATCAAAATAAACTCAACCAGGGCTCGTAAAAAGTAGGAAACACTCTACATGCTTCTAGTTTGACCCTCAACTCAAATGAACTAAACTCACTAAGTCTTCCTGGCTTAGTTAACTCGTACAAGCTATAATGTGATGAGGAATTACAATTGAATTCTAATTTAATTAAGGGAAAATTAAATTAGAAGCCTATTCTTGTTTCCATTTTCAATATTTCTTCTTGCAAATTTAAATAATGTGTGGATCATTCTCGATAGCCTCCACGAACAAGAAAAAATATTATGTTATATTTGTAGATTATTTATCATGTAAGTGTTGGATTTTCTTCATGCAGAAGAAAAACCATACACTCTCCAAATTTTTTTAATTTAAAAACTTGTTGAGAAGGACACTGACAGGAAATTGAAGGCTCTTAGGAGCAATAATGGTGGAGAATATGTGTCGAATGAGATGAATAACTTCTGTGAAAAATAAAGGATTCAACGGGAGTTAATAGCACCCCATAACCCATGGCAGAATGGGGTTGTTGAAAGAAAAAATAAAAGTATTGTGGGAGATGCACGATCGATGTTGCATGATTAGGGCCTACGGTTGCACTTGTGGGATAAATCATGCAACACAATGATATACTTGCATAACAGTAGTCCACAGCGAAGGCAATGGAGGCAGCAAAGAAGCAAATGAAGGCAGAGGTAGAGCGACAGAAGTTGCAAAGGCAGCAAGAAGAATGTCAAAATGTAACAGTCACAGAAGCACAGCGAAGAACTGTTATCAAAAGGCAGAGAACCGTTATATTCCCGGAATCACTTAACTCCAGCGAAAAGTATGCACGAGGCTCTGTATTTAATGGGAGAATAATCGAAGCCGTGAAAATTAAGAACCTGTGATGTGATGAATGGTGTTGTGCACGCAATAAGTGGAATTGATGTAAATAATGTCGATATTGTCGACAAGGGGATGATAGAGCCACGAGTATAAGCCACAATAGAGCCATGGCTTTAACCCATGTATAGCGGAAGTGATGTTCATCAAACGAGCACTATAGAAGGAGGAGATAATATGCACAAGAATTATATCAAATTTGAATAGACGGTGAACCCAACAGGCAGAACCGGAGTGTAAGGGAAAAGAGCGAAACCGTGAGGGAGAATGGAACCAAGACCGATGAACAGTGAACGTGGATTGCCGAAAACCACCCTGCCATTTCGTACCGCTTTTCCGGAGCATGCGGTATTTGTGGAATCGGAGCGATTCCATAGGGAAGTCACCGCGTGTCCTAGTGGTATTGTAAAGCGACGAGTTAACATGTGCCTTCACACATTAAGGATCGACGGAAGACGCCCAGCGAAATATATATATAGGGTTAGTTGATCTGGAGAAAGGCTATCCAATGGTGGGCGTTCGTAGGACTTGCACGAGGATTAAACAAAATGTGTGGACGATAAGTAATGTACGGTGTATGCATTTGTGATGGTATTGTGGGCTTGGGACAGAGATCTATGTTATGAATTTGGTTTATTAACATTAATATAAGGTCCGACGGAGTTATATGTAAGGATTTGGTTTAATAACGTTAGTCAACGCATTATAAGGTCTGATGGAATATATATGGAAATATTACGTATAATCGATATATGGATATTACGTGAATTAATATATGTACGTGCCGAGGGCCAATTTACTTGGTTTCAATAGCCAAAGTACTATGTCGATTATAATAGTTATATATGTGAAGTTGTCACCTATGCGTATGCAATGGACTGTCGGGCTATAACTATAGAGGAATGATAAAATTATATCCCAATTCCATGAATTGAGACATTAAAATAAACCAGACTTATTTTTTTGAGTTGCCAGCGTAGAATAAGTGCAGAGAGAAAGATTGCCCGGGTTGGAATATGATTGAGCATGAAACTAAAATGAAAATATGGAAAAATAAATAGAAGAGGAGAGCATGCAGAGATAAATAGAGATTACAGGTTTGACAGGTATACATTCACAAGTGCACACAATTACAGTGAACCAAGGTATGCAGAACAGGTTCTTAACAGCAGCAGGAAAAGACAAATCCAGTGAAGCCAAAATCCAAGAAAAGAGCTGAGTGAAATTGAAATATGTAATTAAAAATATGAATGTAAATGTTGTAATTATTTTTATTGTTTGTGATGTAGAGGCAAGTATCCTAAGGAAAAGACAAAAATCCCACTGTAGCATGAAATATTGTACATATTATTATGATTTTAAATTGGGTTGGAAAAAGAAATGAGGAGGCATAAGACCAAGGGGTATGACCATCCATTTCGAATTCCTAGAGGAATACAAACAGTCATATGAGAACTCCTATATATATAACATCAATTTGATAAGAAAAAAAAATGTGGGGAAGGATATAGTGAGAGAGAGAGAGAGAGAGAACAGATATAGAGAATGTAGAATTTAGAAGAATAAAGCAGAGAAGATTAAGAGAAGAAGAGAATATACAGAACAGAGCTGATATCTGAAGTAAATCAGCAAACATTCAGCTTAATAGTTGTCATTTGTAGCTGACAAAGGTTGAATCCTCCTGTAGGTTGGTGCCTACAGAAAATTGAAGGGATTTGGTGCTTCCTTGCAAGTTGCATCTTGCAGAATTGAGGTTGGAGCCTCCTGTAGGTTGGTGCCTGCAGAAAAATAGTGGTGAGAGGGAGTAGGAGCTTGCCTTTCCATCACAACAACAATAAGATGTGGTTTTCTCCCGTTATGGGTTTCCACTTATATCTGGTGTCTCTGTGCATGATAGTTATGTATTGAATCTGATATGTATCATCTGCTTAATACCTACAACTCTCATATTAAGTCTACTGCTATATTAAACTAATACTTGCTGCTTGCATTCTAAGATTAGTCACACATTAAATTGGATATGAAATGAAGGTGTAAATAGTTTAATGAAAAGTTTTTTTTATCAAAGATCAGGAATGTATTAAACTGATTCACCCCCCCCCCCTCTTAGTTTAATTAAAGGCTCAACAATTGGTATCAGAGCCAGGTTCCTTGTATATCAGTCTAACAACTGAAAGGAGATCCTGGGCTCTCAAGATGGCAAGTCAAGAAGGAAGCTCAACCAATAAAGCCCATTTCTTTACAGGTGCAAATTATGCCTTTTGGAAAATAAGAATGAAAGCTTATATAATGTCCTTAGGATTAGAAGTTTGGGATGCTGTGGAAATTGGATATGTCACAAAGTCAACTGATACAGAGAAAGAAGCTAAACAAAGCTTTGTAGCGAATGCAAAAGAAATGAATGCAATCCTAAATGGACTATGTGAAGCTGATTTTATCAAAATAATGCACAGTAAGACTGCCAAAGAAATGTGGGACACTCTAGAGAATATCCATGAGGGAAATAAAAAGGTTAAGACTGCCAAACTTCAAGTATATAGAGCCCAGTTTGAAAATTTAAAAATGAATGATGATGAAGATGTTGGCAGCTTCTTCTTAAAAGTTGCAGAAATTGTTAACAGTATGAAAGCTCTTGGAAAAAAAATACCAGAAGGTATAATTGTACAAAATATTCTAAGATCTCTTCCATCCAGATTCAATCCCAAGGTGTCTGCAATAGAAGAAACAGCTAATTGGGAGACCTTGACCATGAACCAGCTACTAGGAAATCTTACAGCATATGAGATGAGGCTCCCACAGAAGAAGCCAAGTACAAGGGAGGTAGCATTCAAAACATAAAAGAAGAAAGAAGAAAAGGAAGACATATGCTCCTGCTCTGATGAAGAAGAGGCTAAATTTGTCAAGAAATTGGATAGAGGCTCAGGTAGATACAAAGGTAAACTTCCCTTCAAATTCTTTAACTGTGGAAGAGTTGGACATTATGCTGCTAAATGTCCTCACAAGAAAGTAAGAAATCAATCCCAAGAATCAGAGAAAGACACATCAAAGAACTGGAAGAAAGGAAAGAAATTCAGCAGAAAATCCTTCTATGCTCAGCAAGACAGCAGTGCATCTGAAGACTCAGATGAATCCTCAGGAGAAGAGGGAACCTCTAAATTTTTACTGATGGCCATAGAAGATCTTGAAGGACTCTTGCTAGAAGAAGAAGAAGAAGGGGAAGTCGACCTTGAGGGGGAGCTAAGAACTGCTTTGGAGGAGATTGACAGACTCAAACTAAAATGCAGAAAACAAAAAGAGATTCTCCTAAAATGTGTGAAAGAAGAACAAAATTCAGAAGTCCTCATGCAGCTGAAGGTAAAGCTTGAAGAAGCCAAGAAGATAGAAGATATGTTACTTCAACAAATCAAAGATAAAACTCGAGAACAAGAGAATCTGGAAGAAGAAATTCTGTGTCTGAGAAAGAAATTAGAAAGTGCTCAACAGAAAGTTTCTATATACCCTTCTCAAATGACAAGTTCTGGTAAGTTGAATGAAATATTAGATGTTCAAAGATCTCCTCTAATAAAAACTGGGATAGGCTATGAAGGAGAATCAAGTAAAGGCAAAGAAAAGGAAAACAAAAATATATTTTTGTGAAAGCAAAGAATGTTGATGAAGCAGCTCAAATAATTCCTACAAAGGAAGAAACATGTAATGAGAAAGAAAGAGACCGGAAGAAACCTCTAATAACAAAGATTGTAACAAATACTAAGACAACATAGAAAGGATCATATACCCCTGATTATATCAAATTTGGAAGCCATCAAAGGAGATTCTTGCCTCCTATGAAGAATGCCACCTGTTATGTCTGCCACAAGCTGGGACACATTGCTGCATGCTGTCATGCAAGGAGGAATGATTCGAACCAGCAAAAGATGCAAGCATGGAAGAGACAATCTTACATCAGGTATGCAAGTAATTTCTATGGTTATTGTTTTTATTGTAAGGATTTTGGCCACAGAATTATTGAATGTAGAAAGTATGGACAAAGACTGATGTTCAATACCTCAAGGAGGTTTATGAGTCAAAGTAATTTTGTTCATGCTCACAATTCTGCAAAAACTATAATCAAATGTTGTATATGCAATCAAGTTGGACATATATCCTCGAATTGTTTTCTAAAAGGATATAATTCATCATCTCACAAAAGATACCAAACAAAAGGGGGCCTCCAGTGGATAAAGAAGGTGAATAAATGTGACTTGGCTTTAACTACTCAAGATTTGAAGAGTCAATGGTATTTGGACAGTGGCTTCTCTAAACACATGACAGGAGACAAAAGCAAGTTTGTAACTCTTGATGATAAGAAATCAGGCAATGTCACTTTTGGAAATGACAAATCAGGAAAGATCAAGGGAAAAGGATCAGTCAGCATAGACAATGGCAGAGGAAAGGCCCAAGATGTAATATATGTAGATGGGCTGAAAGCAAAATTACTGAGTGTCAGTCAGATGTGTGATAAAGGCTGTGAAGTTCTCTTTAGAGCACAAGATTGTGTAGTCAAGTCAAGCACAACAGGAAAGACTCTACTCAAAGGTGTTCGAACAGAGAGCAATGTGTACATAGTAAAAGAGGAGTATGAAGCCTGTCATCTTAGCAGACTGGAGGAGTCATGGTTATGGCATAGGAGATTGGGACATCTCAGTTTCGACCATATCATCAGACTGAGCAAGAAGAAAGTTGTCAGAGATATGCCAAAAGTAAAAAGGCCTTCAAATACCATATGCAAATCTTGTCAATTGGGGAAACAGACTCGCACATCCTTTAAATCTAAAGATGAGCTATCAACAAGAAGACCACACCAGCTTGTGCACATGGATCTGTGTGGACCTGCTAGAACTAAGACACCAAGTGGAGAATCCTACTTTATGTTGATAATAGATGATTTCTCCAGAATGACATGGGTTTCTTTTCTCAAGAACAAATCAAAAGCACTGGAAAATTTTAAGATATTCAAAGCATTAGCTGAAAATCAAACTGGATGCAAGCTAAAATGTATCAGATCAGATAGAGGAGGAGAATTCAGAGATTATGACTTTGCAGACCTATGTGATGAACAAGGAATAAAGCAACAATTTACCATTGCAGGGACACCTCAGTAGAATGGAGTATCAGAGAGACAAAACAGTTCTGTACAACAAATGGCCAGAGCAATGATGCAGGAGAATAATATTGCTCAAACCTTCTGGGCAGAAGTTGTACACACAGCAGTACATATAATAAACAAAGCTCATTTAATACCTAATAGTGATAAGACTCCTTATGATCTATGGCATGGTAAACCAGCATCAATCAAGCACTTTAGAGTTTTTGGCAGCAAATGCTACATAAAAAATAATGATGAAAATCTAGGGAAGTTTGATGCAAGAGCAGATGAAGGAATATTCTTAGGATATGCAACCAAGAGTAAAGGATATAGATGCTACAACAAGACTCTTCGAAAAATTGTAGAAAGTATTGATGTAAGATTTGATGAACTCCCAAACAAAACGAGAGATATAGACTGCAGCAGCTATTCAGAAAATTATGAAGAAGAGGACCAAGAGGATGATGAAGCAAGTAAGGCATTAGAAGATACTGAACTAAGCTCGAAAACCCCCTCGAGATACACTCAAAAGAACCATCCAGAAGATCAAATCATTGGAGACAAGAGTGTAGGAGTGCAAACAAGAAGGCAGCTAACTGAACAGATAGAAGAAGTATACATAACCATGTTATCACAAATAGAGCCAAAGAAGTTTGAAGAAGCCAGCAAGGACAAGTATTGGGTAAAATCAATGAAAGAAGAATTGGACCAAATTGAAAAGAAAAATACCTAGGAACTAGTTCCTAGACCAACTGAGAAGAATGTCATTGGTTCAAAATGGGTATTCAAAAACAAAATGAATGAGCAAGGACAAGTAATCAGGAATAAAGCCAGGTTGGTCTGCAAAGGATACTCACAAATTGAATGACTTGACTATGAAGAAACATTTGCCCCTGTAGCCAGAATGGAAGCTATCAGAATGTTCCTGGCATTTGCATGCTACCAAGACTTCAAGGTATATCAAATGGATGTAAAATCTTCCTTTCTTAATGGAGATCTAGAAGAAAAAGTGGACATGGCACAACCAAAAGGCTTCTCATTGACAGACAAAGAAGACTATGTATGCAGATTGAAGAAGGCCCTATATGGACTGAAACAGGCTCCTCGTGCTTGGTACTCAAGACTGGATAAATATTTGCAAAAACATGGTTTTAAGAGAGGTGGAGTAGACATCAATCTATATATAAAAGCCCATGAAAATGAACTTTTGATTATTGTAGTGTATGTTGATGACATTATGTTTGGAAGCAACAAAGATGAACTAGCAAAAGGGTTTGCTGATGAAATGAAAACAGAGTTTGAAATTTCTATGATTGTAGAGCTCAGTTTCTACTTGGGACTACAAATTCAGCAAAAGAACACAGGTACATTAATTTCATAAGAAAAATACATAAAATAAATGTTGAAAAAGTTCAAAATGGAGAACTGCAAACCTGTGCCAACTCCCATGACCACAGGTTGCAAGCTGTGTGCTAATGATGGGTCTTCTGATATAGATCAAAGACTTTACAGATCCATGATTGGAATTCTATTGTCTCTGACTACATCAAGACCAGACATCATGCTAGCAGTAGGACTAGTGACTAGATATCAAGCAGCACCTAAACAAAACCATCTTTTGGCAGTCAAAAGAATATTCAGATATCTACAAGGAACAACACAGTATAGACTTTGGTATCCGAAAAGAAAAAACTTTACTTTATCAGCATACACAGATGCAGATTGGGCCAGCTGTGTGGATGACAGGAAGAGTACAAGTGGAGGTGCATTCTATCTAGGAGAAAGTCTGGTGGCATGGCTAAGCAAGAAAAAAACATCCATCTCTCTGTCTATAGCTGAAGCAGAATATATAGCAACAGCAGCATGTTGTACAAAAGTCATGTGGATGAAGCAAACTCTTCAAGACATGAAGGTAAGCATTGATTAACCTATTTCAATCAAATGTGATAATATAAGTGCTATAAGTATATCTAAAAATCCTGTACTCCACTCAAAAACTAAACATATTCCAATCAAGTATCATTTCCTCCGAGAACAAGTGGCTCAGAAAATAGTAAAGCTGGAATATGTACCAACGAAAGAACAGACAGCTGATATATTTACCAAACCCCTTGCTAGAGAACCATTTCAATACTTGAGAGATAAACTAGGGGTAGTATCTACAGATGCTACTCTCTAATATAAAGAGAAAGCACAATGTCAGGGGGAGAAAAAAATTAAAATATCATTCCAGGGAGAATAGACAGCATGGAAAGCATAAAAAAGGTTCACAGGATCAAAGAGCTATAAGAAAATATTCTCAGTATTATCAGCATTCATCATGAGAAAGAAAAAAGGACCTTTCGATTGTCAAATGAATCATCCCTGTCTGCAATCTAGTACAGATGAAACACAGTTATAAAAAATATAAAATACAAAAAGCAATCTAGCACATATGAAATACAAAAGGCAACCCTTTGCCATTGATGTCAAAGGGGGAGGAAGAACAAGCAGGAGGAAGAACAGGAAAACAGGAAGAGCAAGCAACAAGAAAAAGAGAAAGCAAACAGAGAAAGTGGATTGTTGCCATCAATGCCAAAGGGGGAGATTGTTGGAAATGTTGTCATTGATGGCAAAGGAGAAAGCACTAAAGCACAGCAAAGGCAATGGACGCAGCAAAGAAGCAAATGAAGGCAGAGGTAGAGTGACAG